>JAZGTH010000001.1:16840000-17372500 GCA_036877525.1 Chromobotia macracanthus
AACTGGTGTCAAACCAGGTGCTAAACATTTCATAACACAAATGGCAATACAATAGAAGTATAGAAACTGAAACAGAATTTAGCTCCTGATTATATAATAGAAGGTATAATGCGTAGTAATGCTATGCCCCAACAAACTTTCCTTAAGGAGGCTATATGAAAAACATGTCATACACAAAACCCCTAAATTTACTGTTATACAAGTGTTATAAACGTATGTATAGAAAATGGCTAAAATGAATATTATACACACACAAGGACAGTAGTAGGCTTTACTATATCAGAAAGACAACAAAACTACAATTAGCATTACAATATTGCACAGTGATTGGAATATAAACATCCTCTTGGAGAACTGAGACTTGAGCTAAAATACATTGACAATTTAAACTTGAGCAATTGAAGTTGATACAGGATTCAGAAAAAACAGGATTCATTTATATTGTAAATTTATAGAAGAAAGATAAACCTAGTTTGGTTTGCATTTGGCAGCATCAACAAATTCATACATGCAGCTCATACTTACTCAGCATTGAAGCCATTGACATGTAAAATGCGCATCTGTTTGACTATGGTGCTTTTCCCTGATTCTCCAGCGCCTGAGAGACGAGCGAAAGAAAATATAAATCACAAGGGTCAGATATCACCTGATTCAACAGGAATAATTCATTAGATTTCACAGTAGCAGTTACTTTAAACAGCAAACTAAACATGCAGCTCCAGCAGAAAATCTGTGCACAATAAAAGACAAGTGACTGACTGTTCTGTGATATCGAAAAAGAAAAAACTTGATATGAAATAAAATGATGCAACGTCACGAAAACTTCCATATTCTTACTGAAAATAGATGCAATGCTTGTGGTCAGTTTGAGATTGTACAGTAACCAGCATACACAAAACAAAATGACATCGGTAAACAACGGTTTGCTTCCATATTGATATGACACTACTATTGTTATTTCTGATAACTGATGGACTTATTAGCGGGTCAACTTCACCCCTCCATGCATTTGTAAGTAGAACTAAACTAATTGGTTGGTGATCCATCAAATCTGATGGGCAAAAAATGGTCAAGATGCTCATTTCATTACCAACACGATCTAACTTCTCACACAGGCAGATTCAGCGATTCATTTTAGGGTCATAAGCGCACACCAATCTGAGTTTCCCAATTCTGAAGATGAGAAGGGTTAATTCAGCCTCTATGGCTGTGAGGTACAAGCTACAGATGCACCAAAACACAAGAGACAACTCAGATTTAGGCCCTAAACACCGAAGCATGAAGGAAACTTCCCCATCACAACTCATATTCTATTACCAAGGTCCAACTGTGTCAAATAAGCTGTTTGCATGCAGAAATTCGACTTTTGTGCTCCAAATACACTAGTAAACATTCAGAAACCAAAAGACACTCTTAAAACATGTATATCTAGAAAGATAAAGTTTCTTCCCTAAATATCAGAGTGGTACACTGCTGAATACAAGGTATTCTGATACCTTTAGGTCACGTGTATATCTGAACCATGCTCAACAAACAGGCTGTTAGACAGAGAACTGGGTTAACAGAGTTAGTGAAAGCAGCTTCTTAAACACTAAATCAAATCCAAAGTTAAAACAGTTTCATGGCAAGCTAAGAAAGAAAACAGGATTAAGCCTAAAAAATTCCATTAAATTCTTTGGCACCAATTTTTGTGATGCCAAATCAATTAAAGACATTACTGAATAGGTCACACGCACATATCTATCTACAAAAAAAAGGTGGAAAATAGGAAAATCAGCGGATTAAAGATTTAAAATGACCTCATATATACAGCGTACGATGGATGAGAAAACCCTGAGCTACATGATGCTCACATTCCCAAAACAGCACAAATGATGTTTCTCAACACGCCTGAATTACGTCCATTTGTATGTATAGAGGTATTTCACACGACCAGTTATGAAGATGAGCACATACCCTCAAAAAAGCAAACCCAAACCACAGAATCAATCCAGTAACACAAGAGCCATGATGTAAAGTCTGCTACACACTGCGTCACCTTACATGAAGGATACAAATGATGTGGTTGTCATATTCATGAGACAGCAGGACTGGAGTGAATGATCGGTCCCTTGTTGTGGGCGTGATCAGATCAAATCAGGCAATCCCAAAACATTTCCATAATGCCAACCTTCTTAACCATAAATCAAACGGGAATGAAAGGTGAGATTTAGCTGTTCAATAACCCTAGATGTCAACCACCACAGCCCAGAATTCCCAGTCAAGCCGGTGTATACAATCTCCTGCACATTTCCTCCTACAACTCCCACAAAATCCTTTACAAATAACATTTCAGACCAAGGAGGAAAGTAAGCAGACCTCACCTTACAGGCCAACCTACCTAGCAGCAGTAGCCGATGGGTCGCCCTGTAGATCTGTTTGTCTTTCTGGAGCTGTTTCTCTATCTTTTTGTTGGCTTCCCTCTGGGCCTTCTCCTCATTTCTCTGGTCCTCAGTCTTACTGTTGCCCAAACAACCCATTTTCCCAAAAACCCAAGAAAAGTTTTGGGGTGGGGTGGAGGCGAATATACCGTGTGAATAAATGATCCAAACTCCTCGATTTGGCCTCCGATCAAAACACTGTGATGGAAAACCGGGACATTTATACTCGTCTGTGCGCAGCTCTCCTGGATTGAGGCTTTGGTGGGTGAGACAGATGTTGGAGGAGCACAGGGAAATGGGAAAGCTACGAGGGCAGGAGGTGGTGAAAACACTAGGCCGGCCTACAGACGGCCGAGTCCCGTCGAGCTGCCGTGAAATACGGGCGATCTTCCGACGCTTTCCGTGTCTGAAGCCCTCGCCGTTTACATGGATGATCCGCTGACGCTTTTCCCACGACGGAATCCGACGGCGATCTAGCAGATTTCCCGTCGCGAATCCATGCTCGCCTTCCCGAAATAACGATCGGAGCTCCCGTTGAAAAGCCCCACGAGATGCGATTCGTTTCGGGCTGACGACGTCCGATCCGCTCGCCGATGCGACGACGCGGGCACGACGAGACCGAAAGGGTGGCTGGAAATTAAAAAAATAAATATTTCCACCGAAATGACGGCATGTGGATCATTCCGCCCTGCGCCGCGGCCGACGTGAACGTTTCGGCTCCGTTACGAAACGACGCCGTCGTGAAAAAAAACACGATAAAAGGCAAAATCCCCCACGAGCGACGTTATTGTCCCTCCTGTTCTGCTTTGGCCGACCGATCGCCCTTTTTTCGGCTTGCCCGACTCAAGCGAGGCCCTTCGCCGTCTTCTCCGTTACCGTAATTTGAATTTCTTCTCGCATCCGCGAGCTCCGCGGTGACGCGAGGCGAGATCCGCGCGTTTCTGTCGACCGCGGGTTCGATGCGGGGAGATCCGTCGATTCTTTCGCCGGTTACCGAGCCCGCTGTCAGGCGCTTTGTATCCGTCGGTCCGGGTGCATGTGCGCTGGCACGAGTGACGGTAAATCCAGCGAGTTCCCGACGGACGGTGCGCGGTGCCTCCCGATCGGTCGCGGCGGAGCCCCTTCGAGGGAGTATTTTTAGCGATTATTTCCTTTTCTCCGTGAATTTACATTGAGACCGATAGCGTCGGAGAGATGGGTGGGGCAAACGGCTCTCATTGAACCCTGAGTACGGGCAGCGGCTAATCACATGACAGGCAGAAAACGTCAGCGAGCGGCGGCTCTGCGGAGGAGAGGCGCCCTCTTTAAAGACGCGACGCGACGCGACGCGACGCGGTTCATCTGTACGTGAAGTCTGCGTGTAAGACAACACACACAGTGTTCACCTAAACTACAGCTTTACTTCATTGCATTTGGTTTCTTCTCGGTCTGTGTTACCGTGTCGTGTATTGTAGTTGCTGTTCCTGTATTCTTGTGCATTTTATATTTATTGTCATGCTTCTTGTTGTTTGTTACGTCCTCCAAGGCAAACATGCATGCACAAAACACACATTTAATTGTGCTAACGTACAAAAGACTAGTTTTTTTATGGCTAGTCTTTGTCTAGTAAACGAGACGAGCTTGCCTGGTTAGTTCCTGATGGGTAAAGTAACGCGTTTCACATGCGTGCCTATTATGTGCCAGCCTAACCTAAAGCAAATAAAAGCGAGAAACAATGAGATCATTCGACTGTCCTTGTGATGTGATTTTCATTCAATTCAAATGTTACAGCTGCTTCATTGAAAACTCATTTCAAAGGCAAAGTGTTCATTGTTTGTTGCTGAATTGCATATGTCCACTGAATGCCACCTCAGATGGCTCAGTTTTCCAGGGTGGACTTTAATTAAAACTAACCCTTATCAGCTTGTGTAACAATTACTGCTCATAAACTTACATGTTAGTGTGAGACAGCACTTTGGCATTAATCATTACAATGAAATCTAATAAACGCTCCTAGCAGGGATATAAAGTATGACTTATTTTACATGATGTTTAAAAGTGCGAGTGCTGTAAAGTTGATTCATGTCAATGTGACACTTTATGATCACTGATGTATACCAGGATTTATTTTAACCTGGCAGTGACATGCACTATAGCAACCAGAGGTAAAACACAACCAAAACCAGCCACGTAATGATCCACCAGCTGAAAGAACCAAGCAGCCCCACGCTTTTCATCTTTTAAGTGCTATTAATAATTACAGCCCAGCATAAGCTCACAAATCTCCATCAATATTTAGGGTTTGTATTGTGTAAACTGTCACGTCCATCTACTATTATTTTGTGATGATTGTTATGACTGTAAATATTAAATATTAAACACGTTTTAAACAACACAGAAATCTTTAACCCAAAGATCTGAATTGTATTTATCTACATTGTTTTAAACAAACGGCTTAAAATAGTGACGTGGTGATACAGAGAGTAAACCAAAGAATCTAGAAACAGTAGTTCTGGGATGAGAGATCGTGGCACTTGGACCGAGTTACTGTGATGTCAACAAACGAAAGATAAACTTGTGAAAGACCGAAATGGAAAATGACGTTGTGAGAAGCTATTTTTGACTCACCGTGGTCTATTTTATGATCCTTTAATCTGTGTTTGATGTTAGGGGACACAGACTAAACAGTTCTATCTGGAACTAAAGTGAAGTCTGGTTTTAAATTCAGATGAGGTTTGAACCTGAACCAATGAACACAACATTTACTATATAACTTTCCTGATGCTGTTGAATGGACACCCCACACACAGTACTTTGTAACTGGCTTTAACATTAAAGCTATTAAGTTTGCTAGTTTAAGTACTTTCTGAGACAAGTAATTACCTCTAAATGTTGGATAAGTTGGATGAACTCTTATTCACCAGGCTGAGATGACCCTGGGCGTTTCAGCGAGCTGCACTATGAGGTACTATCAGAAGGTGGCGTCATTTCTCTAATATTAGATGAGATTTCTAGAACCAAATGGAACATCAGACCATGTGTCGACAACTCTGTACACAAACCAACATATAGCGAGGTTTGTAATCCTTCAATTACATTACAAGAGGGTTTAAATGAGCAGCAGAAGCTCTGTGAGGTCTCCTGAGTTTAAGAGCACACAAAAGCTATTTTAAAGGTCACAATACCAGAGAAGAGTTTGGACACGCCTACTCTGTTTTACTAGTTACTACTGATTATTATTAGTCACGATTATTTATTATTATTTATGGGAGTTTACTGTTATTCATGGGAGTTCCCATGTGTGATACGCACATGCTGGCTGTTCCTGCAGCTCAACTGGTTGTGCACTGCAGCAGTGCAAGGGTTGTGGGTTTGATTCCCAGGAAACACACATACTGATAAACCTTTGAATCAGTATACTTGGAATGAACTGTAAGTCACTTTAGATAAAAGCGTCTGCCAAACAAAAATGTAATGTAATGCTCTTCTCTGGTTGGGAAGTGTAGGCCTCAACATTTTTTCTTATTAAAATAGGAAATTAAGAAGAATCATTCATTCAATCGATTTTTGAATTGTTTCCAGTAATGCTGATTATCAATTAAAGTTTCCTTTTATCATATTACGGTGCAGTGATAGACCAATATCAGGAAGGCCTGATATCATCTGACAAGGCTGCCACTTAATCCTTCTGTCAGTTAACAGAAGTAGGAAGTAGGTGTTTTTTAGTAAATATGATGTAAATATAACATTATGTAAAATACTAAACAGTAACCATATGAGCAATCTGAGGCCTTTCCTTGGTTTATTGTCATTTAAACTACATAAACAGATATGGTAAGATCTGTTGAAATTGTCAGACCCCACAACAAGGCTCTTGTTACTAATGACACTCAGTGTGACATGATAACATTTCCAATTTAGACCTTTTTATCAAATGTGGTGCCATAATCATAATCTATTTTGTTTTGTGTAAGCCAACAGCTAACAGGCTAATATTAAGCGATTCTATTAAAAACTGGATGCGGCAAGTGTTGAATGTCTTTTTGTTTTGGCCTGTATTTAGACTGAGGCAAAAAGCAGGATGATGAACACAGTAGGGTCCTTATGAAGTCACTCCATCTGATTTCATGCCGTATTTTATCTCTTACGAGAGGAAGTGATTCCGTCAAAGCCAGTAATGACACTGTGCAATTACTTCAACTGATCTGTGAGACGGGTCGCTCATGGGCCTGCAGCTCTGAGCCGTGACAACAGTGTAACAGCCACATCAAAAGACACAGCAAATCAAACCAAGCTACAAATATTCTCCCTGTGACTCCTTTTACTTTACACTGACAAATGATAATCAGACCCATAAAGCAAACAGCAAAACTGTTTTCTATGAAGAGAACTCATAACCGCACTCCATTCTCAAACAACACACACGTGTGTACGGATGCCACACCACCTGAGCCTATGGAGATAGTTTTCCTAAACAACAAAGCTTGTGTGTGTGTGTGTGTGTATGTGTGGGGGGTTGGATGTACTTTAACCATATATTAGGGAAATAAAGTAAATAAAACTTTTAATAGTAAATTGATTTCATTTTACTTAGTAAATTTAGTTTTTTATTGTAAAAATGCAGAACGTTTTCTGTTAGGGTTAGAGTGTTGGTTTGGGTTAGGGTAATTTTTAAACTAGCTGTGTATGAAAACAATACAAGTCTATGGAATGTCCCCATTTAGACAGATAAGTAAACATGTGTGTGTGTCATCTGTCTGTGAAGCAAGCACCCGCATGACTGAAGTATTTCGGTCACAGAGCTAAACAGTTTCTTCGTTTGTTTCTAAGGGCTGCCCCAATAAAAAGAGAAACGGTTGTTACAAAGGTAGAGGCACATGAGAGCTTGTGTCATACCACTTCATCAAACCACAGCTGCTCTCAAAACTGCTGGAAAGACTGACAGACCAGAATTCAACAAGAAATTCACACAAACATGCTAGTTTCTCCACGCTGATTACGACTTTGAATCCAAATATTTCTTGGGATTCTAAACGCTTTTAAATAGAGAATCTCCACATATCACGTATCTAATGGCCGTAGCTTCTGCTTATCTTTGAATACAGATTATTTGGAATAAAGAGAAGTTAGTACAGCACAGCTATTCGATTGCATTCCTGGACAGTAAAGACAGTAAAGTTCCAGCTCGCTCTTACACGTTTTTTAAGTAATCCTGAAGACCTTAATAAGCTCATTTAAATACGTTTGATTAGAGGTGGAGTGAAACAGTGCTGCACTTGAGAATCTTTAACTTAATATCAGAACATCAGCACAAATGCCAGTGTGATGCTGCTTTTCTACAACACTTCTATCACTTACAGTATAGATTCAATATGGCCATTTATTATAAAATATATATGCAAAGTATGACATACACAAACAGCTTCCCATATATTTGCTGTTGGAACATTGTATATATGTACATACACTCTATATATGTATATACACAGTATATACACTCTGTGTATGTATTTTGTTTGGATATGTTTATAATAATAAACGCATATGTCATAAGAATAGCATGGCAGCTTAAGAAGATCAAAATGGCTTTTGGAGTTTCACTTCCAGTTGTGTACAATTGTTACGCAGCATCAGCAGTTAGTAGATGTCTACATTTATATTCTGCCAAAACAGATGAGTAAAACAAAAGAAGCTGAAGCTGTTCTGTAATTCATGCTAATATTTGTTCATAACGTTAAGATAATGTTTACTCCAGACTGCTGGAGCAGAATTGCTTCCTACTTCACTCTTTGCGATTGCTCAAACAAGTAAGGCCAGTTTTCCAGACGCAGATTAAATCATGACCAGATGCTTTCATTCTTACTCAGAACACACGATCTGAGGCGAGATGTAGTTTAAGAGCTCGGTTACTGACTCTGAATGACTGATGACTGCTTTAAAGGTTTTGGGTAGATGGCACAGTTAGTGGTTTGGGTTATTTTATGTTGTCACAGAGTTTGCAAATGTATTTGCAAATGTCCCCCCCATATATAAAGCAGTAACTAATGGCGAAACCTCAGCGGGAAGTTCTGGACACTATCGTTTCCGTGGCAGATTATGAAACCTCTTGAAAATGCATAAATATTTGAGGTGTACCACCATCTGACACCTGCTGTAACTTTAAATAAGTCACCAGCAGTTGTTCTGCTGGTGAAAATGGCAACTCCACATTAAAGCTCCTTACAAACACATGAAACATCATTGATGGAAACAATGGTTACTTTTTGGAGGAAACTACGGTTACTATGGCAACCTGTTTGCAGGGATAGAGCCTCTCACCTAACAGCAGCAGCCTGTGCGTCTGTTTGTACTCCCTCTTCTCCGCTTTCAGGCTCTTGTCAATGTTGCGGCTCCGCTTGTTCTCCGCCTTCATCCGCGCTCTCTCCTCCACGCGCCGCTGCTCTCTCAGCTGCAGGTCCGAGATGTCCAGACGGCCGGACTCCGCATCGGTCCCGGGGCTCGCACCGGTCCGTCCGCCGGTGTACGTGATCGCGGATTGTGATAACCTCAGTCTGAAACTGGGACACATCCCCATGGCCGGCGGTGAGCTGACAGCGCGGGTTTAGCATGCGGGTGGAGAAGTCTTGCGGGACTCCATAACGGTGGTGCTTGTCCAGGTCAGCAGGTGGAGAAGCGCTCATCGGATTTCTGACGTTCACTATAATGCACGACACGCTGCGCTTCTTCACCGCTTTGCTGTTTCCTCTCGGCTGATCTCAGACCAGTTCTCCGTTTTGAACTTTACGCGACGCTTTAAATTTTCACGAGCCACAGGGGGAGGTCATTCGGTGACGTCACGTGGAAAATGACCATCACCGTTCACCGTTCAGTCAATATGTGTATGTAGTGATGTATGCGCCCTCTTCTGCTTAGTTTGCTGATTTATTTCTTTTCGTTTTGTGTTACAGTATACGTTGTAATGTCGTATTGAGTTTATTTAATTTATATTGTCTGACTGATTTATTTTTATTCTGATCTATGTGATTGTATGTTGTAAAATGCTGCTATTGTATTGTGTGACATCATTTTGTCTGTTCCTTGTGTTGCTTGTCTATTAAACAGTGTGTAAATAAAACACTGTAGATGCAGTAACTTGTTGAAACTGAAATGTCTTAATAACCCTGAATAGGTCACCATGACTGATCACAATTAGTGAGTCTCATTGCAGCTTTTGTACAAAATAATGTTACATAAAGGCCAATATAAAAGTTATACCAATAATATTATAAGCATAACTGATTCTGATCACTTTATTTGTAGATTTGTTGAGCAGCGTGTGTGATGTTAGGATGGCTTACAAGGCCATGACAGATAGATAATGTCTTGTTACACGGGAAACATCATTGATGCTCTTCATTTTTCAGTGCTTTCTCTCTTTTCTATGTTTGGCTTGTCCTAATTAAATGACGTAAAATGATGAAAGAGCTCATTGTAACTAGAGATCTGACACAGGTTGTTAAAACACCACATCACTTTTCTAAATATATTACCATTTTCCGGTTTCTTGGAAGGTTGAATAACTGGCACAATAGCTCGCCTTCTGTTCTTAATCTGTTCATGCCTCATGCGTTTATCTAGCATAGTTTCACCCCTGCACACTGTCCCCTAAGTCCCCTAAAACACTTGTGTTACAACCATATCTTTTATTGTTTATTACTTCAAGCAAACACTTTAAAGACTGAGTGAAAATGGATGATTGTATGTGTTTAATTTGACATGGAGCCCTTTAAAACAAGAATAAAGCTCATGATAGATCAGTGCTCAGCACGGTTTCCTTACCTTACCCTGATTCACAATAATAAGCTTCTAATAATGATGAACCATCTGAGCTGTCAGATTTCCAATGAAATGCCAGTACAGGACCCTGTATTTTATGTTTCAAACAGAGATGACGACAGAAAGCCAAAAGTTACATACTGCAGCTTTAAACAAACATGAGAAACTATTGTGTATAGACTTGTAAGAGCAACAACTTTGGGCAAAACAGTGGCATCTGTTGGTTAAACATAAATCTGCATCTATGCTGGCCAGAAAAAAAATTAAATTACACATATTTCCATGTCAACATTAAAAACAAACCATGTTAGATTATTTTCTTTATTGCTAAAATATACAGACACAGACAATGTGCGTGTGGTCTGTCTGTCTTTCTGACAGGCCGTGTCACTGCAGTGTGATAGATATGACCTTCCACAGTCTTATCAAACACACCAGAGAAAGAGAGTGATGGTTGTAGTTCCTGACAACTGATCTTTACATCCTGCAATGCAAAAAATATATATTCATATATATCTAAAACACATGAAACTACTGCTCATTAATGTCATACATTCATCTTCAGTTTTCCCAGACTTTGAAACACAGTTACACCACACTAAAATGCAGTACTCAGCACCACTTTAACTTTTCAATTCAAAGTAACACTGACATGTACGTTATGGGGCAGGACTGTAACTCCCTCCTGATGATGTCAGCACTGGTTTTACCCCCAGAGCAGGCACTTCAGAGTTATACAGTCAAGGTTATTCCTTCTTCCTCCGTGCCAACTTTGTCATCATGCGTGAGATTGTTCACCTGCAGATCGGACAGTGTGGAAATCAGATCGGCTCAAAGGTGTGATATATGTTTGCTCAACATATGTGCATGGGATATATATGCTATTTTTTTAAAAATTAGTTATTGTATTCTTGAATTCAACTTTCTGCATACATGCTTCACAGTCTGTTGGGCATTTATCATTTTTATTGCGGGTTTATTTTAATTCTAATTTTGTTCACTTTAATAAATAAATTATTTTTTTCTTTATAGTTACTTTGTTGAGTTAAATACTAGGCATTATTTTTGAACCACATTCAGCAAGGCAATGTAAATATTTCATTGTGTGTTTTCAGAGCTAGCACAAAACATTTTTGTATTCTTCTGTGTTGAAAGTATTAAACATAATTTAAAGTAAACAGATATTTGAAATAATGATACGTGTGCTCACAGGGTGTTTCCCTTCACTGTGAGATAAGAGGCACAGAGGAGGGTGGCAGGGTGGGTCGGTTCATCATGGAAATGAGCTCAGTAAAACTGACAGTAAAATTGTGGTAAAAATGGAATGGAACAAAGTCATTGCTGAGATAAGCTGTGCTGTGTTTATTGAGGGTCTGCCCCAGCTAACAATTTTAGGTTGTAAGAACGTTTCCCTAATATTTCCAAGTAACAACAAGGTTAAAAATGTTATCTAAATGTTCTAGGAACATTCATAAGAATGTTACTCAAACATTTTTTTTATTTTGTAATGTATTTAAAATGTTCCACTAACAATTTAATAATGTTTTTGATATATATTATATATAATGTTCTCCTAACTTTACTGAAAGAATGTTTTTATAACTTTGAGAGAACTTTTAGAGAATGTTAGCCAACATTCTGAGAACATTTCCTGTTAGCTGCTCCAGCTGTGTGTTAGAAAATAAACTGTTTCTTACTGTATTTATATAGAGGCTGTACTATCTATTTTTGTCATGTGAAACCGAATGTGTGGTTTAATAGTTTTGACATGGTTTGGTGACTCATGTTCCTGCTGAAGAAGATTCTCCATGTGTTTGCAGTTCTGGGAGGTGATCAGTGATGAACATGGCATTAACAGAGTGGGAGTGTATGAAGGAGACATGGACCTTCAGCTGGAGAGGGTCAATGTTTACTTCAATGAAGCGCACGGTATGCTAATGTGATGTAGCCACGTTTACTTCAATGCCATATGAAATATTTAGTCTGGTATTGAACTTTGTATGTGGAACATAATCCACAACAATGTATCTAACTTTATTCTGTACATTAAAAAATGTATTTTATACACATTCTGTAGAAATAGGTTTCTAAATGGGATGTTGCCAGAGCTGCTGAATTGGTTCTTTGGAGGTTAACAAATTTCCTCAAGCTCTTAAAATCAGTGTATTAGAATGTGTTATTAGAGAAAAGCTTTTTGGAACTTTTATTGATGAAGTGTAAATGCAGGTTTTGGTGAGAAATTTACACTGTATTTCAATAACTAAGATGTTTCTTTGCCTCCTATAGGTGGGAAATATGTTCCAAGAGCTTTATTAGTGGACCTGGAGCCAGGAACTATGGACAGTGTAAGAGGCAGTCATATAGGACAACTCTTCAGACCTGACAATTTTATACATGGTGAGACTACAGTTGTCAAAGATATTAAACCCAACAAAAAACATCAACACCAATGAAACAAATGAAAGTTTTGCTTCTAGGCCATGAGATCATTTCTGATGTTGTTGCCCTCTCTGTTGATGTCCAGGGAATTCTGGAGCTGGTAATAACTGGGCCAAAGGTCACTATACAGAAGGTGCAGAACTTGTGGAGCAGGTGGTGGATCGTGCCCGCAACGAAGCTGAGAGCTGCGACTGCATGCAGGGGTTTCAGTTCGTCCACTCCCTGGGGGGTGGAACCGGTTCCGGAATGGGAACCCTCATCATCAATAAGATCCGAGAAGAATATCCTGACCGCATCATGAATAGCTTCAGTGTAATGCCCTCACCAAAGGTCTCGGATACCGTGGTGGAACCTTACAACGCAACACTGTCCATTCACCAACTGATCGAAAACACGGATGAGACGTACTGCATTGACAATGAAGCATTGTACGACATCTGCTTCCGTACACTTAAGCTCACAACACCAACTTACGGAGATCTCAACCACCTTGTGTCCCTAACCATGAGTGGGGTCACCACCTCCCTCCGCTTCCCAGGCCAACTAAACGCTGATCTTCGTAAGCTGGCGGTCAACATGGTGCCTTTCCCACGTCTCCATTTCTTCATGCCGGGTTTTGCACCTCTCACGGCACGTGGAAGTCAACAGTACCGTGCCCTAACGGTGCCCGAGCTTACCCAGCAGATGTTTGATGCCCGTAACATGATGACAGCGTGCGACCCACGCCATGGGCGTTACCTGACCGTGGCGGGCATTTTCCGCGGTCGCATGTCCACCAAAGAAGTTGACGAGCAGATGCTAGCCATTCAGCAGAAGAACAGCAACTACTTTGTAGACTGGATCCCTCATAACGTCAAAGTGGCCGTGTGCGATATTCCGCCACGTGGTCTCAAAATGGCCTCAACGTTCATTGGAAACAACACGGCCATCCAGGAGATATTTAAACGCATAGGGGAGCAGTTTGCGTTGATGTTCCGACGTAAGGCCTTCCTGCACTGGTACACAGGCGAGGGCATGGATGAGCTGGAGTTTACAGAGGCGGAGAGCAACCTGAACGATCTGGTCTCAGAGTATCAGCAGTATCAGGACGCCACAGCTGATCAGGACTGGGAGCCAGAAGATGAAGTAACAGAAGAGGACAGCCTGACATCAACAGTACAGAGCAGCAGAGTGGAGATAAAGACGGAGGTGGTTACTGAAACTTCTGTCAGTGAATGAAACAGGTTTCTGTGGATATTAGAATAAGTCTAATTGTGTGAGGAGGATTTTTGTCCATTTAACTGTGAAATATATATGCAAAATTAGAGAATATACCTTTAGTGGGAGAAATAAAAATAAATCAGTTTTTCACTAGTGCAGTAGTGCTATAATTAAATTTGAACACTTCTGTCGATATTTGTTGTCAATCAAGGCTGAGTTTAATACCTGTTTTTCACTTTTACTTCAATAAACTTAAAATAATTACAAAATGTTTTAATACTAGCAATAATCTAAAGTATCATTTAGATAATGTAACCAGTGACTAATGAATAATCTTATTTTATCTACATTATACTTGAGTATTGACAGGGCTGAACGCTTTCTGTTTAATGTTTAGATTCTTAAAGGAAATACATGTAATCACTTCTTTTTCTCTGAAACCCTTCATCCTTTAAGGAAAGTGCTGAGTAAAGCTTGTTCGTTTGGATGATTAAAAGCAATAAATGTTTCGTATTAGGTACATTAACATTTATCAAGTACTGTATTGTCTGCTATATACATCTGCTAGCAAGTTGCTATAACTATGACTTTTCGTGTGATTTATATAATGCATGCAGCTAATGTTTGTTTTGATCTCAAAAATTGTTACTGATGGCGTAACGCTGTATATAATAAAACACAATGGCATCAAATAATGACATCTTTTTCAACACATTTTAATTGCATTTCTACAAAATACACTGATAAATATTAACAGTGTGTCTTTCAACCCTGATCGAAGCCCATTAGCACAACTACATGTTGAAAAGTGCAGCATGAGCTGTGCAGTAACAGAGACCTGCAGACCAAGAACACAGGTGGAGGCTGCTTTAGTTTGACACTTCATCATTTATTATCAAAAGAACAAACTGTTTTCATTCTGTCGGGTCATCACAATTGACAATTGATGAAATATAAAGAATCTGGAGGAATGGACTCAATTACAGCATCTGCAAAAAAGCAAAACAGACAATCTGTCACAATCATGAACAGCAACACACACATGGATCAATACAGAGGTCGCTGTAAACGTGTGTGCATGTTTCTACATTGTGAGGTTCACACAGCCCATCATGAGGTCTTCACTCGGTTCACTTTCACGCTGCTTTCTGCGTTTCTGATCGCCTCCGTTTTGAACTGCGGCTTCAGGGCTGCGCGCACGACCCTGGCGCAGACAGCCGAGTACCTGATGTAGCTGAAACGAGCGGACACACATTAATAACTTCATATATCATACATTAATAACTTCATATATAATACATTAATAACTTCATATATCATATATAATAAACTGTGCGTATCTGATCAAAGTCTGCGTCACAACACTACACATGCGCACTGTAGCGCTACACAGGCCGAGCTAACCGGCGCTACACAGGCCGAGCTACCCGGTACTGAAACAAAGCACGGCACCACGAACCAGAAATGTACACGGTCTCATATAAAACATCACTGCCGTACCTCAGCCCTGCTTGTCTCCAGTAAGCGACCATTTTCTACCGCAACGCGAGCCTCCGTTTGTCAAGAGCAACCGATGAAGGACGAGGACGAGGACGACCCGTGCGTGACCGGAAGGCGTCACGGAGCAGCGAAAGCGTCTCATTGGCTGACACAGACGTCAATCATCATATTGCGTGTGGCATGACTGTACTACATTTAACTTTAAATCCGGAAATCCAAATCAGCGAGACGTAAATTATTTAAAAATGGCTACAATTAGGATTTTATTGTCGTCTGTTGCCTCTCCGTGGAATAAATGCGATGTAGTTAACATAGTACTTTACAAAAGGGTCCTTTTACTTTGTAGGAACTTCTTTGAAGAATGCTGTGACGCAGATTGCTGGGTAAGAAAGTTTGGCAAACCAACATGTGTTTCAACAGTTTTCTTCTTACATTTTTATATTTTGATTTGGAACCTAAATTCGACATACAAAAACGAAACGACAACATTTGATTATGCGTAAACAAAAAACACAACTATTAAATAACACACAAAGCTACAGTTAAAAAAAAAATGTCTTGTATATTAAAAAATATCCTAACATACAACGCACTCTTGAAAAGCACTTCTGACGTCACCGACGTGATCGGAGGCGAACGTTCAATACGTCATGACGAACGCGACGTGATGATGTCATGCGGCCTGCGCCAGAGAGGAGGAAGCAGAACAACAACAACCCGTTTGTGGGTCGCTGACAGACTGAACCGCGCTGAGGTCGGGCGCATTTGTTTTCATACCCACCCCGGTGTAGTCGCCCTAAAACAGTCACACGTTCCCGCCGTCGTCTAGGGAGCAAGATGTCTGTGTTCGGAAAGTTGTTTGGAAGCGGTGGAAAAGGAGGAAAATCTCCAAGCCCTCAGGAGGCGATCCAGCGACTCCGAGAGACCGAAGAGATGTTGACCAAGAAACAGGAATTTCTGGAGAAAAAAATCGAGCAGGAGCTTGCGACGGCAAAGAGAAACGGCACGAAGAACAAAAGAGGTGAGAGAACCGTTTACCTGGAGGAAGAAGGAAGTTACTAGCTTAGGTGGGTGGCTGGTCAACCCAGGTTAGGGTGAAATGCGCTGTTTGTCTGCTGAACTAACTGAGGAACATCTAGTACTATCACGTTAATCCCGTTTGGGTCCTTATAAATCTTGATTAACAGGAGAATTAAGTAAAATCATTTGTAATTTGAGTAATGAGGATGAGTGAGACGAGTTAAAGGTATTGGTTGTCCTTCTCTTCTCCTGTGACCTCCAGAGGTATCCACAAACTTGTCATAGAGAAATCAGCACTGGGCTGTGTTGCCTTAGATCCCAGTTTGTTTCTAGATCTCTCTCTGCATCAGGAAATGTCAGATTTTGTCTTATTTTTAGTCAAACAGCTTTGTTGTCAAACTACTGTACCAGCCACGAGGGTCCT
The DNA here is from genome assembly GCA_036877525.1 of Chromobotia macracanthus. Classification (NCBI taxonomy): domain Eukaryota; kingdom Metazoa; phylum Chordata; class Actinopteri; order Cypriniformes; family Botiidae; genus Chromobotia; species Chromobotia macracanthus. The sequence goes on from JAZGTH010000001.1 coordinate 16,856,798, forward strand.
GAGAAAAGTGATAAAGGAGATTCATTTATTGAGCAGAAATATGTTTAACAATGTTTTTCCTCTAACAACTGGAGGGAATTGACATTTACGGTGTCCTGAAGACATTGGAGAGAAAGAGACTCAGTATCTCCATCTTGTAGAGAGGATACAGTTATTTTCTAGCTGTTAAAGTGTTATGACCTACACAAATATATGAATCTTTTTTAAAAATGAACATTATTCTTTGTTTAACATTAGTAGCAAAACATTTTAAAACCATATAAAAATGTGAAAACAAGAATGACTAAGTAATTGCTTTGCCATGGTTTCCATCATTTGCACTTCTGTGTAGTGTTTAGAAATGTTATTGTAATGTAACTCACATCTTACAACGTTTGATAAGTCTATTTTTATATGTCAAAGCAAATTCAGAAATAGCTCCATAAATAATGTGAGGCCAAAGTAAAGGCCGCATCAAAACACATTGTGTTTGCGCTGTAATGTAACCCCCTATTTAAAGTGCCCAGGATAGAGGTAGTCAATAATTGATCTGATTATCCTACGAGGGCAGAGCGCGACACAGAGGCCGAACAGACAGTATGATTGCTATTATAGCACTTTTGTCATAGTTCAAAATTCCACGTGAAATTGTGTAAATAATTGTGTAAATGTGCCCTCTTTAACATAAGAGACGCTTTAAGAGCTTTATTGTGTTGTAAAGTCTGTCCTCCATTCACTGCATTAACACAGGTACCGTTTGATACTGTTTTCACTGTCTTCTGCTCTTGAATAAAACAGGTCTTTTCTTTGTCAACATTCAATATTGTAAATCGTTTAATCACAAATATGCATCATGTTTTATATGAACAGTTTATATAATATTTGGTTAAATCTCACAAAGCCTGTCAAAAACACGTCGCCATACAAAAATAGGCTTCCTTTTCTTTATGCAAAATATTTTCTATATTATTCGAATGTGTTACTTTGTGTTGAAATATGGCCTAGTCTTTGAAATAGTCCAGTATTATAGAAAAATAAGTCTAAAGTCATATGTCATGAATACTTCATTAAGCTGTCATGCATTCTACATGGAAAGCAACAGGCTTTTTGTCTTTTTTGCAGTTCACTCATCTGGTTAAGTTTGGTGAGTTTGTCTCACTTGCATTTACTCCAGTGTCTCATCAAAACATGTTAATAGACTTTTAACTAATAGATTGAATTACTTTGGCAATACCACTAACCACTGTGTAGAGTTTAGATCATCTGTTCTGGGGATAACATGAGAAACCTCATAATTTAGAGGAAAACATTGTTTTGATTCAGGATTGTGCTCTGGTGCTTTATATCTTACATTAACAGTTATTTTCTTAGCAGATTTCTTAATATGTTAGTTTTGGTAATCTACACCTTAATTACAAGAAGCTCCATCAAATAATAAATGCATGCTGTTCCTTATTTACCAATATAAACCCATTTGATTATACAAACCACATTTAATTGACGTGATTTGTTTTTTCAGGGTTCTCTGCAAATTGTACTTGTTTGATTTGTTTGTTAAACAAGTGGCTTTTTCTTTATTGTGGAACAGCTGCGTTACAGGCGTTGAAGCGTAAGAAACGCTATGAGAAGCAGTTAGCTCAGATCGACGGGACACTTTCTACCATTGAGTTCCAGAGGGAGGCGCTAGAGAACGCTCACACGAACACTGAGGTCATCAAGAACATGGGCTTCGCTGCCAAGGCCATGAAAACTGCCCACGATAACATGTGAGGAGTTCCTTCTCTCTCTCCCTCCCCTTCTCCCTCCCTTTCACTGTAGAATGACTAATCAAATCAAGCGTGCAGTAATTGACCAATCAGAATCAAGTATTTAATAAACGTGTAATGATTGTAAATAAATTATATGTGCACATTCACATTTTAGAATTTGTTGCCTTGCAAGAACACTGACTCAAATTGTCGTTGCATGTGGTTGGAACTTTTTAATTGCTCGTATGTCTTCAGGGACATCGACAAAGTGGACGAACTTATGCAGGACATCACAGAACAGCAGGAGTTGGCTCAAGAAATCTCAGATGCGATCTCGAAACCTGTTGGGTTCGGGGAGGAATTTGACGAGGTACGAGGAGACGCCAAACAGCTGTGATGAAGCTTGAGCTGATGGGTTTGCGCAGCAGTATGTATGTGCTTATCTGATTGGTTGTCATTTCAGGACGAGCTGCTAGCTGAACTGGAGGAGCTGGAGCAGGAGGAGCTTGACAAGAACCTCCTGGAGATCGGAGGCACAGAGAACGTCCCCCTGCCGAATGTGCCATCTACATCCTTACCTTCCAGACCAGGTAATAAACACACACACAAAGGGCTGCTCTAGATCTGGGCAATTAATTGAAAATGTAAGCTTTGTTAGATATTGTTTTGTTGCCTTTGTGAAATTATCCACAGCAAGTGTTACAGTTATGTCCTCCAGCCCTAAGCTCCCATACTGCTTTTAAACTGCAGCCTGTGTTGATAATGACCCTGTATTAAAAGAGATTTTTGGATGATCTGTGCATCTGTGTTATAGCAAAGAAGAAGGAAGAAGAGGATGAGGATGACATGAAAGATCTGGAGGCGTGGGCTGCTAATTAACACTTGTTCTGCTCCCCTGAAACCTACATACTATACAAACCACACTCAAATACCTGTTACTAAAGGACCTGGAGGGACACTAAAATAGGTTCATATAAAAAAACAGAAGGAAAACAAAAATGCTACTGCTCCAAATCCAAAATATCTGCCAGGCTTCTGGTCCACATACCCCCAGCAAGACCAAGACTGCTTTTCTTTCTCTCATGACCTCACATCCAGATGGTTCTCACAAGAACAGCGCTTGTTGTGATGTGTGTTTGTGTAATTGCTCTTCATTACCTGTGAAAGATTTCATATATTTTTTCAAAATTCACCACACAGAGCCCGCAGCTTGCCGAGAAACCAGTACAATTGGAAACCCTTTGCACGCAGGGGATGTACCCTATCTGTTACAAATCTGTTGTGTTTTTGCAAATGTGGTTTTGTTCGTTTATTTTTTATTTTTTTATAAATCCATTGTTGTGTACACTTAATTCATTCATGTTCTGTTATTCTGTCCCTATTCTGTTCTGATCCTTTAACTCCTTTTCAATTCTGTGTCCAACAAGAGTTTCAGCTGGTGATTTGTGCTTCAGGTTCTTCCCATGTACAATATAATCTAGTCCCCAAAGGATGTCCAGTATCAGCACATAAGCTTCATGAGGTTTGTCTCTGTTTAGGGACTGAGGTGGACATGAGGGTGTGATGGTGTATTGTGATGTCACAGTCCACCTCCTAAACATCCATCAGTTTGACTGGTGTTGAAACTGTAAAGTTCTACTGTACATAGAGTCTCTCTTTAATGGCATGATGGTTTACAGTCTTCTAAAGCATGGGGCACCTAAAGCATATAGGTTCCTTCACTCAAGAAATGTGTACTGTATTTCAGATATTTTAGAACTGGTTTGTGACTACAGGAATGAGCATTCATATCCCAGATTTTGTTACATTAGAAGTGTGTTTTGAAATTGGTACTGTATTAGGGGAAAACTATAACTTGGTTGTAGGACTGAGATGTTTGTCTTATTTTTGAGTGCTAGAGAAGTGTGAATGCTTTCAAATGGATTTGTAAAAGGATAGACAGCACAGATTAATGTAATATCATGCTTTATTTTACAGAGAGCACTATTAGAATGTTCTGCTACAACGGTTTATTAATTTTAAGTACTTTTAAGTATTGAATTTTCAGAGGCAAATTAACATGTTTGATTATCAGGCTCGGAATATGTCATTCACATGTTATTGTTTGGTTGTAAAAAGGGCTGTCTCTTTTTTGACACTGTCCTGTATGTTTTCCTTCTCTGCCTTTGAATGTATCCCAATCTTACACCCACATTAAACTTTTGCCAAATGAACCCTTCTCAGGTTTTGTACTGTGTTAGGTGTTTATTTACATTATTTGCCCAACATTTCATTATTAACACAAACCTCCAGATTAGTTAGTCAGATTAGTAGTTTATAGAAAACACAAGTAGCATAGGTTTATGTATTTTCTTAGAAACGTTTATAAAAGTTTTTGGATAAGGGACTTGTAGGAATGGTCAGAGATTGTGAAAGACGAACCTTTAATACATTTGAATGTTTTGTAATATTTTGTAGGTGCTGGATTTAGGTTTTCATTATCAGCTTTTAATACTGTTACTATTATTAGTGTTACTAACTGATTTTCCATTGCTTATGGGACATGACATGAGTGGAGAGTTCAGTACAGTAAACACATCTGAAGGTTTAACAGCTATATATTGGTAATATCATTTATTCTTCTTGGCAGCTTTTAGACACATTCATAGCAGCAAGGCTAGATCCGCCTTCATGTTGTCAAATATTTGCAAAACATGCTGTTGAAAAACATGCAGGTCGAAACTTGAACTTTAATATTAATCAAAACTCAAACTAAACATTACACGCCCCTTGACTGCTGTGGATCCTCATTGGTTTCAATATTGCCATCTGGACACACCCACCATACCTTTTTTAGAGCGATAAGGCGGGGCGTTCCTCGGCCAATAAGAAATGCCAAGGCAGCCCGAGCTCATGAATATTACGCTCGCCGGGTTGTGCACACTTATATTGAAGTTCCCGGTGCAGTTATTCCCTTCTGCACTCCAGCAGACAGAAGACTGACATAAATCAGACCCACTCAACGACAATACGCCAAAAATGTCCGAGAAGCTTCCCTTTAAAGTTGGTTAGTATGACTTCCTTTCATTCATGACTCCAACTTAATGCAATGCCGTTTAACGCTATTATATTTAGCCCGCCAGTGCTAATTAGCCGCTTACTGTTTTATTGATCTGTAAGGCGCATTGCAGTATCGGATTCTTTACTTCAAGTCTCAGGATATATTTGATTTTTCACGCATTTTGGAAATGATATCCGCTATATATATCTATCACATGGAGGACGCTGCATTCAGACCCGTTCTTTAACATTACTGCTCGCACTGCTAATGCATCTGTTTAACAACCATAACAACCGTATCTCTTATTCGCATAATGTTATTGTAAGAATGTAATTTACCGTGTTTGTGTCATCTGTTTTCTTTAATACCAGATGAATTGGATGTTGGAGGAGGTACCTTCAGCAGAGCTCTGGGACACAGACTTTAGAGTTTGGTTGAATCAAGCTCGTTTATTTCCTCAGATTATATAGTACAGAACAGGATGCACCTAAATCTGTATGAAGAAATCAGATAGCTGGGTTTTATTTTTATATATAACCATTACCATGTACGGTTAGAAACAACAGCTTCAGGATGTCTTCCAGACTTGCTTATGCGACAGAGTATGTCATTAGAAAAGAGATATCAAACCTCATGAACCCTTAAGGGGTGTTGACTTTATTCATTAGTGCGGGGAACTAAATCATCTAACAGTTTGTGTTTGTATGAATTTAATCGTAACACTTGCTCAACAAGCTAGCGTGGTTCTGTTCGGAAGACGCTAAGAAGAAAGTTTGGAAGTTGTAGTTTTTTGGTACGCCGTGGCGAGTGTTTCGCTAGGACTGACGCTGCACGACAGAACTACATTTCCCACAATGCACGCGCGCCGGCACGTTCATTGAATAGCGTTTTTAAATCTTAGGTCACAGTTAATTTATTATGAATTTAACTTTATCGTGCTAGAAATAATATCGTAACTCATACACGTCAGCATCATTTGAAGCGTCTGTTCTCCACTACATAAATCTCAATGGCGTTACCTCTGCAGATAAGACATTCAATAGTAAATCCAGCTGGACTTTGCTCCATGGTCTTAAGTGAGCAGAGTTCAGATCTGAGCATAGCTTTGCACTGGCTGATAAAGATTTCAGAGTTTCCAGCCCCTAGCACTACACAATAATTTTGTCATTATTGTGACTGATCTGTTATATGGGCACTGTACTCACTAATGAGTGTACACTGAAAGTTCATATCTCTGTGCTCCCTTAAGAGGTCTAAAGTGTGTCACATGAACGTGTAAAAGAGATGGTGCCTTATTTCAAGACATGTTTGGTATGAGGGTTTGGGTGTCATCTATAGAGTTTCATACGAGGTTGGCACGCACATGGCTGTGAGTGGCATGTTTTAAAAGGAATACAAGTATCTTCAGTCTTTGCAGTCTTTGTTAAAAAATAACCTTATTAATCATATAATATGGTTAATAACCATATTCAGTCTTTTTGTTGTTCAATACCACTCTCATAGTTGTCATATTCATTATTTGTTATTTTCTTTCTCATCAGCTGACATCAGTCTGGCTGAATGGGGTCGTAAAGCCATTGAAATAGCCGAGAATGAGATGCCGGGTCTGATGAAAATGAGGGAGCTGTACGGCCAGTCCAAACCTCTGAAGGGCACGCGGATCGCTGGCTGTCTTCACATGACACTGCAGACTGCTGTACTCATTGAAACTCTTATTGCCCTGGGAGCTGAAGTGAGGACACGCCTGCTGGACAGAAATTAAGCAATTAATGGACCATAAATGAAGGCTTTGATCATTTGACAATTGGCCACGATTATATAATTTTTAACATTTATTATGATATTACAATGCTATATATAGTAATAATCTAATATCATCTGATGTTACTGTCAGGTCTTAACCAGTAATGTGTAGTACCGTTTCCTTTGTTTTTTTGACTGAAATAAGCTTCTGTCTGAAATGCAGGGCTTTATTTCTGCCTCTGTCTTATTTTATCTGAATGGCATATGAGACAAAATGAGTTTCAGTATGTTTTCATCTATGTGTGGAGATACTGGTGTGACAAATCTAGAGCAGAATGTTAATTCTGGGGCATTTTCAAAAAGTGTTTTGGTCACATGACTCTCTTCTGCTGCCTGTTTCCACTCCAGGTCCAGTGGTCCAGTTGTAATATATTCTCCACCCAGGATCACGCAGCAGCAGCCATCGCTAAAGCTGGAATTCCAGGTAACATATAGTGATGGATCCGGCCGTAGACAATATGGGCAATATACACATATTGCAATATTTGGTTATATTGGACAGCTCTGGAAGCCAGTAGAGATGAAGAGGAGTATTAAATGTGTAATCTAGATCACCATGTGAATCTGGACTGCTGTTGGTAACAGGTGTATGTGTGACGTTTTGTAAGCAGAGCTCTGATGTAACACCGTCTCTGTTTGCTTTAAAGCCATGTAATCGATTGAAGATAAGGACAGACCCAGAGCACAAGGTTTAGTGACAGATCTCAGCTTAAACCCTGGACTGCAACCCTGAGTAGAGTCTAGAATCAGCAGAAACTGATTTAATCTTTAAATTTGACTCTGTTTTTGAAGGACTACAATCTAAGAGCTGAGAAACAAGATAAAGTGATCCATTTATTATTAACAATTAACAAAGCAATGCTGCTTTTTATGTTTAAACGTTTTGTTGTTTTACTGCATGCAGAGTTAATGTATTTATATGTGTGAAGTTTATTTTGGCTTCCATGTGAAGTGTTATTGTCCGTGTCCCCTTTGCTAGCTTGTAGTTGCTGGTTGTGTTTCCCTTATAACTACATCAGCTCAGTCGGTGTTGAGTAAGAATTGATCTTTAAAGCAGTTTGGTCTTATTCAAACATTGCATAGTAATGGATTACATTTAGGCCTGTAAGATTTTTACGTTTTGCTGGGTAACTGTGATGAGACTTGCGTGCAACTACAAATACATGCAAATACAGTTACTTTGTAGTTGAAGGTGGATTTATGTCTATTGTTTATGTAACTGATCATCTTTGTTAAATAATTATTGTTAAACCTGCTTTAAAATGGTGATGCAGTAAAGCCAGTGAATTAAAACTGTTTGATTAATTAATAGTAGTGATTTTATTTATTACTAATATAACGCTGATGTTTCTGTCTGTAATGAATGAGTGTTTTTTGTTTTGTAGTGTACGCCTGGAAGGGAGAGACTGATGAGGAGTATGTTTGGTGCATTGAACAGACGATCTACTTCAGAGACGGTCAGCCGCTCAACATGATCCTGGATGATGGTGGAGATCTGACCAACCTGGTGCACCAAAAATACCCCAAACTGCTCGCAGGTACGGTACTGTCTGCTTCTTGAAGGGATAGTTCACCTAAAATGTTTTATCTACTTGTCCTCATGTGAATATTTTTAATGAATGACGACAAATTTCAGTCTGTTCCTTACAAAAAGCCTACACAGATTTTTGTAAGCATTAGAATATAGCCCACAAGATGTATGCAGCTTTATTTTTTAATAACAGTTTATTGTTCTTTTAATTTATTTTACATTTAAAGCTTACTGTTGTGAATCTGGATAAGGTAAGGAGACCGTTTTGAACACTGATCGGTTACGTACTTGTTCAGTTTTTTAAGAAACAGTTTTTTAGCATATTTAAAATTAATTTATTAATGTTTACATTTCTTGTAATGCGTTTTTTATTGTCTGTTCGTTATGACAGTACTGCTACCAATACTTTATTGTACTTGTACCGTTGTTCAGTCACCACCAGATGGCAGCCTAAGATCAAGTTGTTCTTGGTTCAGCAAAGCAAGAAAAAAACAGTTTAATCACAATCACTGAATCTCAGACAAACATTCTTTAACATTTCTGATGGATGCTAACCAAAGTTTCCCTGATTCTTAATGGACACAAAGCACACACTGACGTCTGATCAGTGTGAACGCACTAAAGGGTGATTTTGTTTGATGCAGGAAACTTTCAGACTGTTGTGAGCTCAGTCCATGTGGAAAATTGAAAAGCATATATTACACTTACTGAAGGCAATTCCACTCAGTTCTGTGTTCTGAGCTGAGATTTTTCACAGAATGGAAGTTGTGTGACCTGAGTTTTACTCTGGAGGTTTCGTTCCGACTGACCCGACAGTTTCTATAAATGTTGTCAAATTTAAAGGGCTTCAGATTTACAAGCCTGCTTGTCCTCTGACCTGTGACCTGTGGTGGGGTTAAGCATCTGGGCTGGAAAAACAAAAGTCTGCAGTCTGATTTCAGGCAGTCTGATTTTGACCAGGTTACTCTTAAAAGTTTATCGTCTAGTTAGTATGTGAGTCATTGCATATAAATCATTTATAAATCAAGTCATTCTCAAGAAAATGTTCTGTTTTACTTTTCATGATATTAAGATTTGTTTGATTTAAGGGGGTCAAAATTCTTTATTTTTTAATAAAAAATTAAGCTTTTATTAAAAGGGATCAAAATTAACATTTTGCTGGGCTATTCCTAAATGCAGTTATGACTAAACAGCAGAACATGAAACAGGTTAAACCCAAAAACAAACTCTTTATGCTGTTCACTTCTGTCTTCAATACTTGTAAACACAGCTTTGTCCATCGTGCATTCTCAAAATACCTTCATTTGTGTTCCACAGAAGAAAAATGTCATACAGAAGTCATACATTGGAATGACATGAGGGTGAGTAGATGATGGACAAATTTTTATTTTTGGGTGAACTGTCACTTTAAGGCATGTTAAATCCTCCATCATCTGTAAGTCACTGTGGGTAATAGCCTCTGCTAAATGAATATGTGATTGTAAAATAAATGAAACACAAACTAAATTAGACATCATTGTTGTGATGTCGATAAGTAACATCTTTCTGCACAAGCCCTCAATTGTTTATATTTGTTTTCTATCGTACTGGCCAATCAGCATCCAGAATTTAAAATGTTACAATAAATATAATAGTAAAGGATGACCTGTTTATCTTTTCTATATTTCCAGCAGTAAGCTCAGGTCATTGCGTGTCCATTTATTTTAATATTTTTTATTACAGTGTCTTAAAGTCAGTTTGAGGTATGATAGTATAATAGTAATAGTTTTGGCTTGTGAGATTATTTTGTACTGAGGCTGAAGCTGTCAGAAGATGTGTGACAGTTAGTGTTTTTTATGTGGTCTGTTTTATATCTTCTTTTTGCTCGTGTCAGGAACATCAGACGGGGTCAAACAAGTGTCTTGCATGGCGGTTTAAGCCACAAGTTATATCTAATTCCACAAACAAAACCTGCCAACTAGCAGCGAGCGGTTAGCAAGTGTAAATTTTGCGCTCTGCCCTGATTCCCAGAGGATCTGGAATTCAGACATCACATTCCTTGCTAAAAAATGCACAGAGCATGTTTTTGTGGGTCATTTTCTATAACATCACTCAAATGTATTCCAGAAGATAATGTTCATGTTTCTTTCTGTAAACCATCTCAGGAATCAAGGGCATCTCTGAGGAGACCACGACAGGAGTTCATAACCTGTACAAGATGTTGAAGAAGGGAGAACTTAAAGTTCCAGCCATCAACGTCAATGATTCCGTTACCAAGGTAACTGTATATTTCATAACACTACAGTACATCATGTCTTTTATCTTCCTTGTGTTCCTAGTAGACAGCTGATGTTCTGTTTTGTTCGCACAAATATGTAAATGTTTTTTGGATTGTGATATTATACATCAATCAGAAATAAACTGTCAGGAATGAAATGTTCATTTAAGCAGTTATTTCCCCCCTGCTTCCTTAGAGCAAGTTTGACAACCTGTACGGCTGCCGCGAGTCTCTGATCGACGGAATCAAGAGAGCCACTGATGTGATGATTGCCGGTAAGGTGGCCGTGGTCGCGGGGTACGGAGATGTCGGGAAGGGGTGTGTTCAGGCCCTGCGCGGGTTTGGTGCCCGTGTCATTGTCACAGAAATTGATCCCATCAACGCTCTACAGGCGGCCATGGAGGGTACGCTTCTTTTGTTTTTTGTGATTTAAAAGTATAGTTTTTTTTCATTATTCATTCACCCTCATGTCTTTCCAAACCTATACCCGACCTGTATGACTGTCAGAAGAGAAAAGATATTTTGAAGTATGTTAGTAACCAAACAACAGTGGCAACCATTGACTTCTGTTTTATAGACACAAAACCACTAATTTCTCAAAATACCTTCATTTGTGTTCCACAGAAGAAAAAAGTTAAAGGTTTTGAATTACGTGAGCATAAGTGGTGAAAAATTTGAAAAATGATTTTTTTTATTTATGGATGAACTAGCCCTTAAAATTTCTTTATCTCAGCTTTTATTACATCTCACTACCAGAGAAGTGAGCTGAAGTGTTTTATTGTAATAGTGTGTTGGACAGCGCTGGTGTCTCTCTTTTGATAGTGTTGTTTTCAGACTTTACCAGTGCCAGAATTATTAATCAGCTGATATGTGGCATTTTTAGATTTTTGGCATTAGGGTTGCGAATCAATTGCTTCTTCCATTTCTCAATGCCATAATTCCATCATGATCTGTATTTTCCAGAGTGTTTATTCAGAGCAACAGACCTGTTTTATGTTTTTATTGGCTGTCATTTCACAGGCTATGAGGTGACCACCATGGATGAGGCCTGCAAGGAGGGGAACCTCTTTGTGACAACCACTGGCTGTGAGGACATTCTCCTTGGCAGGTTAGCGCAACGTTAATCAAGCGTTACAGCAGTGATGCTGTCAGGCCTGTCGCTCAAGATGAAACACTCACGTTCGCTTGGTTCTCTGCTTTCAGACTGAATTTTAATCCACTTAACTCGCTTTGTTTATTTACGTTTATTCTGTTAGCTGATGCTTCTAAAGAGACTTGGTGCATTGAAGTTATACATTTTAAATTTGTTTATACTGGATAATGTTTATTATTCAATATTTATGTTATACACAGCAAAATCTGCAGCGACGTACATCCTATGTTTTACCTCGACAGACCTATTAAACGCATTAAACATAATTTTCACACTGTAAGCCAACTGTCTATAAATGTGTCATTCTGTATGTGAAGTGAACAGTGATTCCCTCACTGTGGCTTCTGCGGGTAACAGAGAGAGATTCATGAGGTAAAGGAACCCTGGGGCTCGTGATCAAACATGCTCAGTGTGAGATCTGGTCGTAGTCTGTTATGTTCTTCAGCGCATACATGAGATGCTGCTTACACACACTGTCGGGGTTGAGTGTGATTATCTGCTGTTAAAAGAAGTGAGAGGAAAAACTCTGGGATTTGAGGGGCCTCTGTGATAAATGGTGAGGATGAGTACACACAGGGGCCAGTAAAGCACAACTTCTGTTTGGTATTATCTACAGATGTTGGAGTCGTGTTGTAGATTCCTTTGGAAGGTTCCAGAGCTGATGGGACTCATTTCAAACAGGCAATCTGCTAAAGTCGCTCTGGCTCGCATTCAGTCCAAAAATTGGTTGCTTTGTTTTTTTGAATGATTTATTAAATGTTCCATACTGTCGGTACCAGTATGGGTTTTTAGACTGGCTCATTACTGGTAACTTAATTTGTTAAAGAATTTAATTTAATTTGAAGTTTAACTTTAAACTTTGTGTGAACTTTAATTTAAAGTTCACACAAAAATGAACATTTACTCATCCTCATGTCATTCCAAACCTGTATGACTTTATTTTGCTTCTGAGGAACACAAAAGAAGATTATTTAAAGTACGTTGGTAACCAAACAACAGTGGCACCCTTTGACTTCCGTAGTGTGGACACACAATCGCTTAGACATTTCTCAAAATATTTTTTTATTTTCCACAGAAGAAAAATGTCGTCATACACTTTTAAATGACATGAGGGTGAGTAAATGATGGAAAAATGTTCTGATATGTAGGGTGAACTCCCTTATCTTTACGATGTCCTAGCTACAGTGTAATTACACACTTGGGTTCTGAGGTTACTAATATTAATTGGTACTTACTGTACGACATGTACTTACTGTAGGGTTAGGGTTTGATTTAGGGTTTGTTAAATGTAATTATGCATAATTTACTGTTATTGCTATAATAAGCACATGTAACAGTGAATTGGTGCCTTAACTAGAAGGGTTTATGTTTGTCATGAGGTGTGAATGATGGGTGTTATTTTTCCTCTTTAGACACTTTGAGCAGATGAAGGATGACTCCATCGTCTGCAACATCGGTCACTTCGACTGTGAGATTGATGTAAAATGGCTCAATGAACACGCAGCCGAGAAAATCAACATCAAGCCTCAGGTATGACATCACTGCTTTCTGACAGGAACTGACCAATCAGACAGCAGCTCTGTGGAGAATGAACGCCACTCGCTGTTTTCAATAACCATTAAGCATTATACAATGAATGTTTTTAATAAAACACGTCTGCGAGTGGCATACAGTTATCCTTTTAAGTTGTTATTTTTGCATTTTACTTTAATTTTGCGTAACAATGTCTTAACTTTTGCCATCTGATCAAATATTGGGTCAGAACCGAATAAACACTGTATGTTGTCAGTGCTCTTCATAAGCACAGACAAGTTCAGTCTGATGTAGACCTGAGGATCAGCTCTGATCTGACGAACTCTTTTGCCCTCTCTCATACAGGTCGATCGTTATCGCTTAAAAAATGGCCGTCACATTATTGTTCTGGCTGAGGGGCGTCTGGTGAACCTGGGCTGTGCGATGGGTCATCCAAGTTTTGTAATGAGCAACTCCTTCACCAATCAGGTGCTCGCCCAAATTGAGCTTTGGACCAACACCAGCAAATATCCGCTGGGTGTCTACTTTCTGCCTAAAAAGGTACCATATTTACTTTAGTCTTTTCTGTCACACCCTACTGTCATTGTCTAGGTGTTATATCAGCCAAGACAGAATCTTTGGATTTTCCGATTTCAGGATCAAATGTGATTTAAATTTGGTCAACCCATCTGAGAGCACCACGCTCTTACCTGAGTATTAGTTTAGCCAAAAATTAGCCAAGATGTTTTAATGAGTAAGTGCAAAGGCATATGTAATATTTTATGAATTATGGACTTTATGATTCTGCGGAAATCTGTGGGCGCAGATTCCATGTGGGCTTGGTTACAAACTAGTTTTATCTGCTGTTACAATTTTGAGATTTATATCAGGAATTTACATTGAAGAATTGTTGTAAATCATTTAAATCCGTGATGCATGCACAGTAAAGCCATAAAGGTTTCTCTAGACCATTTGGGGCCACATACTCTGATGTAGCCCATAGTAAGCCAAAGAACGCACCTCTGCTTCCTATTCTTCATTCTTAAACGCTTTTTGTTTCATGTGCAGTTGGACGAAGAGGTCGCCGCGGCCCACCTGGACAAACTCGGCGTCAAGTTGACAAAACTGACAGAGAAGCAAGCCAAATATCTGGGTCTCCCCTGTGAAGGGCCCTTTAAACCGGACCACTATCGCTACTGAGTAGCTTTGCCCAAACATGGCTTCAGCTGTGGGTGGGAGGAGACTACACAATCACTCTTGAGCCAATCGCAGCACTGTCGCTTATCAGTGCGTTTATAGTGCTTCTTTCACTTACAGTGAGCAATTGTGAGATTGCAAATGCCATTTTGTCATATCAGTATCAGAAGTGCAGCGTTAAACATATTGTCCCTTGCATTCCCTGTTTTACTGTATACGGTTACGAAAATTAAGACAGTCAATTGGAAGGCGCTCTTTATACACACTTAAAACTTGTTACCCTGAGCTGTAAAGTCGTATGCTGGGAAATTTGGTTACTTAATGCCTTTATACCAGTAACTCTAGAGTCTTGCCCTTTTCGCCACATGTACTTTTGTAAACCAATTAAAAGACTGACTAATGGAAAATGGTGTCGTTGTTTTCCTGACCCGAGCAATTTGCTGTTAGCAGGATGTGTAACGGAGGGAGTTTGAGTAAGCTTGTCTTTATTCTCATTAAGACCTGAAGGAATAAATGTGCTATTTGACTTCAACATGTCTTATTTATCAAGTGGATATTTGTATTTATTCATTTAAATGCGGTTGGTAAGAAACCATTTTAGTTGTTTTACAATTATAATTCGTTAACAAAAACATTTGTGCTCTGTTAAAACTTGGAAATGTGGAATTTATCAACAGAATAAAGTGCTAAAGGATTTTTAGCAGAGATGGAAAAGTCTAAAATACCAGTGAATCTAGTTACTGAATTTTAAAATCTAAAGTTGACTTTGCAATAAATTGAATTGGGCACCAATGAACAACAAATGATATACAATTAGTTGTTCTTTGACACGTTTTATAAAATGAATTTGCTGCATGGCAAAAACAACAAATTATTATGGATACTGAAAGCATATTATCTTATAGACTTTAGGCTTGACATGGGTTCTGGGTTATGTCTGTAACCCGAGAAGTAAACAAGATGTTCCAGTTCAGATGTATTGTTAGAAAATGTCTCCATTAGGACCTTAAATCATTCTGTGGCCTGATCTCAAGAATTCTGCGATTCATTTTAAGACATTTCCCATGAATAATTATAGTGTCACAAGCCAAAAAAGCAATAATTACAACCATGCTGCTTGTGCTCTGTACAGACTCCTGGATAAAAACAACTCACTGACAGAATTGTGCCCAAAGAGAAGCCAGGGGCCACCATATAATTGAGCAGGAAGAGTTCAAGAGAAGTTATGAAGAATAGCACAAGCTCTCTAACAGCCACACCAAACCATAAAGTCACTGCGTCTGATATCTAAACTGATGTTATACAGTTTAACTAATGAAGCGGAACTGTTGTATTGTTTATTTTGCAGATCAGTTATGTTTTACTGAATAATTCAAGCTGCCACGCCGACACGTGGCTTCAATCTGAATTGGTCCTTATTAGAAACTGTATTAGAAACTAACTCATAGTTAGTGCTTGTGGAGTGAAGGATTAGTCTGCGTACCATTAGATGCTCTGGACTTTTAAAATGCTGGAAGTGTCCCTTGAGAGCCATAACAGGCATCTATCTTTGAGTTTTCTCTTTCCTCCAGCTTGCACCCTTTTTCTTTCAATATGAACCAGCTGTGGCATGTGAAGTCTCAAGTGTCACTCGATGCATGCATGTGTGTGTTTGAATGCATGTTTTATTACCTGGCCCAGGTTTACTGCAGGTTACTGCACTCATTATTTGAGGTGTGTGGAACTGGTGTCCTAACACTTTGATCTTGCGTTGCATAATCAATTGTTTCAAAAGCAAAACGTTTAATTGCAAACTTGGATTCTGCTTAATGGACAATACACATTTGTTTGGGTACCAACAGAAAACTGTCTAAAACATTCCTTTGGGTAATGTAAAGTAAAAGGGGTGCCAGTCATTTTTGATGTGAAAGTTTTTTCTTTGGCTCAAGGGTCCATGAATTGCTTAACTTGCTCTTTCAAGGAACAAGGAAACTGCTGATAAATATCTTAATATCCATCGTTTATTGGCTGGGAATCACTTGTTGGCTGGTTTTTGAGCCTACTCCTTGTGTGGAAGAGAAAAACTTCCAGTGCACAGTGATGTTTGTCCTAATGTTTTGCAGCTTCAGCTATTTCTATGCCTCTGTTTGCGTCTGAAATATGACATGGAGTGAACTGCATTCGAACATCTAACCCAACAAATGACCTGATTCTGTACAGTGTCCATCAAAACCAGTACTATAGAGTTAAAACTCAATAACAAATATGTTTTGTTTTAAAGGTATACACCACAACACTAACATTTTGAATACAATTTCAAAATACACATTTATATGTTATATTTGTAATTTCTAACTAAAATGATAACATTTTTGTAGTAGCTCATGGGTAAACTAGTGAGCACGACTGATATAAACATTAAGACAACAAATGTTTTAAACAGAAAGTTAAACTCACAGTTAGAAGTTGTCCAATACATTTATTGTCTATGCTGTAGTTTAGTGAATGAATAGTTTAATACAATTTCTCTCAACTAAAACAATGGATGGACATATTTGCATATTATCTTTTATTTAAATAGTATTGTCATTATTTTAAACAACCCATAATTCTTGTTCATTGCAGGTTTTATTTCGTGATAACTACCTGATGGTGTGACAAGAGGGGAATCATGTTTTAAAAAAAGTTCAGCAACTTTTGTATTAGTTTCTTACACAAGCAGTGGGACTGTATACACTGACTGGCTGTTTCTCAGTGTTTTGATAGAGTAAAAGTAGCTCGTCACAACAATCAAAAGTGTATTCGTTTATTCGTTTAATTTATACAGTTCCTTTATTCATGCCTTTTAACAATAATATAAAGCCTGAAACTCAAACGGCGCGTCTCGTCTTTAATTCGGAGCATCAAGTATTTGATGTGTACGCGTTTATTTATGCGTTTGTTATTTCGATAATAATCAATATAATCTCGTTCAGCAGCTCGTATACACACAATAAAGTGCTTTTATATCACACAAAAGTGCAACAACGTTCGTGTTCACCCCACATGCCCACATATAGACACAATAACGCAGAAAGCTGATATGTGAAAACGTTTAGAAATGCGTCGGTAACGTTCGGTGCGCTTCGGTCTCCCCCGGTCACAATATCCGCTGAGAAGCATCCCGGTACCGTGCACGGTAAACGGGCGTCACAACCCCGGTCTGTATGCAGATAAAGTCCGTGCTGGGATCAGTTTCAGCATCTGGGGTTGCCCATGCGACAGTAGCAGACGGTCTTGAAGAGCCGGCAGTGGCAGAAGGCGCAGTGCTCGCAGCACACCGCGCTCGGCGTCTTGCAGCTGCCCCACAGAGAGACGCAGTTCGGCGGCGGCGGCGGCGGCTTCCTCCCGCGGCTGCTGTATTTGCTCTGAAACGCAGTTGTGGAGGACATGCCTTCAGTAAGTCCCTCCGAGCTCCAGGCAACACTTCACAACAACCCCGGCTAATGCATAACACTGCTGCTCGTATTCATGCGTTTTAACACGAAAGTTAATGCGAGAGAACCAGCGCGACTGCGGCTTCTTCTGTCCTCACAAGCGAAAGATTGCTTAAATATGTTGTTTATTCATCATTATTAAATCTCCTTACTGAATGCATTGACTAGTGTTAACAAACCCACCCGTGTTGCAGGTTACCGATTACCACAATAACTAGTTTTCTATAACTAGTTTTCTACGAGGTTTCTATGAACGCTGTGATGGTTAAGCTATAGAAACGACAGAGCTGGATTTACTCAATCACATTTACTGAAGACGTCGTTGGTTTCTAAACGAATGCAATATTTCTACTTATTTAATAAATATGGGAACGTCATATTAAAGTCGGAGACACACAGAGCAAACAAAAACACATTTTGTTATTTATTCTATATATATATATTGTTGTTATTTACTCTGTTTGTCATGTTTCTTCTGCAGTTTTTTTATTCAGTGCATGTTAGTTTTAAAAACATTTTAATCAGCATGAACGAAATGAAATTCTCACTGAAACAGAAGCGCAGTTTTCTGTCTCCTCATCAGTGTTTTGTGTGGGATGTATTTATTAAATGCTTTATCATAAATGAGTCTAATTTTACATGTTAAAATTGTACAAACCTTCTTGGGCTTCTTGTCTGACTTCTTATTCTTCTTTGGTGTGTTTGACAGCCCTGTCAGGAAGAAAACAAAGACAAAGACAGGTAACCCTGTGAAAATGGTTTATAATAATGGTTTGATAATATTTACATTTAATGAGTTTGTTAGAGGCATGAAAGACAGACAGAAATTACTCATGCAAATCATTTTAATCCACATATTAGCAAGAATATTTTACTGTTACAACTATTCCTGAACTGTAAGGTTAAAATGTGGATTCGTAATTGTTTTGTATGCTTTGAAAACTTTGAAAACTTGTGTGTGGGTATATGTGTGTGAAATGGCTCTTACCGACGATAAGCACAGGTGGTGTATCTGTCTGATTCATGACAGAAACACTGACGGTGGTTTGATTGGAGTTTTGCTGCTTCTCCATAACCATGTGTGTGTGTACGGTTACACAGCAGACTACACAGAGCACCAGAGAACACAGCAATAACCACCGATTCATAATAAAATCTTACCCTGCACAAAACAGAAAGATTGTGAACAAAATGCTTGAGATTTTTCTTTATGACACCCACATCTCACAAAGATTTTTGCCACGAGTCTGCAGAAAACTGCCTGATCTGCAGTAGTTCCCTGTCTGTATACGAAACATTCATGTCTTTACATTTTTACGGCACACATTCTAACACCCAAAAAATGAAAAATATAACAACAAAATTACCAAAATTATTCAAAATTTGTTGCAATGCAAAAAATGGAAAAGAAGCCAAATGGGTTACATATTTGTACGGACGTTTTATCACATCAGACTTGAAGTTGTGTACATGAAAAGATACATAAGACATAAATGAAGAACTAAACATTCTGATGTCATTGTACACTAACATCAAAACATCTGTACACTAAAAATCAGTGCAATACTCATTGAACTCTTTAGATTTTGTACTTCTCTGGCCGACTGCTTGCCAAATTAACAAGACGCCAAAAACATGTACAACAAAGTTTGAAATTTCCTGCAACAATTGAATGATTTAAAAAATCTGCTATCCAGAACGCTTTTCACATCAAATCCCACCAATATAATAGAGTGAAGCACAAAATACAAACATCAAATCTGGAATTTAAAGTGTTGTCAGCTTTATAGTTGAAATGTACTCATAAAACGACACTTCCAAACACTCCCTGTATTTCTTGTGGCATTTGATCACAATTTAAACGATTTCTCACCATTTTTCAACCTCCTGTTTCTGACAATCTTGTGATTTCTTTAAATCCTTTGTTTTATATCCGCATGACAAAGTGAATCTAGCTCTGGTAATCTTCAGTGTCGAGTCAGTATTGGGGGTTTTACAGACTGACCTGTCCCGGTGAGCTTTGGGCCCGACTTCTCTTCGTGTAGGTGGCTCGAGATTTCCCGCTCCCCTGCTGAGACTGAGACAAAAATGTTAGACAGACTTTTGTAGTCAGGAAATTCAGACAGGGGCCAAATGGTAAAATTAAGCAGGGGCGGGCCTACACAGAGAGAAGAGCCAGAGAGTTAGAGTATAGAGTGTGTATATAGAGTGTGTAAGAGGAGAGATAAGTGTGCTTGTGTGCCTATACAATATATTGACTATATATCAAAATAGCAACATATGAAAACACATGGTGTGTATTTTAAAGAAAGATAATACAAGCACGCTTTTCAAACAAAACATTTTAGAAAATGACAGTCAACAATATCACAACACCTGTGAGAACTGCAGCAGAACGCATTTCATAAATCCACTCAAATCCACTGTTGGGACCTGTGGGATAAAAACTGTTCTTTAAAAAATAATTAGAAAAGTTAGTTCAGTGGTTCAGTAGAGTTTTGTTTTGTCCTCTTAATGTGGGTATAATTGTAAAATCTATTGGACAAATGACAAAACAAAAGTTTTGATTGAATGCTTTTTGCACTTGTTTCCACAAAATTCTTACAGCCTCGATGCTTCTGCTGTTACCTTCAAAAACAGTTTTATAATCACACATCAAGAGAATCACGTCCACTTCTGACATCTTCATCTTCAGACAGTCTGCAGTGAGAAAGGTCATCTTGACCAGCAGGTGATGCTAAAATCACTTTTCATAATTTGCTTTGTATTAAGCTGCTTATTTAAAACAATATTCCATTCCATATACCATATAGAGTTATATTTGAAGTTACTCATCACCTTTGATAACATTAAATCTATTTTTTGAAAACAAGCACATAGACTGAGCTTAGAGGTCTTCGAAACACTCATGACAACATCACATGTTGGCAAACAGTGTTTTTTGAACATTGTACAAATGCATGCTCTTTGGAAACAAGGTCCAGATGCTACAAATAGATTCAATGTGATGGTGTACGATAAACACAGAAATTAGCTGATTTCATCTGGCCTGGGGCTGCAGTTAAGCCCACCCACAAACCCGGCACTGCTTGTCCACATGTCAAGATTTACTAGGATAAATGATAACTTAAACAGAGAACACAGTATCAAAACAAACATGCTCAGCAACATAGATTTCCATTTCACTTTTCTGGCACTGTGATGGTATTTCCCTTCATATTTATGCCAATGTTGCTGTCTTTCCACCCAAAATCAACTTGGGTTTACTCTGCTGGGTTATCTTTTGCAAAATCTGTTAAACAATGTCTGCACCGTTGAACTCTCTTGTCGTGTTTACGCTGTTGATTACCAAAGACAATAATTGTGATTGTGAATTGTGAATAAAGTTTTTCAGATTGTAAAACAAAGACACGTCAGTTATAACGTGCAGTTACAATGGAAGTCTGGAAGTATGGAATAAGCTTGAAGTATTTCTCGTCTACTAAATGAGTGTTATCAGAGCTGTAAAGTTGTCTAAACCATTGTGTTAGCAGTGTGGCTACTGCTCTGAAGTGATGAATAGATGTTACAGGTGTAATTCCAGCATGCAGGGCTGATTTATCTCAGTAAAAAGTCCTTTTCTGGCATCTTTGTGCGTATAGTGCAAAAGCCAGAGAGTTTGGTGGCTTTGCTTGATTATGACAGATGAGAAATGGATGGAAGTTAAGAATATCACAACCAGCTCATCAATCGGTTTAAGTCTTGTTTATTAATTCACGCTGCGATGTTGAAAGACACAATGTGAAAATATTGCGTTCAGAAATGCAAAACCCAAGAATGCAGTACATGAAGTAATTACATCTATTGTTTGCTCTTCTCTGGCTCTGCCAGAGCTGAGAACTGCTGTCAAATCAAAGGCACGGAACAGCAAATGGGAAAATGGACCGAGTGAGTGGCACACATTGTTCTCAGGGGATTTCAGAACCTTTGAATGAAGAAAGATGAGGAGACGGACTAAATGAGTCGTTATGGTTTTGACAGGGTCTGGATAAGCTACGAACGCATGTGTTTCTCAGATGCTTTCCTGATCTTAACACCAGCATTGTTTTGGAGCAGCTGAAGGGCAGGACATCAGTTAAAGTGTTTGTGTTGATGAATGTTTATATGCACCTTGTTTTAGAAGCTCTGCGGTGAAGTGATGAACTGGCTCTGGTCTATTTGATGGAGATGGAGTTATTTAACACAAAACATTACAAACTATCATTGACTTCTTTCCTCTGGAAGTATTTCACATTCAAGCACAATGTTTTAATTTTTAATTAATAATTTTAAGCACTTCTGTAAGAACATTCTCTGTAGCTTATAGTTTGGTCACTGTTCAATCTGAAACACATACAACATTTCACAGACAATAATCTTCACACTTATTTTAGTATTTTGTCTGGAATACTTTAGAGTTTATATAATTATAAAATAACAAATGTAACTGTTCACTAACATAGACCAATGTTATTTGGCTGAACTTTGTGTTAAAATGGAATGATTTCACTTTAATAAGTTTAAAATCGTCATACAGGGTTTATTTTGAATGTTTCATAAGACGTTACTTTAGATTCTGTTTGATTTGCCAAGGGAAGGTTAGTTTAGGTGACTCATATTTAAAAACCATAAGCCTTGTCTTTTGCAATTATTTGATTCATATTTTGGAAACGTGCAAAACACATGTATGCTTATAAAATCTCTTTTTATGTTCAATTAATTAAATATGAATATTTTAGTCTGAGCCTTTTTTTAGTTTTAGCCATTGAGACACAAACAATGAAATTGTTATTTAAATTGAAATACTTGTAATAATGATGCATATATAAAAGAAAAACATTGTTTCATTTTCCTCGTTTGCCAGTGTTACATGCCACAAATTCTGAAATGTTTGAGAATCTTTTTGAGTAAATCATCTTTTTCCTACCAAAAGATTTATTTGTGAGAATAATGGCTGATGGTATGGCAATAAATTTTCCACACAACAGAAAAACATTGTTTAAGTATGGGCAGAGGCAGGCACAAAATAAAGGACCACGTACATGTGTTTCTATTTTTAAGCAGATATTGGAAGCTATTATGTCGTTTGGTAAGACTATAAGTAAAGAAACCTTTGATTTCAACATCTTAGATTTGGGTTCAAAGCCAAATCAATCCTGTTTCAAAAATCACAGAGCAATTTATAAATGGAGATCGGTGGAAAACTGCCCGCTGTTCGAGTAAGAGTCCACGGATGCAAATAGCAGAGCTGTTCACAATCTGTCAGGCTTATGTAGGTTTCTGCAGACTTCTTAAAGCCAGTGATATAGTGTGTATTTTTCTTTGCCTTTTCAGGTTTATCAGATTTAATGTTAAATATGTAAACTTTGAAAGGGTTCAGTGAAAACAGCTTCAGTGTTTCGATTACTAATGTTTTAATATATGGTCAGAGTATGTCTGAAGATTTTTGAATCACATTTATAAATTGGTAGATAATTTGCTTAAAATGTCTGACAAGGTCGTCATTTAACTCTTTAAAATCAGTTAAGACAAAAGATTAACAGAGAGAGAGTGAGAGAGCGTGACTGAGATACAAATATACATTACGTTGTATTTGACAATAATTTATACAATTCACATACATTCGTTTTTAATCTTGTTCTTTATGTTTGTGTAGTATAAAACACCATACAAAGCTGCAAACGCAACAACAAGATGATGCAAGTTTGAACATGTAAGAAAACATCATCAACTACAACTGGCTCAGTAGGATTTTGCAATAAAGTAAATAATAGTACTAAATAAAGTACACATAAAAATGTTCAATATAATTTTTATGTGTAGTTTATTTATTACCGTTCTGTTATGGCAAGATGTTCTGCTATCTCATATACTTTAGTGAACAAGTATGGACAGAAAGGGCAGAGAGTGAAGACCAAAAAGAAGTGAGCTGTCTGAAATCCCTCTGCAATTTTAAACATCAAAACTATATGAACCCACAGAAAGAGAAGCCCGGTTCTGATTCATAATGCATCTGGATGCACTGAAGCAGGTTTACACCTCCCAAAACTCAAAGCAGAGATCCACTGTAGCACACAGAGGTGTTTCTTTCAACAAACACGTTTGTACTCTCAGGCTTGTGGCAGCACGAAGGATTTTGGCTCATGGGATCCAATATTCAGCCCAAACACTACAACTCCCGTCGTGCCTTGTCTCATCTACTGCGCATGCGCACGGAAATCCGCCCGGCCTGTAGTGAACAACGCGGGCAGAGAAGAAGGTGCACCGTAAAATAATCAATCGCTTTATTTCTCCTCCAGAGGCTTCACGACCGGCCGAAAACATGTCGGGAGATGAGGTGAGCCACCGGGGATGTTCAACAGGTTCCCGTTTAATAAGTGTGTGTTTAGAGACACGAAACAGGGCGAAAACCGGGCCTCCGGGTGCGGGCTGTGGCGCACACATGCGCCGCTGCTCGTCTGGTTATTGTGAGTTTGTCGTCCAGATAAAGAGGAAACATATCGCGGTTTCTTTTATCGTGTTGTCACGAAGAGGAAACCGTGGCAATCGCACGATATTTCAGTCGTGGTGGCGCGGTAATGATGCGTTTTGAATGTGAGACATTTGTCTGAGGATGAACCCACGTTTTGGACGTGGTGCTGTGATATGGACATGGTGGTGAACTGTGATAATATAATATAATATAATGTATTATATCATAAACTGTTGCATTATATTGATAAGTTACATCAGTTGGGGCCTACTGGTTACTGCATCAGAAGGTTGCTGGTTCGATTCCAGTGCAGGCAGGTAGCAACTGAAGTGCACAACCTTGAACAAGGCCCCTAACCCCTGATTGCTCCCTGGGCACAATAGTGTGTGTGTGTGTGTGTGAGTGTGAGTGTGAGAGTGTGAGAGTGTGAGAGTGTGAGAGTGTGTGTGAGAGTGTGTGTGAGAGTGTGTGTGAGAGTGAGAGTGTGTGAGAGTGAGAGTGTGTGAGAGTGTGAGTGTGTGAGAGTGAGAGTGTGTGTGAGTGTGTGTGAGTGTGTGTGAGTGTGTGAGTGTGTGTGTGTGTGTGTGTGTGTGAGTTCACTCCTCACCAGTGATGGGTTCAATGCAGAAGTCACATTTCACGAAATACCGTCATCCATGAATATTGAAGTCATTCAGTACTACAGTAAATATGTAGCATAGTATATTAAGTACCATAATGTTATCCTGATAACTGTACCGTGGTACAGCCTCAGCCAGCTGAACTGTCCAAGCAACAGTTTATTGTCTCTTAGATGAGGTTTACACAATCACATTTGTAAAATGAGATCTGATGCGTTATCGTTCCGAGCTGTTTAACAGACGCTGTCTCCATTTCACGATGAATCTCTCTCTTCCACCAGATGATATTTGACCCGACTATGACCAAGAAGAAGAAGAAAAAGAAGAAGCCCTTCATGTTGGAGGAAGACGGTGGCGAGGGAGATGATGGGCAGCAGCCGGAGATAAAGGAGACAGAGGCTGATGGAGGAGAAGAGAAAGAGTTTGACCTTGATGAGGAAGAGGGGAGGAAGAAAGGTAAACAGCGTTCTGTTCTGCATTTGTGTTGCTCTTGCTTACTGTCAGGGTAACCTTGACCCTATTAGACAGATATCAGGCACACATATATATACACCAAAACAACTTAATTTGTATATAGTCAATTATTTTCAGCCTTTGATCACATTGAGTATTTATCTTAATATTTGCCCTTTTGCAGGAATATTAAAAGAATCATTATTGTTCTGCACTGTCTGCGTTAAATAAAACATAAAAAAGAGTCATTTTGAATTATTAGTGTCAGTATAACAATAAATAATAATAAGCAGCAATCTTTACAAGCATGTGTTTCTGCTAGGGCATTTCAAAGGCGGAACATTTTGAGTGCTTATGCAAGTGATTCTGGTAAATGTTGTGACCCTTCAGAAATTTAAATGTGCAGATCATAAACACCTTTGCCAATGTGGGGATGAATTATATCACGTAAAACATGTTGCAAATATGCGAAGTTCCTCCTGCCACAGAATGTTTATTGGCTCTGTTGGGGTCACCAGTTGACAGTGTCAGTTTAACGAGAGTTTTTAATCAAACTAGTTGTAAATTGTTGGATTAACACCTTTGTGGTCCAGAACCATCAGACGACCTGGATGATCTGAACTTCTTTAACCAGAAGAAAAAGAAAAAGAAGCCCAAGAAGGAGAAGATCTTTGATGCCGAGTTGGAAGAAGGCTTGAAGGTCAGTTGATTGTTAGCATGTGTTCACCGCTACATTTTCTGTTGTTGTAACTGACATAATTGCTCTTCTTTGAATGATGTTTTAACCAGGAAAACATGAGTCTATGGCCATTGTAAAAAAAAACAAAAAAAAAACAATAGTCATTGTGTTCAACACAGTCACGCATCCACCGACAACCAGTGTAATGCATTATTCTAAACTAAATAAATTCCAAATTTCCAAAGGAGCTGAAGATCGAAACCGAACCGTCAGAAACACTAGAGGATGATGACTTAAAGCTGCCGGAAAAGAAAAAGAAAACAAGAAAAGTGAAAGATTTCCAGGAGGAAACAGACAGTCAAGTCAAAGATGATGGTAGGTACCTGATCCTACGGTGCTTCTCATCTGTCAGAAAAAAAACATTTCAGTTCCATTTGCACTTTAGTGAGATTTAGTACAGTATGATTATAAACCCAGACTGGATCGCTTTAGCTGTGCTGCTGGAATCTATTGTGTACACCTAGATTTTCTTGAATTAGTGGAAAAGAAACTACTGTTCTGAATCGATAGTTTCATACTGAAAACCGATGGTTGAGATGCGCTGCCATATTAAAGAGTTTGTTCAGTGTTTATAATGTAATGCTTTCAAAGCACAAAAAGTTATTTGTGCTTTTACCTCCTAAACTAAATTTTGTTTAAAAGGTGCAGAAGACGAGGACAGTAAAAATATAGATGACATCACATTCAGCGCCCAGACTGGCCCCGCCTGGGCGGGATCAGAAAGAGATTACACGTATGATGAGGTAAATGTATAAGAACATAATGCAGTGTCTTTGTTTTAGTTTTAGTCTACTTTAGATTATGACTGAAAATTGGAAACTTTGTCTCAGCTTCTCAACAGGGTCTTTAACATCATGCGGGAAAAGAATCCAGACATGGTTGCCGGAGAGAAGAGAAAGTTTGTGATGAAACCACCTCAGGTCGTTAGGGTCGGCACAAAGAAAACATCCTTTGTAAACTTCACAGACATCTGCAAGTTGTAAGTCCAGACTATTATATGTCAAGCTGTCACAGTCGTAATGGCACATAAATGCTTGAAAATAACTTTTCTTGACTTGAGTTCGTTTGCTCTGAACAACTGAAAAGTGAGCCATTGTGATTCTGGGTAATGCAAAATACAAAGACTTCTTACATTTATAAAATCTGCTTGTTAGACATTTCAGTAGCTTCCAACCAACAATTCACTCAGTTATTCAGAAACACAATTCATCTATTTGTTTAATGAATCTTTAACTCTTCATGTTTGGTCAGGTTGCATCGACAGCCAAAACACCTTTTGGCTTTTTTGCTGGCTGAGTTGGGTACAAGGTGAGTTTATTGTATGTATATAATAATAATAATAATAATATGAAGTCTGTAGGTAGACTGGATGTTATTTGTGTTTTATGGGGAACAGATTGTTTTTTCTTCATGGAACAATCAAACCTTGTCCAATATTGTTCCAGTGTCTGATTTATTTGTTCAGAAACCTTCCACCAGAATCTGGTCTTTCTGCTGGAGGTTTTTCACGTTGACTGACGTAAAACATTAAATTTGAATCCGCTGAAAAATGGTTTAACCGTGTACAAATGTGCTATAACCTAATGTTAAGAAATAACTCAAGATATTAGTTTCATACATCAGCAGAATTCTTATTCTGTTGTTAGAAACAAAATGTATTATTATGAGGCACTGAGGAAATATATTGGTGGCTTTTCCATAAAACAAAAGTATTCAAATGCATTTGATTTTTTTTTACAGTAATGTACAGTAACAGCTGTATTAATGCTGTATTAATGCTGTATTAATGTTTTTTTATTTTCAGCGGCTCTATAGATGGCAATAATCAGCTTGTCATCAAAGGCAGATTCCAGCAGAAACAGATAGAAAATGTCTTACGAAGATATATAAGTGAGTGTTTGAATTATAGTCTTATTCTCTTAAATTCAACAAGAAAACAGATTCTGTTTTTTATGACACAGGTACCTTACTCCAGAAAATAATAAATCCTGTGTTTTATCATTCCAGAGGAGTATGTGACGTGCCACACATGTCGGTCTCCGGACACGATCTTGCAGAAGGACACACGTCTGTACTTTCTGCAGTGCGAGACGTGTCATTCTCGCTGCTCGGTCGCCAGCATCAAGACTGGTTTCCAGGCTGTGACGGGCAAGAGAGCACAGCTGCGTGCCAAAGCCAACTAACACCTCTCCCTGCACTCTTGACCACCCTACACACCCCTCTGAACCCCACAGGTCTACTCGCCCGTGCTTCCCCTACAATCTGTCTGCTCGTCAGGGAGTATGATGTTTTCTAGACTTCAAAAAAATTCAGCTAATCAAATTAAACGTGAAATCTGCTTTAGCTCCTGTGAGGTGCAGAACTGTCTGTTCCCATGGAAAATTTAAGAGATTAAGGGAGACAAAAAGAGAACATGATTCCTTTTTATGAATGAACTTGGTGAATTCTGCTGTATTGAGAAAAACAAATAAAATGAATACCAGCTGGGCAAACGTACTGTGTACATTTCTGAAAAGAGATTTTTTATTTTATTTTTCTAGACAGTTTAGACTGGGAAATGGGCACCGATTCACATTAAACATAATATGCTGTGTGTTTTAATGATATGATTATGGATGGTAGCTAGTTTATCAACAGCCCTCCCTTGTACTGAAGATTTTCTAATACAAATTCCACACTAATAGGCCACACAAACTGTTGGTTCATGTTATTAGACCACTAGCTATTTATATAGTTTTAGGCTGTTATTGTAGAAAAGTCTTTAAAAGTCTTGCCAATAGATAATTAAGTTAATGTCAGTCAGAGTAATGAAGCTTTTTAAACTATAACATAGAACTAATATAGGAGTTACAGTTACTGTTGACATTCTCATGGGTGAACTGTGAGATACTATCATTTCCCATACTACATACTGTCCACATATCCTATTTTATTCAGAAATGTCACCTTACAGAAGAAAAATGAGTTGCTGTTTAGCTAACCTGTTGAAAAAAAACATTTAAACCAACCTAAGCTGGTTGGCAGGTTTTAGCTGGTTAAGCTGATTTAGCAGGCTGTTTTAGAGGGGTTCTGGCCATCGCTTTAGCTGGTCACATTGGAAGACCATCTGACCTATGGGCTAAAACCAGGTTTGCCAGACCGGGAGGTCCATCACACCAGATTAGGCTGGTTTTAGCTGTTCTGTCAGCAGGGTAATGTTGACTTTAACAATGCAATATCAGATTCTCACAGGTTTTATGTGTCAGCATGGATCTAATTGACGCTAATTAAAAACATTTAGTCTTTTTATATGAAATCTTTTTATACGGCTTTATATGAGTTGATATGTGTGATATGTAGTGTCACGTAATCAAAACCTTGCATAAAGATACGGTCAGTAGCTACAGAATGTTGGCCGTTATAGAGTAGATCTGACATGCAACGTTTATAAAACTATATAACCACTTTAAGCAGCTGCATTTTGTCTACTGAGTTTCTTGGCAAATGAAAACATACTCGCTCCTCATAAGCTCAGCAGAGCCTCAAAATCCTTCTGTCATAAATCAGGGAATGTTATTCAGAGCGCTCCTATGTATTCCTGTACATGTGATTTTCCAGCCCAAGTTATTCATGAAAACATGAATTTGCTTTGCCACTTTGCGGCCGTTTCTTTGCGATTTACAGTCTCTGACGCCAAACGGTTTTAGGGCTGAGAATTAATAAGGTGTCGCCACAGCTAAGCCTGTCTGAGGTGTCTCAAACATTTGGCAACAATCAAACTTCAAAAATCGAGCATATATTCTGACGTCAGCAAATCTTTTTTGGGGGAGGCATAGAAGCGAGACTGGCTTTTATTAATATCAAGCACTTTTCCTGACATGCAACTGAAGAATTGTTGTATAACATGCCACAGACAGCAAAGGAAACATTCATTATTCATTCCTGTCTCACCTTGTGAGTGCTGTAGGATGTTAACCAGAAGACCCCTGCTATGCCCCGCCCTCTCATTCTGTTATTGCCTTTATTCATGGCCTGTGTTCTTTACAAACGGAACAAAACCAGGCAGGTACGATAACAGACGCCAGATATCACAACACTTGCGCTGGACGGCACTTTTACATGTGCTAGTCATTTTACTGCTGACCTGTGTAGACCCGAACTGTTTCGTGGGAACTTGCTGTACCTCAAGATTTTTGGTATGAAATATAAGCAGAAGACAAAAACAATGAGCAACGCCTACAAACTACATCTCTTGTTGTGATATATGCAGATATGGATCTGGTCCTGTTTTAACCAATAGTCACAATATTTTTCTTTCAGGATGCTTAAGACAGATAAGCCAGTGATTGGGTGTTCCTGGATCCTGACTTATCAAACGTTTATCATTATTTGAAGTGTTACACAAACAGAACCGGTACAGCATCAATGTTCTCCTGTTCTCAAGAACAGTCAAAATGAATCTCATGACTTCATTTCTGCCTGTACGAAGTTTCTGCCATTAAAATTGCTTTCTTTTAAACTTGGCTTCGACCATCTGTCTGTTTTGCAAGATGATGTATCATCTAGAGACACAGCTTACAAATATTTCTCAAAAAATTTTGACTCGCCAGAACATTTGGCAGAACAATCCAGTACATTTTTTAGCCTTGGACAGAGTCTAACTGACCTGTTTATTGTGAACTCAGTATAACCTTCACAAAGTATACTTAGAACACTTATTGGACACCAGGACGATTTGAGGTCACCTGCCAAATTCAATCAATTTACCCTGTTGGGGGTGTTAAACCTTCAAAGTACTGCAACTTTAGGATGTTGACGTTTATCACTGTTACAGTTACAGTACACTGACTGTATTCATTTGTGATCACCTTCACTAGCTCAGCTTATACTCTGAAGTCTTAATAATGAAGATTATACAAGACACAATGGCAAAAACGAAACACTGATTACTCGACAACCGTCGGTTTCACAAGTCATCATAGTTTATTTACATCTGTAAATATCTCTTGCAATCTTGAAAGTGCAAGCAGAACAATTATGCACATGTAATTAAAAATAGCCAACCTTTCTGATCCGAGTGGCATATAAATAAAATCAAAAACATTTCGAAAAAGCACAGACAGGAAGGTGGGAACAGGACAGGGGTATTTACATACCAGGCGCCAAAAATGCAAACACAAATGTTTTCGGGGGTGCGCGAATGCTGAATGCCTGTGAAATTGATCCTTTGTAGTGGGCGTGTGATGTTGAGTTCTGGTAAGGGTCTGTGGTCTTTTCGTAATTTATTCCTGGTTTAGGGGACGTTGCCCCCTGCCTCTCTACCACCGAACAGCTAGTTTAGCTGTCTGTCTCGTTGACAGTCGATGCTGGAGTTTTTTGACGGCGCCTGTTGTTTTCAGTGTCTTCCTGCTGAGTCTGTGGTATTAAAAAGTTTCCAGTTGACAGTGTTTTCCAGCTCCCTGCTGTAACAAATACAAGAAGAGGAAGAAATACATTAAGATGCGCTAGTGCAGAAAACAGCTACAACAAAAGACACCAGGGTGGAATGAAACGTGCTGGATCGCTGTAAAAATTCACATGTGGTTTTATTCTCTCTCAATTGCCTTTAAAGCTAAAAATCCAGGATGAAATATGTTCTGTGGCAATTCTAGGATGGAAAAGCCAAAAACTCAAAGGCACTGAGAAGAAATTAGTACATCATGGTAGCTAGAGAAATCTTGTTACATATATAAACTTTTCACCTGAGATAAAATGGATGCATCTGTGGCTTTTTCTTTTTTGTTGCATTAATTTTCACGTACATTTCTATGTGCCAGGTCTGTGCAAAGATTTCCCTTGTTAACAAAATTGTTAAATTCATCTGTGGTGTAGAGCTAGGGTTACTAAAAGTTCAGGATGTACCGAACGATTTGTAAACTCATGATCCAAACTGAACATGCACTGAACCTAGATGTCATATGGTAAAATTTTACACAGCCGGTCATATTTCACCCCGAAATCAAAGAAAGAAAAATATTTTGCTTAAGGAAAAAATATTTTAAGTACCATAAAGATATTCTTGCATTATTTTCTGTCAAAATTTCAACTGATTTAATGTATATAATGCAAATATATACATATAACTGGTTTAATTTTCTTTGTTAAAAGTAATTTTATGCATTCTTTCATGGTGAGGTGACCTGGGCAAGTGACTTTAATTTTGTGAAATTCCCACAATGGTGGTACCATACAATAACAACCCCAAGCATCTATTCAAACCTCCTTATGAAAAGAGTTCAAAACTCCGGTCAACATAAACCACCGCTGAGAGAATCTGAAACAGATACATTCATAGAGTAAGGCGTGACCAATCGTTAATTTGCGCCCGGTGTGATGTTACTTTAGCTTTAGCTTTCTGGGGCCCAACCAAATGTGTTAGCATAACCAAAGAGCGGAAGCTACGTTAGTGATGCTAATAAGACTATGGTCTCGCCGATTAGCCGAACAAACAGAGAGGTGCTCCACAAACACCTCACAGACGGATCAGGTAGGAGCTACTATCAGATCCTCCATTGTCCTGCGTGTTCACCCAGCCAAACATACGGTGATGTTTATGTTGAAAAGGCGGAACTGGAGTCGAACACAGATGAGCAAGAAAAACCACAGCGATTTCCTTTCATTTTCCTTTCATTACAGGATGGTGATATCCTGTATCCCAGAAGGTATGCCAAACTTATTCCAGACCACCAAAGATGGATTTAATAAAACAATGGAGTAACACTATTACTCTAGTAACACAATGATGTTATGACACTTTTTGAAACATTTTGAAATGTATCTTCAGGATGAACAATATTTTTGTTCAGCTGTCTAACGTTAGTGAATTTAAACACATTTTTTTAACAGGCTTATGGTTAAGAGCTCCAGATTGTTTAATATTTTGATATGATCTAAAGTCTAATAAAGTCTGACTAATATTACTACAGTAGAATTTTATTTTAGCTATCCTGGAATTTGTATGCAGTGGGTTAAGACAAATTATTTCAAGTGTTATAATTGCCTTATTTAAATATAATATTGCCTCATATAATTGCCTGTTTCTACCACCCACTGAAAACACTGAACTGGTTTGTTAACTATCTTGTCTCATAATAAATGTTGACGTGAATATTTGAAACAATTTATGAGGAAAATAAAAATGTACATGTATCCCCAAACTCCCATACTTTGAAGGATCAGTAAACAGACATTTTTATTGCACTTCCTGAGTACAAGATAAAAGCGTATATATCACCTGAGATTAAAAACACAGACTTGAGGCCACTGTCATATTTTTATAAAATTAGTCTTAACCTACTTCATTATAAAAAAAAAAAATTTGTTCTGTTAGTAGTTTTTTAATTACACCAAACTGAACTTAATAAACTAGCCTGATTTAGTAGTTTGTACTCACTAACTTCTACTCAACTACTAGAACCTAACTTGAAGATGAAGAACATGACTTGAAAATCCTCAAACTAAAGCTGCACCAGCAAACATCTCACGGTTTGAATTAACACTTGTTCATTGTGCTGTAGGTGACTTCTTGCCTTTTATTGAAGAACAGGGTCCATTTCAGATATGTGATTGTTTTCCTAAGGAGAGAAGAAATAAGAAATCATTTTTAGGAGAACATTTTCTGTCTTTAACAGCTATTGGTCGGCACAACGTGTGCAGTAGTTACAGCTGCTGTTTTTGGCAGCAGATCTAAACATCATCAGCCTCCTATCTCACAATGTTTCTTCTACTCTTTTCTTCTTATCTTACAATATCCCTCTCAAATCCATTAAAGACATGATCAAGCACATTCGATAAGAAATCTAGCACAGAATCTTATGCCATGTTCTTATAAACGTCATGTCTGTATCAATTAAAGAGTACTGAAATACTCTGCTTGCTCAATAAATCTTCTGATAATTCCCCTCACCATGTCGTCGTCATCGTCCTCGTGTGTGTGGTCTTCAACTTCTTCACTATCGCTGTGTTGGAGCTCCTCTGATTCTGAACCTGACTCGTCCTGAGACACTTCACTCTTCATATCATCCGCCTTCTGCAACTCTGCAAACACATTCACACGTTCAGCTTACATTTATGTTCTAAACCTGTAAACAATTTTAGGTTGTGAGAATGTTTCCCTAATGTTTCCATGAAGTAACAAAAATGTTATAAACATTGTTTTTAAAGTATCACAAACATTTAAAATGTCCAGTTATATTAGACATTCTATTAACATTAATATTGATATATTTTATATGTAACATTTTAAAAAGTTCTACTAATGTTACTGCATGACCTTTTTGATAACTGAGAGAACGTTAGCCAACCTTCTGAGAATGTTCCCTGTTAGCTGGGAATCTGTGCCTTTGACAACATTTGCTGTCAAAAGAAAGGTTTTGAATACATTTGAGCAAGTGAGCATTAAATATGTTCTGTCACACTTCTTCATGCTCACTAAAGTCATTTCATGGGACTGTTCGAATCTCACACCAGGCTTGTTTTTTCTGTGTGAATCCCAGTGGCCTGGCTGCTCCATACACAACAGATGGAAAACACCATTTCGTTTAGTTACTTTGGAAAAGCATTTGCAGACAAAACCATGTCCTGGGATCCCAGCGGAAAGATCAGTCTTGCAAAATGGAAAAATGCCAAAACAAGGCAGATGAGCAATGCTGCTGCTTTGAATGTTCACAACAGACGGATCTGTGTAGTATGATTTCTCAGGAAACCTATTTCAGTGATGTATGTTAAAGCTAAAATCTGTAACGTTTGCCTACAGAACCCGGGTGATACAGTAGCTGGATCTTCTTACTGTTTACAAACGTGATGTAACCACAAGTCAGACTGATATTTCCTGTGAAACTGGGCCTGACAGCTCACAATTATTAATCACGTAACAATTATTAGCGCCTGCTAAAGAAAACATCAGTTATTTTTGCTCATGCTGATGGTAAGAGGGCTTGTTTTGCAAAACATCCCAAAGTATTACACTTTGACATGAAACTCATCCAGCACCAATTATCTTTAGAAAGATCTCCCTAATCATGTGTCTTGTTGAAGAGAGATAGTCACCTGCTCTGGGGGACGATTAAAAGGTGAAATAAACCCATGAATGTACACTGAAGGAGGAACCTGAGCCATATCAAAACCTGGGGTGGACTTCTTCCATTAGGGCCAGTAAGACCTAGAAACCCCTTAGAACACCCTGTAATTGCCTAGCAACCCCCTTAGAACACCCTGTAACTGCCCAGCAACCCCTTAGAACACCCTGTAACTGCCCAGCAACCCCTCAGAACACCCTAGTAACTGCCTAGCAACCCCCTAGAACACCTTCACCTATCAACCTCATGTTTTGTGCTGTATAATTTTGTATAATGTATGAAAAAGCTAACTCCAGTGGTTAAATAAAGTTGGTCCGAATGTAATGATAGGATGTCCTACTTGCCTGTCAAACTATGTATGTATGTGTTCATGTGTTGGAGGAGGCGTGGCTTTGGAGGGTGGGATCTTATGCTTTCAAAGCTAGCTTGCTATTGCTAGCCTCTCTGAAATTGCCAACCTTACTTTTAAGAGTGGACAGCTGTTTCAGTATGTTGCCAAAACACAACCTTGCTGCTTTCCTAATTTACACATCAGTCCAGAAACTGAAGTTACAGTAAACTAACTTTAACACCGTTTCAGTGACTTACAGCGCACACACATCCACAAACGTACCACGCTGTGCACAGTCAGACATCAGCATTGATTAGCCACAAGCCATTAGCCACATCATAACAACTCTCAGACAGAGGATGAAGGGAAATAAGGCCATTCTGAGGGTAAATAAACACAGGAGGCGAGGTAACAGCTGTCAGATTGACTGCGGATGTGAATTACAGAGACAATTCTGCAAAACTGGACCAGAGCCATTGAGCTGTGGAAGTGTCAGTCTGAGAATGCTCACATGACAAGAGCAGGAGTGTCACGCTGAGTCAGCGCTCTGAGACCGGTCACTGCGGAGCTTTGTGTTGTGATCAAACTGCTGGCTGGGCCCTACGAATGATTAAAGAAACTCTCTTCTCAGAGCAGGAAAAACCAAATCATTCTTAAGAGGAGGGTCGGAGGTACAACAAGGAGAGAGGGGGCGTGTATTAATGTATTATTTAATACATTCAATTTACAATAAATTTATATATTATTTATATATATGTAAATAAGCAGCGCTCTGCTCCACAAAAGCAGAGCTATTTTAGTATAGTATAGTGTGCATATGTGGGCGAGGTTTCTGATGTGACATCACACCTGTGGCACAATACTTGTCCTCTGTGATCTGGTCAAGACGGCCCAGCAGCGCATCAATGTTGGACTTGATCTGGGTCAGCTCTGATTTGATGGCCTGCAGCTCGGTGGACTTCACTGCTCCCACATATACACAAGATCAACAGAAGAACACACAGCTTCAGTTCCATAAATCAACAGTTTTATATAGTCATAAAACTAGGAACATAAATGAAAGTAATGCAGGGGTATTTGGTAATGGGACCATAATGGAACAATGCCCAAAACAAAAAGTCCCACTTCTGCTATACTGCAAACATCCTAAATCCTGGACCTGGCATGTTTATCAGTGAAACGGACCAAATGCCAGTTCAGGAGTTCAGTAAGTCGATAAGTCATCTAGTTCACTGGCTCGTATGAAGTAGATCTGCTTGTTCTAAGGCCAGTGAAGGAATCATACTGGATTTCAACAATTTAGCATAAAAGAACTGACCCTAAACTTTATATAAACGTCTTTAAAGAATTTCTTGGTTACTGCTTTAACTAATGCACATTCCTGGTCTATTAAAAGATTGGAGGATGTCATTAAAAAATGTTTGTCTTCAAAATCGATGATTAAAATGTAATAACTGAAATGATCACTGACTGCCCACTGATGTCATCAAGGCCTCAGAGGCTATTGGTTAATATTAACTCATAGTCAAACAACCTATACAGCTTATAATTTAGAAAACTTCCATTCTGGAATGGAACAACTTTTCATGATCTAGTCGATATGTCCCATTGTGTCTTGTTTCGCTCATAAAAACATCTCACATTTTTGTTGACTTCTAATGATTTGATGAGGTTTCAGGATTCAACACCACTGAAGTTTAGGTTAGTAACTCCAAAAGTATCAAATAAAAGAAGTGAGGCCAAGACAAGAAAAGCTGAACTCACATTTGTGTTTGACAGAGCTGTTGGGAAGGATAGCTGATCTGGTCAGGAGTTTGACAGGTAGTGACTTCACTCTGCGAACAACCGGCACAGCCACACGGGGGCGCTTCACTGGAACTGCTCTGGGCACCGGTGACACTCTGCCTCTGTACTCAAACAGTCTGACAGTGGACAGAGAGAGTATGAAAACTGTAGTTAGTGAGATATGCAATAACTTTACTATATTCACTTGTTACATTCACATTTATTCATTTAGCAGGTGCTTTTATCCAAGGCCACTTACAAATGAGAGAGCGTTTAACAACAGTAAGCAATAAGTCAATAATAACCTAATCTACAAAGTTACTTTTAAAAGTAGAAATGCAGCTTAAGCTAGGGAGAGGTGAACAACATACAAGAGAACAGTCTTTGTCACTTTGAAAATATGTAGATACTTTTGCCACTATTATGAAAGAGTATGTAATTACTTGTTACTTGTTAAAGTTTATAACATCAACATTTTGTCTGGATTTATATTAAAACAAAGTAAACCTAAATAGATAGCAAAACCAGCGCAGCCTCAGAGCTTCCTGTGACACTGAGACTGAGGTGGCTCAGAGCAGCGACATGTGTTCTGGTTTTTTTGCAGCATTGTGTCTTTATTTTGAGCAGAAACACAGCAGCTTTAACTCTGCGTACAGATGTCTCAGTTAAGCGAATTTATTGCGAACCTGCTTACATCCAGACCCCAACCAACTCCTCAAGGACTGAATTACAATTTTGTTCGACTTGCATATTCTCAAAGAGAAACTCTGTGCTAATTAAGAGACATGTCTTTGCACTGTGGCCAAGTTTGCCAAAATGAGGCCAAAAATCATTATTTTGGAGCCCAAGTAAATCCTAGAGCTTTTCTCTCAGCGCATCTGCAGGGAGGAGAAGAGGCCCGTGTGCCCTGAATATACTGAGAGAAGATACTTTTGTCTTCAAAGAGATTTCGTCTGCTGCCCAGACAGGAACTTTAGGCAGCCAGCTGGCTCCCGACACGTCCCTCTTTGTGGCTTTATTGACTGATTCTCGAACCCTTTAGATCACTTGAAAACAGGTGTTGCTAAAATTATTGGATTGCTTTGCTGTGAAATATTGAGTGAAGTCAACGTCACCCTGAGACGGCTGTAAGTCAGGGAGGGAAGATCACAAGAGAGATATCAATAAATGTGTCAGCTCATCATATGGACAAAATATCCCTTACATCTGCGAACAAGCACTTCCAACTGAGTCTCACGGTGGGGTTTCCATAGCTACCGTTAAAAGGGGGCGGTGCCAAACTGCACACTCGTCCAGCCAAAGAGAGCTTAACAGGTCGTAGAGGGAGTTCTTCAAACAGACATATATTTTTCTTCCTCCTCCTGTCCTACAGCTTACAGCTGTGTGTGAATGTTCTTTACGAGAGCTCCTTTAAATTCTGCCAGGTTTTGAGAAAATGTATTATGACAGTAAAAGCTGTGCTGTGAAATAGGACAGTCCTGACTTCATTACCAGAAACTGCTGGGTTACCGTAGTAAAAACCGTGTTTCACAGACCCTGACTGTTGAATTATGGGGTGAGTGTATACGGCGTATATATTTCAGCTAGCTGTGGGTTCTCGCTCAGCGGATGGGTGAGTTCAGGGGAGGTAACCTACATTTCATGAGTGATATTTTAAGGGAGAAAAGCATATTTGAAATGGTTGAAATCACATGCTCACCTGTCGTAGAAGTCGTCTCGGTAGTAATCATAGTCAAAATCGTAACCGCTGTGGGGAAGAGAGAGAGAAACCTTTGAGATCATTTCAAACACAAGGGATTCAAAAGACTTTGAAGCTGTATTTTCAACACAAAGGAGAGATGGTGCTAGTTGTCACTCTTTTTTTCCTCAGGGAAGATTTTTCTTTAAGTCAGTTTCTGTTGAAACAGCTAGCTTGAAGTCTTACTACAATAAAGTTGTTAAACATTTCCACCATGATTTGTTTAAACAACCTTACAAGGGTTTGTTGTCCCACTGTGTAGGGCCTGGTTAACCTTTTGCCATATTTTTACTAATGGGACTTTTATTCTAGGATTTGGTGAAAGGGCTGAACAAATCCTAAAATATATACAAAATAAAAAACATCACCTACAGCATAATATACAGTCTGACCTATAAGCAGATTTACAATAATTTCTGCATATTCAGCCCATGTTACACTTGCGTGGGCACTTTGTTGACGATAACAAAATAAAAAAACAACAAAAATGTGACGCTTTCAGCCGTATTTAGCACACAATCCATTGCATTTATTTTGACTCAAAGCCATAATTTATTACCTGTGACCAGCCCCTATACAGCGTGACACACGACACACATCACCTGTACAGCGTGACACACGACACACATCACCCGTACAGCGTGACACACGACACACATCACCCGTACAGCGTGACACACGACACACATCACCTGTACAGCGTGACACACGACACACATCACCCGTACAGCGTGACACACGACACACATCACCTGTACACACAACACACATCACCTGTACAGCGTGACACACGACACACATCACCTGTACAGCGTGACACACGACACACATCACCCGTACAGCGTGACACACGACACACATCACCTGTACACACACACACACATCACCTGTACAGCGTGACACACGACACACATCACCTGTACAGCGTGACACACGACACACATCACCTGTACACACAACACACATCACCTGTACAGCGTGACACACGACACACATCACCCGTACAGCGTGACACACGACACACATCACCCGTACAGCGTGACACACGACACACATCACCCGTACAGCGTGACACACGACACACATCACCCGTACAGCGTGACACACGACACACATCACCTGTACAGCGTGACACACGACACACATCACCTGTACACACGACACACATCACCCGTACAGCGTGACACACGACACACATCACCCGTACAGCGTGACACACGACACACATCACCCGTACAGCGTGACAACGACACACATCACCCGTACAGCGTGACACACGACACACATCACCCGTACAGCGTGACACACGACACACATCACCCGTACAGCGTGACACACGACACACATCACCCGTACAGCGTGACACAACGACACACATCACCCGTACAGCGTGACACACGACACACATCACCCGTACAGCGTGACACACGACACACATCACCCGTACAGCGTGACACACGACACACATCACCCGTACAGCGTGACACACGACACACATCACCTGTACAGCGTGACACACGACACACATCACCCGTACAGCGTGACACACGACACACATCACCTGTACAGCGTGACACACATCACCTGTACAGTGTGACACACAACACACATCACCTGTACAGCGTGACACACGACACACATCACCTGTACACACAACACACATCACCTGTACAGCGTGACACACGACACACATCACCCGTACAGCGTGACACACGACACACATCATCCGTACAGCGTGACACACGACACACATCACCCGTACAGCGTGACACACGACACACATCACCTGTACAGCGTGACACACGACACACATCACCCGTACAGCGTGACACACGACACACATCACCCGTACAGCGTGACACACGACACACATCACCCGTACAGCGTGACACACGACACACATCACCGTACAGCGTGACACGACACACATCACCTGTACACTGTGACACACGACACACATCACCCGTACAGCGTGACACACGACACACATCACCTGTACAGCGTGACACACGACACCTGTACAGTGTGACACACAACACACATCACCCGTACAGCGTGACACACGACACACATCACCTGTACAGTGACACACGACACACATCACCCGTACAGCGTGACACACGACACACATCACCCGTACAGCGTGACACACGACACACATCACCCGTACAGCGTGACACACGACACACATCACCCGTACAGCGTGACACACGACACACATCACCCGTACAGCGTGACACACGACACACATCACCTGTACAGCGTGACACACGACACACATCACCTGTACAGCGTGACACACGACACACATCACCCGTACAGTGTGACACACGACACACATCACCCGTACAGCGTGACACACGACACACATCACCTGTACAGCGTGACACACGACACACATCACCCGTACAGCGTGACACACGACACACATCACCCGTACAGCGTGACACACGACACACATCACCTGTACAGCGTGACACACGACACACATCACCCGTACAGCGTGACACACGACACACATCACCCGTACAGCGTGACACACGACACACATCACCCGTACAGCGTGACACACGACACACATCACCTGTACAGCGTGACACACGACACACATCACCTGAACACACACAGTGTGACACACGACACACATCACCCGTACAGCGTGACACACGACACACATCACCCGTACAGCGTGACACACGACACACATCACCTGTACAGCGTGACACACGACACACATCACCTGTACAGCGTGACACACAACACACAACACACATCACCCGTACAGCGTGACACACGACACACATCACCCGTACAGCGTGACACACGACACACATCACCCGTACAGCGTGACACACGACACACATCACCCGTACAGCGTGACACACGACACACATCACCCGTACAGCGTGACACACGACACACATCACCTGTACAGCGTGACACACCACACACATCACCTGTACAGCGTGGCTGCGGCTCTCTTCAGTCCCTTTGGCCTGTTGGGTTTGGGTTCACCTGCCATGTTAATATCTGTGAATATAAAGGAAAACTGTGCATTACACTTTACTCCGTTGCACCGATTTCAAGAAACGTCGACCGAGTCGTCGCGTTACACGATGGCAAAACGACGTGACAAAATCACATCTGCATCTGTACGTTACGTTACGTTATTAAGTTTAGTAATAAATGTAATTATCCGGTGCGCTCCCGTTATACGGACCCTCGTCGTGAAACGGAAGCGCACCGGTTTACATAACGGCGTCCAGCAGAGGGCGCGCGACCTCCACTCAAGCGCACGCGCACGCCCGGAGTAACCCGAGCGTGTGCGCGCTCCCGCCTCCAGATTATAACAGCAGTGACAGCGGAAAGAGAATAATGGATGGCGCGGCCAGACGCGGCCCTGTCACCGCGCTTCATATCTCCGGCACTCAAGCGAGGACAGAGGCGGACAGCGCCCGGGTTTGAGCTCTGTCAGCCCGGCGAGTCGCGTCAGCTCCGCCGCTGATTGGCCGGCGGGGAGCGAGCGGCGGCGGGTGATCGACAGCTCGCTGAGGCTCCGCGAAGCGCGAAACGCGGTGAGAGCAAAACATGGACGCCGTAAAGCAGCTGGAGAAATGTAGAGGACAAGAGAGAGAAGATATGAGAGAAGATATGAGAGAAGATATGAGAATGAGAGAAGATATGAGAGAAGACACACACATATGAGACGACAACAAAACGTAAGGACGCGCACAAAGTGAGGCGCGGGGCGCGTTCAATACAGACGCGCCGCACTTCCCTACTATGTAGTGTGCAACAAGCAGAGCGCCGAGCGAGTGACTCGCAATTCGCTCAAACTCAATGAAAATGAACATAAAGACTGAAGATTGAAACGTTTAATAATAATTAAAGGGGTTACAACCCGCAGTGATAAGTGCGTGTTTTGGTTCACTCTGAATTGAATTCCCGAAGAAAAGCTCTGCTAATGTTGAATAGAAACGAGGGTGCTAGTTCAGCACAAACAAACAGCTCTGTTGTTATAAATAACAATGTAAACACTAGTCAGTTAACAAACCCAGATGACCTAATGCATCACTGGTAGACAGTCTGCTATCCCATAAGGCCACAGCTCAGAGCTCAGAGGCTGTCAGATCTGAAAAGTTGAGATATATATATATATATATATAGAGAGAGAGAGAGAGAGAGAGAGAGAGAGAGAGAGAGATGGCAAGAAACTGTCACGCAGGCAGGACTTCAACTGTGCATGTTACAGGTGCCAAGAAAGTTTCTCATAAATACGATTTTTGCAGCTCCTCCAGTATCACAGGTCAAAGAACATATGGGTCAAAGGACAATGCCAACATGGACGAATTTGGACGCAGCTAATACACATAAAAGGTGGATGTGTGGAAATAAACAACTGTGTGATCTCCTCGGCAAGACAAGAACACCTACT
Organism: Chromobotia macracanthus; assembly: GCA_036877525.1. Taxonomy (NCBI): domain Eukaryota; kingdom Metazoa; phylum Chordata; class Actinopteri; order Cypriniformes; family Botiidae; genus Chromobotia; species Chromobotia macracanthus. The sequence goes on from JAZGTH010000001.1 coordinate 16,900,159, forward strand.
GCCCGACACACCTGTCGTTTTCCTCATTTATCTGAGGGGGGCGGAGCATAAACAGTTGGTTGCCAGGATACCAACACAGCTGTGGAACCAATCAGTGTCTAGAGGTCACCTTGTAGACTGGCTGCGATAATGAGACTTAAAACTATATTTAACGCTAACACAGTTACCTGAATTAGCTGGGAGATAATGTGACCTCACACTGTTTTGAAGTAACACTTCATTTGAAGGTCACCACTTACAGACACGGGTTTAAGACACATAAATTGAATTTACTGGAATCTAGCATGTAGCCTGGGGTAGCTTACAGCATAAAAGCAATTGTTTTCTGTTTAGTCATTTTTACACAAAATTGGGGTAAAAACGCTAAGTAAGTTTTTCGGTAATAAGTGCATGCCACTCGTTGGATTACACATGCAATATGTTGAGGTTTAGTGACAACAGTTTATGGTTAGTGATAACAGTTTATGAGAGGGGTCTTGCCCTCATTGGCTAGCTTATACTGTCTTATCTATCTGCCTGCTTTATATTGACCTCTCATTGGCCCGCCATAGTAATGGCCACAGGAAACCGTGAATTTGGATATAAATCTTAACGGCATCATTATCTTGGCACTTGGCAGCAGTCATGCTAACGAAATGCTCTATGGAATTCTCCAAAAGTTTCCTTTTTTAACATTTCAGGATGCTGTTTTTAATCTGTTATTTAAGTCAGGAAAATACACTAAAAAAACTAAAAATATGCAAATGACTTACACATAGCAATGAATTTATTGTCTGACTCACCGAGGGTTTGTCCTGCTAGCACACGTCCGTTCTCTCCAATGACGGCGCCACGAGCGTGTCTCTCATTAGCATACTGAACGAAGGCGTAACCTTTGTGAACCGAGCATCCGAGCACGCGACCATATTTAGAGAAGATCGTCTCAACGTCGCTCTTTTTCACCACTGCTGTGTTCAGGTTACCGATAAACACACGAGAGTTGATAGATTTGGGGTCGTTTTTGTTGGTGATGTTGCTTGTCTGAACTTTCAGGGACATCTTGGATCAAACGTGGACAGCAATCTGTGGAAGAAACAGACAGGCTGAGGTAAGTTTAGAGCAACATCTACAGAACAAGATCTGTACAGTTTGAAAACTTAGCAATTATTTTCTATTTCTAAGATAACACAATGGTGTTCTACTGATAAGATTGTTTTGGTGGTGTTCGTAAGACATTAAGGTAAAAACCGTCTTGTTGATATCGCTTCTATATTTTTTTTTGGCCTTGAGGTAATACAAAAAATATAATCCATTGTGGACACATGAGATTTCCTTTCCTGATTAACTGATAGACAAAACTAGATGAGATGAACTATACAGTAACAAACTAAATAAAGCCATAGGTTACACTGACTTTATGATGGGTAAAGTACACAAGAGAGGATGGTAACCTGGTTAAACCTCTTTGTCTGATAGTCTGATAAGCTGTATGGAAAATTAGATGGAATTAGTGATCACAGGTAATATATGACTCAAGACACTGAAGTCTTAAAATCTATAACTGGGGCTTTGAAAGTGATTTTGCAATTGATCAAACATTAGTCTATGTATCATTCTGGTCTATATATCTATATAAAAAGATCAAAGATCTGACTAATGCACAGCACTTCTGATATAGTCAAATTCTCATGGGTAGGACTGACTCCAAAAAGCATCTAATGCAGTTTAATCAGAAAGGAGCATAATTAGCACACTGATAAATGTGTTAATAACAGCCCATAAGACAGAAGAGTCACAGATGTAATGTCTTTAATAAACCAGCTGTTTCTCCTGCACACCACTGAGATTAAATGGAAAGCAAGAGTAGGATTCTGTGTCTCCTAAACCTTTTAGGTTTATCTCCTGAAAAGAAGCCCTTAGTCATCACACGTGTTTCAGAAGAGATCTCCACAATGTCTCGAGCTCAGATTAGCTATAGGCATGCATCTCTATTAAGCTATTATTGCTAATACGTAAGCTTAGAAATATCTACTTATCACTATACTTTTACTATATGTAAACCTGTTTTATTTTCATTTAGTTTTTAAGTAATTTATAAAAAACAAAAGATACACAAAGGAAACCAAGATCTCCATTTAAAGTCCTTTAATATTCCAATAAAACTCCTTTAAAATTTCCAGACACATTTTCCAGTGAAGCAACAGAGTGGAGAGGAGAGTATCTGGACCTCATGTGAGAAGGTTAAGAATCGTGCTGCTCTGACCGCTGCAGTGATGGGCCACTGCTGTTCCTTATTAGCGCTGTTTCAGTTCCACTGAATGTGAAATAAGGGGAACATGAAGACCGGCAGCAAGATTGTGAGGGTCAATCGATCGAATGCTGGGTATGACAGAAATAAGATCTGTGAGACCTGTTCTGACCACAGCTTCTCTCACCAGCGTCGGCTAATCAGACAGTATTTTCTGAGCATGTGACCAGATGGTCTGTTAGTGTGACAGAGATGTTTCTGCTCTAATTACTGGATCTTCTGTATTTCTGGAGATTGCTGAGGATTGTACAGCTCTTTGAACCCTGTTCTCTCTGTCGCACCTTTTGTTATAATGACTTAGGCAATAGGAGGGTTTTGAACCTGCTTTTTGCTTCACACTGACATCCTGTTCTGTTCAATTCATTGCTATTCTCAGACTTACCTTTAAAATCTTGGTATATTCACAGAACAAAGCTTTGTTGCTCAGCGATTGCTCTACCATGGCCCAAGAGATGTCGGTTAAGTTTCATTTAGGTTTCAACTTTATCTCATGTTTCTCCTTAAATTTCTTAGGAGAAATAGAAATAGACACAAAGACACTTTATTTGTTAAATTGTTGAAACATTAAAAGTATGGAACTATAAAATGAATGTAGACTTAAGTAGCTTAAACAGTTTGGGTTTGGAGTTCATATTAAAATCTTCCATTATATTAACTTTTCTGAGCTCAGTCTGTGACATTGTTGAGATCTTCTGCGGAGTGGGGAGGGATTTTTAAACATTATTGTGGACAGTGGGGGGCCCTTGAAATCGAAAAGTTTGAGAGCCACTGTTCTAGCAGAAATAGTTGTAATATTAAAGAGATTTGATTTATGATGGGTACACCGGTAAAACAGTCCTGAGTACTGTGGTACAAACCCTAAAAAACAGTATGAAAAGAGCGCAGTGGAACTACATGTGAAAAAAGCCGTAAGAGGTTTCTAAATGATTGGTGATTGAAGTGTTGTGTCTAAGAGTCAAAAGGTTTAGGAATCTTGGAAAATAATGAAATGATTGATTAGACTGGGAAAAATACTGGACCAAAATCCCGCATCATGCTCTGATTTTGGACAGCGTGCTAACAGGAAGCATTCATGCATCTGAAATCAGCTCTGGCTCACCTAATGAGCTGTGATTTTTTCAGCACACCCATTTTTCCTCATTATATCATTGACACAATCAACAAATTCAAGTGTTTCATTTTTTTATTTTTGCACGAGTTTAATCAAAGTGAGACTCAACAAGCATGTTGTTTGTGCCATAGCTGCAGTATTTAATTCCCAGTGGTGCGCTGAGCAGGGAGAGCTGTTTTTTAACACACTAATTGATGAAATTAACAGAGCGGAGATTGGACTGGATAGAGGCTAGACAGCAGAGGAATCCTGCAGGAATACAGGCACACACGTGGGTTAAACATAGAACTACCATGCAAATGTTTCAGTCTCCAGATGCTTGGCTACAACCGTCCCAGCACCCAAGTTTCCCACTTGTGTTGCTCAACACACTGATTCCAGGTTATTAGAATGTCCAATGGGGCTGTATGTTCATTGACACTGCCCTTTTCTGCTGACCTGAAACCTGTTTAGCATTTTGTTGTTGTAACTGTCTAGTTAAACTGTGTTGGAGGTCTGCATTTAAATGAACGTCTCAGCACCTCTGGCATACCAATAACATGTTTGCACAAATATCCTGTGTTTGATTGAATTGTATGTTTTAATACTTTTGTTATGTGAATTTGAGCACTTGTACAAGATTGTGTTCAGGTTCTTCAAAAATGCTGTAAAATACTGTCTACTTTTAAGTGCACTTAAAACAATAGTGCACAGAACTGCCTTGTTTCTTCATTTTTAGGGTCCAGTCCTCTGACTCTGAACAGCCATATCAACACAACCCAACAAGACAGCAGAGACAGTATCTCTCTCTCTGTGCAAGCCCTTAAATTCTGCCTTTAAAGGCAAAGAATGACTATCCAGCTAACAATTTTAGGTTGTAAGAATGTTTCCCTAATGTCTCCATTAAGTAACAAAAACGTTAAAAATATTATTTTGAATGTTCCACAATAAAAATGTTATTCAAACATTTTTTATGTTCCACTCACAACCTAAGAATAATGTTTTTAATATGTAGAATATATATGATAAAAATCCACTAATGTTACTGCAAGACGATAACTTTGAGAGAACTTTTAGAGAATGTTAGCCAACATTCTAAGAAGGTTTCCTGTTAGCTGCATAGTCAACTATCGACCAGATGATTGACAAGTTGACTACTCACCCAACATCTAGTGAGTTTTATACTTTTTGCAATGGTGTATTTAAACTAAGTCTCAGTTTTCAAATAATTGACAGACGCAGCTTCCCCTGGGAACATTCTGCATGCTGTGCTTTACTGTGCTCACAGTCTGCACAGTTAAACCTCTGTGATGTGTTTGCTCTCTTCATTCCAATTTATTTGAAGTTCCACCACATTAAACAGTAATGAAGACAATCACGGTCGGACCCCAAATTGCACGTTGTGAGCAATGTTACCGTTATTATGCAGAATCCTCAGGTTTATTTCCGCGCTGCTGTGGAATTAAGCTAAAGGACTTTGTTTTTTCTAGAGGCTGTTGCTAATTCTTTCACTCCTGGACGTCTGTAGAAAAAAGGCTTAACACACTGTTTGATGTTGTGCACACACACAATATTTCTTATCTAATGTGCAGTGAGGAGAATCACACAGTGAGTCCAAGCACTCAAGTTACAGCAAAGCGTATCGTTCTGTGTCTGGAATGCTCAAAAGTGCCTCTGTGCCGGCTTGTATCTGAGGTTTTCTTATAATAGTTTTGTGCAGTGAAAAAATATTCTGATTTATTTGTTTAATATTTGTTAGTTTACTTATTAAAGAGCTGTGCTTAATGTCCATTTATCCCCCACAAACATGCCTGATGGGGAGCAGATGGCCGCTGTCTAATTAGTAATACAGGACTACCTTAACACAAAGTAGTCAACAAGTGCAAACTACCCAATGACTAGTCAGTTATGAAAATCAGTGGTTTTGCATATCCCTAAAAGAGACAAAGTAAAAACACAAGAGAAATTAAGCAGTCTTCACTTGATTAACAGTTATAATAGCACATTACAAATTGAATTGTTTAATTTTATAAAGTCAAGTTCTTGAACTCTCTTTCTCACACTCACACACACACAGCATTGTGGGCGCTAAGCATAATTTATATTCTGTTTGAGCTAGTGCCAAAAAAACCCTTCCCTGTGTCAGTGATGGTATTTTACAGACAGGCAAACTGGAGGTCACCTTATACCTCATTAGAAATAAGACCACCAGCCCCTGTCCATGTAAAACCCACAGATGTTCCCCGAACAATCATAAAACTGTCTGGTATCTTCTCCTGAATTGTTGATAGCACACCACTGGGATCAAACCGCAACAAATTCAGTTTGGAAATGGCACCTTACAAGGGTATGAGGTCTGCTGCGCTGTTGCCTCAGGCAACTAATGAGTGCCTGAACATTGAGGAAGAGCTTCAATTCATCAGCCAATCAGCTCTCCAAACAGCGGCTTTGTACTGAATGCAGCACGCACGATTGTGACAGCAAGACACAATCTAAAGAGATTTTCATTTCATTTAGTTCTTAAGTCAGAGAGCACGGCAGCCGAGGACGACGCACACACTCCGCGACTCCTTGTGTTGTTTTAAATTTATATTTCCACCCCCCTTCTCCAAAAAACTTCTCCAAAAAAAGAACATTTTGAATGTTCCTAGAACATGTTTTTTTAGACATTGTATTAATATTACCGCTTGATTTTAAAAACATTATTCAGACCTTTTTAATTCTGTAATGTTTTTAAAATGTTTAACTAACAACTTAAAAATAACATGTTGATATATAATTTTAAAAAATGTTACTGCAAGAACGTTTCTGATAACTTTGAGAGCTTTTAGAGAATGGTAGCCAACATTCTGAGAATGGTCCCTGTTAGCTGGGTACTTAATTTCTCTCTTCTGGAAATGGAAAGCTTTGGCGACTCTGAGGGCAGGTGTTGTCAGAGATAAAAGAGGACGCTGTATAAACGAGGGTGCTTGTAATGATGAGGTTCCTCATCTCGTTCCTCCTGTTCACTTTCTCATATCTCACTTCTCTAATTTCCCGTCAGCGTCTGATGTCTTGCTTATTACCAGCGGCCTCTGAATCCGCGCGATAATTAGCCGAGCCGAATAAACACGGACTGCACGCAGATGCGTGAAGGTCACTGGGTGTCGTACCTCAGTATATGCTGAGGGATTTGAGGAGAGTGAGGGGGTGGCGATATTGATTATTTTTCTTTCTGGTTTGAGTTATTGGATCTGTGCTGTCGTTGCTGAGGGAGAGAGGGAGAGTTTGTCAGTACTGGGAAATATCGCTTTAATGGCTGGCACGAGCTTTGCTTTGTATATGCGGTTATATACGTTTATGTGTCCGCTGAGCTATAGAAGCCCATACGTCAAGTTTAATGTGATTAGTCTTAAAAACTCTGTCTGGAGAGATAAATTTCTCATCTTGTTTTCTTTCTGCAAGATGGCATCTTTCTTCAATATCTGCACAATTGGTTGTCAGCGTGTCAGCGTGCCTGCATAAAAATCACAAAACAAGAAGGGATGTGATAGTTTTACTACATCACTGAGCCTCTGTGTGTCTTTTATTCATTTGTGTTGGTAAAATGTGATGGGAAAATGCGTTGGAACAAAAAACACTACCAAAACCTGCTCTTCGGATTCAGTGACAAACTAGGTTACACTCAAGAGATCAGAGAGCAAAATGTTTAGAAGAAAAATCTGAGGGTTTGTAAAAATGATACTTTGTCATGTGACTGTAACGATTTTTACTTTTACACATTTGGCAGATACTCTTATCCAAAGCAACTTACATTCTTGCATTCAATGTATGTTTTTATCAGTGTGTGTGTGTTCCCTGAGATTCGAACCCACAACCTTGCCACTGCTAATGCAATGCTCTACCAGTTGAGCTCCAGGAACATATTTTAAGAAGATTGTACCTTTTCTGGTACATTCTGATGTAGCGATCCATTGACCAATCAGAATATCGGAGAGGTGGGCCCAGTATGTGAAAATCCAATCTGCACTAATCCTGCTTGAAATGGATCTTACGTATTGCAAAACTTTCTCTAGTGTGAACGTTTGTCCCAATTCAAAAAGTAGTCATCTTTGTAAAAAACATTAAAAATTAAACAATAAATTTATGCAATAAAAAGACAAAGCACCTGAAATTTCAATGAATGTTTCATGCTTTCAGAATGTTCAAAGGAATGCCATCCTAACTGAAGGCTTGGAAAAATTTCCCAAAATATAAATATGTAAAGCTTCCCTTCAAAACCTCCAGTTGTTATGAGTTTGTTAAAATTACACAAAGATCCAAACCCACTGAGGGCAATAAATAAACTTATTAAATTAGATTTACAGTTAAACACATAAAAAATATGAGAAATTGGGTTAAGACGTCATTTAGAAGTCCACTGGATTTTGCATGATTCACTGAACATAATAAACACACACCAAACATTACTGCTTCTTATAAATCGCTTGGGTCATAAGACTATAAATGAAGTGCCAAAACAGACCAGCTCCTAAAAAAGGTAACAGTAAAGTTAAGTGAAGTGTGGAGACTTTTGTCCTAAGGCTAATCCCACCCCCCCAACAGTTAACTGCAAAAATATACTGTATCAAATCGAAGTGCATACAAAAAATATTAATAAAAAGACTCCTATTTTACATAAACTCATCCGAGTATGCCCAGAGAGAGAGAAGACCTTTTCCCTGAGACAGCTCTAAATGGCTCCAGGCTACATCTGGTCTTGCTGATAAAAGTGTTGCTGAGGTTCCTCCAACCAGATATATCATAAAATTTTTGGGCTTTAGGACCCTACAGCCTGTTCCTTTGGGAAGTCTGATTTTGCCCATCCACAGCTGAGCGCTGCTAAATCAACAAAGCACCAGCACTTCTGTGGCCTTTGTAGCTTAGCTAGACCTGAGGGCACGCCACAACTAAGACACTAGCGTTGATTCTGACCCTGGGGCGCTTTTGATTCAAGTTGCCCTCTGGTCTTTGGTTTATCAAAGTTAATACAGATTTACTGTTGCAAAGACATTCCTCCACACTCATTCTGTATGCGTGTGTGTTTTTCTAAAGTACGGAACAAGAGATCCGCTTCAGTCTGTACATAATAAGACAAATACAACCAATACTGTCAGCTTCATTTTCACATTCTGGATTCAGAATGAATTAGCCTACAGCAAAATTGCCCTAAGCAACATAAAATTATGTTGCGTTCTTGCATTGCAGCCTGTTATTTTAAAACTACATGGCGGAGTCATAAAAACGCTTAACGTTATTTGTTGGTAGAAATAAAGACGGTCTCTCTTGCTTTATCTGCGAAATGAAAGAGGTGATGTGCATATCTGTAAGAAAACAAATTTTTTTATTTGTGCTATGGACATAAATGATACCCTTAAATCGTATATATACCTCAAATCATATATACCTCAAAATATACCCATGAATCATACCTCAAAACATAAACAGAATGATGACTTTTATTGGTGTGGACCTTTAATACAACATCTACATATTTTAAGGTTATAATTCTAAGTTATATTCATATTACGGCAGAAACTTGCATATATTGTGTTTGTGAATATGACTCTGGATTCTGTAAATAGCAATAAATCGTTGTACTGCTTGTTTGAACAACAGAAGTTGGAGGGAAACCTGTTCGGAGACTATCAATTCTGTTTTGTAGAGAAATCGCTTACAGCAGCTTTAAACAGGAAATTATGCAGAAAAGTTTAATCATAAATCTACTGTACATCTAAATGTCAATAGAAGTGCAAACAGAGTGTCGATACAGCAATACAGAGATGAAAAGATGAGAACAGAATCTGTATTTATCAGCACACAACCAAGGCCTGTGGAACCGTTCTGTGACTTTCATGGAATGCTGCCATGTTTAGTTACAGGGACAATCCCCACGGAGAAATAGAGGTTAAGCTTCCTGTTCAAGGACAAAGTTGTGATTGCTCAAGGATTGTTTCTTTTGGATCGAACCTGCAGACTGGTGGTTACCAGCGCGATCATTAACCACAACAAACAAACAGTGTATTATAATAGTATTTTTTTTTAATATTGGAAGACACATCAAAGAAACTATTTTTAAAAAATTTGGCCTGAAAAGGAAAAGCCCTGGAAAACAACTCACAACACCCTTGTAACTGCAATATGCTGGAAAATAGAACACCTTAGCAACCACATAGCAACACCTTAGCAACCACCCACGGCATCCTGTTGAATTACATGCCGTCAATCACCTCTGAACATTTGAACAGCGATCTCAGCAACCATGTTCGTAAGGGTACAACTGTTGGAGTGAACAGACATCTCATGATGTTCAGAGGAAATAACAGGCCAAAGAATCAAGAACGACTGGAGCAGAACGCACTGAAGTCACAACAACATCAGCACAATCGCTTATTAACTTGGTCAGATGAGTATAGCACAGCAAATCCATCTGACAAGCAACAAAACATTCACCAAAGCTCGTGCAGTTCCCTTTATCACCAGCAGGACGGTGCAATGGGCAGCACCTGCAAGACCACCCTGTAGATTGCTAAATATAGCAGCCATTGACTTCAGGACATTTGTCAGGATGTGACAATCTAACATGCAGACATGCAGGGAACAGAGGCACATAGGAAATTAGATGCAAAAAGAACATTGTGTTTTTCTGTGATTGAGAACATGAAGTCTACAGTGTGTAGCGCTTTCTTTCCTTATAAGGTGTTTTTTTATCACTTCTTATTCTGCTGGATTATAATATTGTAAATAATGCAGACCGCCCTATATGAAACCATCTGTTTCTGGAGCTGCTTTGAAGATATTTATAAACCGCAGTTAATATACCTGACCTGAAGTGTGTTCTTTTACATTGCTGACGGAGAGACAGAAATCTCAAGGATTTCTTCGAACAAAACAGAGTGTGATATTACAAAAAACAAACTTTAATCAGAACATTGTGATACGAGCGCAATTGTCTTTTCTGTTGAGATGTTCGGGTGACGGTATGAAAGTGTTTCACGGTGACGTAACGTTTCCAATCAGTCTTGAATTATAAATCACTTGTTCTAAAAAAACTACAATTAATTTTATTTTTCCCAGTGCCACTTTAAAACCAGCAGACAATCATTTTTTGTAAGAATTTGTTGTATTCAGACAACAATGCCGGTTTGATTTCCTTGATGCTTCTGGAGCAAAATAATTTAGGTTCAATTCTTTCCACGATGTTTCTTGAAATCACAAGCACTCCAATCAGAGAGCAGCTATGCAGATGATCTATTGTATAGCTATTTACAGAGCACTTACCAGCGGGGGCCTTTCAAACAGCATGAGTGAGGTCACCATAGTAACCTACAGGAAGGCCATTCATTTATAGCCTGATGGGATGAGTACTTACTGAAGATGGCTTTAAAGTTTTAAAGATGTGAACTGGCAACCCATTTTTCTGTTGTAATGTATTATATTTCCTGCTGTGAGAGAATGAAACAATTTTATCCATGTACAACAGAACCAGAAATGAAAAAGGGTCAATTCTGGTTTTGACAATCCAGGCTTAAATTAACCGTGTGCAGTTCCAGGAATTAAACAGGAGACAAAAATGTTTTCCTTTGTTTTTTTTTGTCAGAATAAAAACTAAGGCATTACAGCACGCTCAAACAACACTTGTTTACCTTCATTTCCATAATTTCAGGGACAAACAGGTTTAAGGGGGAATTAAATGGGCAAATATGATGTTTGATTGTGTTTTTTTAAAATCTGCACATTAAAATCCAAGTGTTATTTCTAACAAACATCTAATTCAGTGAATTGAATGACTTCTTTATATATTTTATTGGTTAATAAACCTAGACTGTTCTATGCAACAACAAATATTGAGCTCAATGAAGTGCACTCATATATTTTTTATAGTTACCATAAATAATTCATTGTCTAGCCTTCTATTTTAATAAAAGTCCCTCATTCATTGGTTAATACAGTCCCCGCCCCCTTGATGCCTCGGTGGCCATTTATCATTGGCCGTTGTTGCTGCCCGTCTCAATCACTTTGCTTTCCAGCCCTAGTTTGGGTATGATGAACGAGCTAAAGGGAGCCTCATCTATCTGCTGGGCACCTCCATTTATCGCCGCGGCTGAAAAATAGATGGTGTATGAAGTGTAATTTGGTGCTGTAGCAGAGCTCCTGTCCCAGTGGATGTGTCGCGGGACTTTGATTAAATCCTTCTTATAGGAAATCAATACATTCTTCATTAGGTCTCTCCTTCTACAAACCTAGCTCCTTTCCTTTTTACACATCTAACCCACACACAGAGAGAGGGGGGTGGGACAAGGGGCGGGGCTTACAGGAGGAAAGAGTATGTGTTGTGTGTGGGGGGGAGGGGTGAAGGATGGTTGGCTAAAAAAGGAGGAAAAGTCAGTAGAAGATCAGGAACCAGGAGCATGACCCAGTGTTTAGGGAAAATAGGCGATAGGAAATGAGGGGGGTAAGGGGCCCTGGGGTCAATGGAGAAAGACTAATAATGTGCGAGCGAGAAAGAGAGAGAGAGAAAAAGAAGCTCTGTTCCAAAACCTCGCCACCCAGCTAACAATTTTAGGTTGTAAAAACATTCCTGTAATGTTTCCATTAAGTAACAAAAGCGTTAAAACTTCTAGGAATTAAAGCATGCTCAAACAACATTTATTTTCATAATTTCAGGGACAAACAGATTCGATTGTATTTAAAATTTGCACATTAAAATCCAAGTGTTAATTCTAACAAACACCACCTCTAAATCCACTTCATTTTTTTTTAGATGTTGTATTAACGTTAATGCTTTTTGATTTTGATGCTTTTTGTTTTTGATAGCGTTGAAGGATTTTTCAAAGAATGTAGCCAATGTTCAGAGAAAGTTTCCTGTTAGCACTGTAAGGCAAAATGTACATCTGCAAGAATCTGTCAAACAGTCCCAGAATGCACTGAAAAATAATGCCAAGATGGTGGACGAGATGTTGCTAATACAAGCCCCTATCAGCTTGAATAGCGAAAAACCAGAACAGAGCCAGAGAGAGAGAGAGACATTGAAGTTTTTCCAGAAAGACAACTAACTCCATACACAAGCAGGCCTCACAATGATCACTCTTCTACTCTAGTGGATTAAACCACATCACAAAAGATCAACAGTCGATATTGCAAATGCTAAATGCCTGGCAAACAGAAACCATGCCACTAGCCATGAATTAAGAGAGCGAAAGAGAGAGAGAGTGAGAGAGAAATAAAAATCAGTGCTAATGACTATCACCAGCCATATGGGTGAGAACCAAATGTTTTCAAACGAACAGACAGAAATTTGACCACACCGCGAGCTCTGCTAGCCAAATGGCAAAAAAAGAGCCACTTGAATGGATACACGCGGCCAAATTTACAAAGAGTATCAGGTTAGAATTCTCTAAATAAGACCCTTTATACCAGCAGTGACCGAGCAGCTGTAAAAACATTATCGGCAATAAATAACAGACAGTGTTTGAACTTTGCAGGTCTTGAGTTCAGAATTCTTTGAACTGTTTGGACAAGGTCCTCAGTTAAATCATTTGAAAGGCCAGAAACAAACCTCCTCCACATCTCTGGCCGGAACAAAATATTTAATTTATCTCCCCCCCGTTGATAGACTGTCTGGCCTGCGCCGGCCCAGCGGAAGGCCAAACCTCTGCCAGAGGTATTTTAATGAGTTTGTGAGTGTCACCTGCTGTCAATTTCAATTTGAGGTGAAGAACTCCCTGGAGGCTAATTTGCTTTTGCAGACGGAACGCTACTTCCAATTGGCAGCTGCCGGTGGACGCTGCATGCTTTGTAAGCACCCAATATCTTTCTTTCTTCCTCTCTTACGCTATAACACACACAGCCTGCATCCCAATGCCTTCATCAGCTGTCCTAAACAGTATGCAAGATTAGAATTGGAGCCTGGAAATAAGAGGCAATGTTCCAAATAGAATGCTTGCATACTACTCTGGTTTCTTACTTTGTAGTATGTATACTCTGAATAGTATGCAATTTTTTGTATGCACAGAATTGCTCAAAGTATGCAGTATAAAAAAAAAATCACACGACACTGGATACTATGTCCCATAATGCAACTCAGCTCGATCTTCAATTTCAATTTTTGATAACTGAACATCAACTGAACTGTGATTTTCAGATTTATTTTGTAACTCAAAATCAAAAATGTTTCATAATCAAAAATGTTTTCAAAACTTTAATTAGAATTTTTGCAAAATAACATTATTTTTAAGATAACATCTTTCTTTTTTCTCTCTGTCTCTTGCTCTCTCTTTTCTCTCTCTCTCTCTGTCTCTCTCTGTCTCTTTGCTGAAGGTGAGGTTCATTATGTCTCAAGGTTTAGTGGCTGACACTCAAGGTTTCTGCTTGGGTTCCTGTATCATCCATCAGAGCAGAGTTACCTCCACAGCTCGCTGTCATGGCAGAATGATCCAGAAGCTCTGAACCTCACCGACAAACACGCTTCCCAGGAATCAAATGATGTGAAGAGGGAAGAGCAAACAACAATCGTCTAATTGGACCCCATTACTGAATGACTGGTTAGACAGTTTAAATCAATTGATTAAAAATCCATCCATTCAGACCCAAATTCTCTAGTATACAGTGTTTATAGTATGTTTATATTAGTATTTTTTGTTCTGTTGGTAAATGTTATTCTCTACTCGGTCACACTTAAACACAATAACAAACAGTTTGGTTAAGTAAGTGATACACCGCAGAACAGATTAGGAATCTGTAGAATAATATAACTACTGACCACCATTTTACCATTGACTGAATTACCATAGAAATGTTACCTAATAAATATGAGAACATTTTGTATATATTTTCAAAAATAAAAGACTCCTTTCAAAGAGTCACAAGTCACCAAATCATCTTTGTTTAATTGTTAAAATAATTTTGACTCCCCAATGTCTACAACAGAGAGAGAAACAGAGAGAGAGAGAGACCATTTAGAAGAGCTTGTTTGATTATAACCTTCGATTGCTCAGCTGTAACGAATACAGTGTGACAAAAATAGCAATGTAGTGTTAGTCACGCTACACCGGTACTCGTTTAAAAAAACAGCTTGTTGCTGGAAAAGCTACATCAAAACAGTTAGCTACTGTCATGCTAGTGCTAAACGTAATCAAGTTACAGTAGTGGCGGCGCGACTTTTAGTAAATGACCCCCCTATATTTAACATCTATATTACAATGTTCCATTTACATGTTAGTGTACATTTTAGCACATGTAAACGTTTCTGCAGATTTGGTTTGCTCATCAAATTATGCTCTAACTTGTTGCCTTGTGGTTTATTTTCAAAGCTCCTAAAATAGTCTTATAATAAGTGTCTTTTTGACTGACACTTATTATGTCACCTTGAGCAGAACAGTGGATTCATTTTAAGAGCAGAAACGCGCATACAAAAAACGTATTTTACAATCTCAATCACCAACACGACCTTTTCACTTAATCACACACTTTTTTTAACACACATTTATTAAGTTAATAGATTGTTAATGGAGCGTTAAATTAAACTGTATCCCATTTTTTGCGCACAATAAACATCTCTGACTCTCCTCTCCACTGCTGTGGGTTCCAGCAGTCAGCCTCTCTCTCAGGCAGAATAAAGAGGCATTCTACACACTTCCTTTTGATGTCTGTGACCCGAAGAGAGGAGAGAGGAGAGGATGGCAAGACACTTAAAAGACACTGCAGTGGGAGAAAGATGGAGAAGAGACATGAGAGAGACAGAGAAATAAAGAGAGAGAGACGGAGGGTGTAGGGAAAGATGAAAAGAAGAGGTACAAAGAAATGTTTCTTCTGTCTCTGAGCTCCTGCGCTTCAGAGGAATGAATAGAGGCCTATGAAAGACAAGATTTTAACCTGCGTTAACAAAGATCTGTGCTTTGAAAAGCACAGAGAACTTAAGAAAAAAAAATGAAGTAAAGAAAAGCCAATGAATGATGATGATGTCTGATTAGATTTATCTGAACTTTTCAAAAATGTGATTTTAAAACCCAAGAGCCTTTTGAGTCCAAACTTTCACGAGTGGTTTATTCACAGATGTTGTGCTGGTAGAAGTTTCAGAAAAGTGTGAAATGAAAAATATTTTGGCATCCACAATGATTTATTTCTCTCATTTGATTAAGTTTTGATGAATGCAGAATTGATGAGAAGCTTCTATTTTGGTTTGTGTTGTGATTACATGGCAGTGGATTTTGGTGGCAACAAAACTGACATTTTCCAGCCAGACATTGTGTGAGAGACTCACAGATGAATTGACTAGAGATGTGTCCAACATCATTGGATATTTAAAGATACAGCACTCAAAAAAGTCTGGGTCAAAAAGTCTGAGACCAGTAGTGCGTTTTTAAATTTAAATCACAAATTATACTATCAGCATAAAAATCTGAATTAAACATTTAACTTATAAAAGAACATGAATTCTTTCTCAGCAGGATTTGAGAATGTTCCCAATTACATTTTATAAAACCATAAAAGTTTCTTTTTATATTCAGGTTTAAATGAAATGGGAAACAGAAACTGATGCTCAGTGTAGTCTCAGACTTTCAATATATTTAATTATTTAAAATATTTTTTATATACAAATACTTTTCTCCTGTTTCTGTACTTTTCCTCAGTTACTCTTTGTGCTGTAACTTTCTGCTGCAGTTTTAACTCAGTATGGCTGTACTTCTAATATTGTCTCTCACATGAAAAATCGCTTGTTTTCCTCATTTGTAAGTCACTTTAAATGAACACATGTAAATGTACTGTAGATGTCTTATATCATCTTCATTCTTGTGTACAATATTTATAATCACAGCACATTGTTTTGCCACAGTACAAAGAATTGATTAATTCAGACCTAATTTAAAGAACCTGTTTTACCTCACACACAGTTCTGATGATAAACAAACCAGAATCAAGGAAACAAGGACACAGGGCTAGAATACAGACAATTAGGATATGAAAATAATTAAACCAACCTCATAGCACACACGCTATGAGCATTTATAAATGACAGTAAACATGATAAGGGCTCACCAAACTATTTAATGACCTGTAGGTAAATATGTTGACCTTCTTTGCTCTTAGAGGAAAATCTGTCTTGTTTATCAGCGATTTAAAATGAGCATCTAGCCATTTGTGATTTTAAAATGGTTGCCCAAAAGCACGCTGCTATATTTTAGCGCAAGCCACACAAACGATTATCCAAACTCTGATCCAGCCACAAAATGAAATAACAGGGTATTCGTAATACACAGAGCAAACGCGACATCGGTTGTTTAGAGAGAGACAGAAATGGCTGAAGTGAAGCGTGTCTGATTGCAGCCGTGTGTTGATTTGGTGGTGGCACCGTACGGCCGAAACACTGCGGTCATTCCGATAGCTAACGAATCACTGCTATAATTACTTCTCGCCAAATCCAGATGAAGGTCTTTATTTCAGATTAATTATCTTAATCACAGCAGATCAGACGCAGATGAACTCGCAGGGCCGGATCGTGAATCAATGTGTGATGACATTGAAAGGGCAAAGACGTCTGAGACATTGTGATAATTATACACGGACGGTGACAAAACAAATCAGCCGAGTTCATCTCATGAAGTGGAACCAGTGTTTGGATTATGCAAATGTGTCGCAGGGTTGTGACGAGGACGAAAACATTGCTAGCAGCTTTAAAATCCAACATTTGTTGAACAGAAACCTCACACTTTACACTTTACACTTTAATGTGTTACTGGAAGACCAACCAGCTAATCATTTTAGATTGTAGGAAAGTTTCCTTAATTTTTCCATTAATTAACAAAAACGTTAAAAATGTTTTATTGAAAGTTCTAGGCACGTTCAAAATGTTCTGTTTTTTAGACAGTACATTAAAGTTACTGCTTGGTTATAAGAAGCGTTATTCAAACGTTTTTAATGCTGAAACATTTTAAAACATTAAAAAACCTTCTACTTACATTAATGCAACAACATTTTCGATAACTTTGAGAGAACTCCAGGGTACGTTAGGACGCAATATGAAAACATTCCTCTGAGAATAATAGAGTAATAGAAAAAAAATATTTTCAGAAAAAAGTTTATATATGCATATATACACACCCAGTATATAAAGGTGTTTTTAACAAAAAATGTAAGTAGTGATATATACTGACATAAACTTACTTATACTATGATAAACACTGTTCGTCATGCCACCCACTCTTACCATTTAAACTAATAACAGCTCTGGATAATCATATTCAGGGCATTTTGAAACTGAACCCCATTTCTGCTCCTTTGAGGGACATATGTCCTGAATTCATGCTGAATCTTCTTGTGATTTTTTTCTAGAATCTTAATTAGCTGTTTGAAGTGTTAAACTATCAAACTGTGTAACCATTATCTTCCCCAGTGACTCGAATCAAAACACATTTAATAATTAACACAGAACAGTTTGTCGCCACATGAAATTCTTATTTGAATTATGAAAAAGTTGACGCACCTTGCTTTGTGCTACACGACCAAACATACAACTGATAAAGGATTTTCGACGATGCTCAGCTGCGGTTTATTTTAATGAAACATCACCTCTGTGTTCTACATTGCAATCACCATGCTAATGTTTTCTCCTCTAATACTGCAAGTTAATTATGCAAAGCAAGGTAATCGTTTTCCTAATTGGTAATACGCAACCCTACAGAACAGAAAAATATTCCATTATTTTCTCTTAAAGCAGCCCAAGTAGAAAAACAGCTCATGAATAAATCATGGACAGTGTTATTCCATATCAAGAATTCTGGGCAGTACAGCTACAGTTTTTCTGAATCAAAGGCTGGCAGGTGGATTTCTCTGAAGCTCCCGACTGCTGTAGGGAGATGTTGAAAAACAACAGGAAATTCGTTCGGTTCACGGTTTACAGATTTCCAGTAAAACACCAACAACCTGCAGAAAATTCTCTGATGAATCCTCCACAGCGAGACACATTGATACTGCTGATGGTTCGGAGGAAAGAACGCAGGTGGAGGAATTTGTCTAGAAATACTTGAGAGTCTGTTTGAACAGTAAACTACACTGAACACAGCAGCAGTGTGCAGGAGCATGTGAGTCTCGCAGTACATGCAGTAAACCGTCTGCATCGCTCCACTTGTCTGCAGAAAATATCCATTTTGATTTTGCAGTGATTGTTAAACTTTTATCTCTCTGGCAGGGACCCGTGGCAAACGGTACCAAGACTGCTGGCCTGGTGAAAGTGAAACAGAGCACATCTATCGTGTGAACCTAATAACGGGACAGATACAGAGCCAGCAGCCCTCTGATCTCACTACTGTGATCTGCCCCTTTGTGCACAATGGGAAGAAACTCTCCTCAAAACCCCTGCCAACAGGGAACGTTAACAGAACCTTGGCCAACAATTTAAAAAAAAGTTTAAATGCTGTTCTTATAAATACATCTAACAAACTGGACGTTTTGACTGTTCACAACATTTTAATGTTTTTGTTACTTGGAAATGGAAACGTTCTTACAACCTAAAATTGTTAGCTGTGACACAGCTTAGAGAACTCACAAGTTTGTGGTATTTTTAAAGTCTCCTAATTTGTTCTAGAAGAAGCATGTCACATTCATGGAGCTGATGGACGTTGCTTTATGACCCACCAGCAGTTCCGGAACTTCTGCAAAGCTCCTACATACAGTCAGACTGAAAACAATACTGTGTCAGATTGTCAGAGACATGCTGTTCATACACAGACGTCAGAAACTGAACAAACATCATTTTAAAAATTCAGTCAGTTGTCAATGATCTCAACATCTGACCGATCACCACAACACACATAAACCAGAAAAGCTCTTGACAAGTTACTGGAATATTATCAGTTGTTTTGTTCCAAATCTTTTCTTTTTAACTGAGGATCTGAATATCTCTAGATATTTAGGATCTTTGAAGGCTGAATTTTTCTTTGTGATGCTAAAAATATTTCTCGCTAAAGCAGTTCTGTGAACCCTGGGCTATGACAAACCGTTCACACAACAACAGGACAGTGAGAAACAGCCCACAGTCTTCATTCCTCCACAGCTGATCCTGCTGCAGTGCACAGCAGCACTCAGAGAAAACCAATACTAATGCAAAGAGACCTTCCAAACTGACCTGTGACCTGCTACTGCACTGTCACCTGACAATCCACACACTGTGGAATAAATGGATATCTATCCATCTAAAAGATAAAAGGAGCTAATGGTTGCAGCAATATGACATCCAAACGTGTTGACATCCAGTGCAAATGTAAAGAGAATAGTCTGATTTAACCTGCCAGTCATCTCTCAGTGGAACTGTGAGGTGAAGAGAACAGTGAGGAGAAAGACTGGCCTGCTGAATTTATCATGCCAGGAATCAATGGTTCTTCAGTCTCTAGCTACTTGTTAGCAGAGATCAAACCACGCTCTCAGGTCTCGGGAAACAGAGGCAGGTAAAAACCTCATATCCCTAACACTCACATGAGATACAAAACCACCACAGAACACAAGCCCAGACGATGTTGTGTCCTCTCCTGATCGTTTACTCTTTCCTGTATCTGAGATCCATTAATGAGGCCTTTGGAAGGCTCCAGCACAATTACAGTATTCACAGAAGCTGGAGGCATTTCACCATTTCAAAGTAACTGACACAACGATCAAGATGCATCAAGAACAGAACAAGAGAAAAGGTAGATGACTGATAAATAGAGAAAGACAAAGAAAAGAGAGACATCAATCAATGAAAGAACGTTTTACAAAAGAACAAGCAAAACTAAAAAAATGGAGTTCTTCGAAACAATCCAAGCTAACAGGGAACGTTCTAAGAATGTTGGCTAACATTCTCTAAAAGTTCTCTGAAATTTATCAAAAATGTTCTTGCAGTAGCGAACATTGTTTAACATTGTATATCATTTATATCAAAAACCTTAAAGTAGTTAGTGGAACATTTAAAAAAAATGTAAATAAAAGAAACTGAAAATGTTCTTATAACCAAATAATATTTATACAATGTCAAATAAATGGATGTTTTGAACATTCCAAGAACTTTCAAAAAAACCTTTATAATGTTTTGTTACTTAATAGAAATGTTAGGGAAACGTTTTTACAACCTAAAATTGTTAGCTGGGATCTTTGATGTGGGTTTGATAAAGCTTTCTTCATATGTCATTTTACGTCAGTAGTTTATTCACTTAACTTACATTTAATATTTATTATGCTTGATAAGACATGTTACTGTTAAGGTTGAAACATGGGGGTGGAAACAAAGATGAGAAGACTGATAGACCACATTTGGTGAAAGTAATGTATCATAAAACTCTAGGATAAGTAACAATTAAAATTTTGATCTTGAGTAAGGGATTTGGTGTAATGTTGTATAAAACGTAAAGCCAACATTATAAAAAGACCCCATTGGTATTACAATGCAAAGAATATGACATTTGTTCTAAGCCATTGTTCATTAGGGATTAATGTGTTGTTTCATTAGATGCGATTTGATTGATGTGAAAAGAGAAGGATGCAGAAAATCACCTCTGTTGCAGAGAGAGTTTGATTTTGTCTAAGGCAGGTTGAAACCAGCAATCTATCCTCAAAGCAATCTGTGTAGCAGCTATTCTTCTCCTGCCCCTCCTCTCACGGGTAACAGCCATGTATCCACTTTATAAAGAGTCAAACAACCAAACAAAACAGCCACAAAGAATGTTTAGCGGGGCAGAAAGTCATGTTTCCTCTGTTCAAGTTCACAGTAATATCACAAGTTAAACATGCTCTGTCACAAAACCTTGTGCTCACAAAAACAATGACACCGTTACAGTGTGTGAAAACCGACTCGACTGTCATTTGCACTAAGCATTAGCCTTAAGAGAAAACACACTTGTAGTTTAAAAGAGTAAATCTCATTATTAAAACTGCATGTATAATGTACAGGGGGATTATTGCTGGCACGTTGTTTTGCTTTGTTTGGCTAATTAACTGGGTTGCTGGTATGTATTTCCATTAATTAAAGATGTATTTACAATGCAAACGCAATGTATGACCACAAACATCTTTTGTTTCACTTTTATTTTAGTGGATATATAAGTTGCAAATTTACATTTATTTCGTTCTTTTGACAATGGATGTTTTTGGTTACCCAATAAAAAGGCAACATAAAAAACTACGTACATCGACTGAGCGGCCCAAACCTTAGTGACCGAAATATCTGAGGTGGGTTTGCCCTGGGCCAGTGTGCAACCACCCAAAACAGCCTAGCAACCACTTAGCAACCCCTTGGCAACCACCCACAAAATCCTATTATTGCAGCAGTGAGGTCATTTCTTATGTTTTCTTCAGCTTAATTTGGCTCAAACTATCCATGACCAAACCAATCCAGCCATGACTTATGAAGGCAAGCCTCCACTTCCTGATTTTCATTTACATTTCAATATGAATTACACTTCATTGTGGCTTCTCCTCTGTTTCATGTGCACTAATAACACAGGAAGTCCACTCACAGAGCTTTTGACGCTTACAATTTTTTTGTGTCACAAAGTCTGCCGTCTTTTGTCAAACTCCCAAACACGGTCACACCAACAAATCCGTTTTTTCTAAAATAACAGTCAGCTGAATTAAATATGCCTGTGTTGTTTTGTGACATTACGTGTCGCCTCATCTACACCGACACTCATCCACAAGAGTCGGTGTCCCTGAGGCACCTTCCGGTCCAGGTACGGTAACAAAGGGCGTGTCTGTGCTGTCAATCAAATTTGTTTATGGAGCCGCTGTTGGCCAGCTACATGCTGACATCGCTGTTGCCGTGAGACCTGGAGAACCGGCCAGGAACGGAGAACCATCCATCAAGTCGACAGACAGGCAATACAAACCACTTGGAGGGCGAGAACACACACGTCCTTCCAGTGCCAGATTTATCGCCCTCATATATACGCTCCACTGATGGATACCTCATAAATGACCCATCGGAATTGCTGGATTAAAGCCCCGCCCACAATGCCATTCTTTAATCCTCGCAGACCCATACATCAGCAAAAAGGTCGTCCTATCACCGTATAGAAGGAATTATATAAAAAATTCATATCCTATTTACTTGTTCCATAAATGTTGTTTTTGGCCTTTTTACTACTCGTATTAGAGCAGAGGGAAATAAAGCTGGGAAATGACTCAATGCATCAGCGTGCTTTTGCCACTAAATGCCGGTTCTGATAGTTCAGCTGGGATTTCATATTCTAAATGGTTAACCCAGGGTTACTGGGTTAGCATAATCCTGGGTTATCTATAGTTCCGTTTCACACTGTTGATGCTTAAAGCAGAGCTTTATAACCCTGACATATAAGCTAAGATAAATTGACCCCACGCTGCGTAGTAATATCAAAGATTATAGAATTAACAAGATGTTGCAGCTCTGTTACTATGAATGGGGGAAACTGCTCAATACAGCCGCTTTAGTGAAGGATGTCCCACCTTCTAGTAGAAAGAGATAATCAACAGTCTCTAAACAGTAACATTCTCTGGGGGGGATCTGTACAGTGTTGAGGTACTTGACAGCCTTTAAATAATTTGATCTTAAAAAACTGAATTTACAGTACGGTTAGTGTTATAGTGTTTTCTTGTGACCTTATCCAGTAATTTTTTAGCTGCCCGGAGGTGTTACAAAGATGGCTGCCAAGTACAGAGACATCCTTAAAGGGACTTGAACACTGTTACTATATTATACACTTTAGGATAACTGGAAGACTGAACTGACCAATCAGAATCGAGAATCAGAACTATTGTATCTGTTTCATAAGTGTTTTAACAGCTATGACAGAAAAATCTGGTCACAAGTCTGGAAAAAAATCTGGAAACAAGGAAGGAAAAATAGTTAGCCAGCAGTTCTTTATTTACCACGACAAAAGTAGAACGTAAACCTAATTTGTTTGTTTCAAACGGAGCAGCATTTACAGTGGCATCAGTCACAGTTCTGGCGCTCTGACAGCTGTGTTTGTGAGAGATGAGCTCACTCAGTTTCTCATTACCTGTAACCGCGGATGTCATTTGCCCAAGCAGCAGCATTTTAATTCTGAAGGGTTTCTAAATCCTGCAGATGTGAGAAGTTCATTAAATAGCCATTAATCTTTGTTCCTCCAGCTTGTCGTCTTCTTTCGATACCACAACGAACGCCAAAAATTTCAAAAAGCTGTGAAACTGTATTAACACAATTTGAGTCTCTGGATTCTTTTGAATCAGAATTAGACATCATAAATGAGACGGCTTTATATTGAATCGAAGCTCTTGGATGCTAGTCAAGATTTTTTTTCCTGTCTGATAGCTTAGCATTGTGCCTGAGATAAAATAAAAGCATATGAAGTGGACTCATTTACTTCAATATGTATAAAAACATCAGAGGAAAGATCGTCTACAGAACTTGTGCTGTGATGTTTGAGAATGCTCCTCAAACCCGGATGAAAAGACAAATCTACGTTTTGAAATACATCAGTGATGTATGAGTAAAAATGACATCAAAGCGTGCATAAAGATTTCACTCTTTTCACAGCTGGATATGCAGGACATTCAAAGACGTGGACATTAAAGTCACCATGATAATGGGCATTTGCAGCCAATATAACTCACATAATTGGCTGACATCTGACATGATGACATTACAGAGTGCAACGAGATATGCAAAGGGAAAAATGGGACGGGCTTTCCTGGTACCCCTGACAATTGATTGGATGGTGACAGGTGGTCTCCACTATGACAGGTGGTTGAAGAGGTGGGGCTAAAAAGACATTTTAAAAACAAAATGTTTCTTTTGGAACAACATGCATTGATGAATCGCAACAAGACCAGGAACATGTATTTAATAAAGCAAGTCAATTCTAAATTACACGTTAAACACTTAAAAAAACAAAATAAAAACGTCATCAGCAGGTGTCAAAGTGGAACATGTGGTGTAGTTATTGCAGTTATGCTGTGTCTTGTGAAAATGTATCTAACAGATCTTCTGTCTATAACATGGAGAACAAAATATATTGTACATTGTTTCTGATCAGCTATACTGAAGACCATATAATTGTACATTGTTGTTCTGAGCAGGTAGAACAAGCCAAGCGTGTCTGGACACTGGAGCAGAGGTCTCAAAACCTCATTGAGAGTGAAGCCGCCTGTAAGGATACAATAATTATAAGACAGGCAGTTCCTGGTTCTGGAGGCTGGACAACAGGCATGATATAATCACAGTGCAGCCCAGCTGAGACCTCTTCACCTGACTCCTGCCTGCATTACTGCAGAACACTTACAGCAGAATATAGCAGAACCATTCTGACTGCACCACTCTCTCTCGCTCTCTCTCTCTCACACACACACACACTGTGTTGGAAATAAAAACAACCTTTCACAGTTTCATTAAATCTTTTGTCTTATCAACATCAATGAGAGAATTCTTCCACCATGACATCTTTGACCTTTAGTGTTTACTCAGGCTTGTCCAGAAAAATAAAAAAGCCTCCAAGGACGTAAAGAGGTTCAGAGAGTGACCAATAAAAATCCACCTGACCAAACAAGAGTCACTGCTGACCTCACACCTACTGAGTCATTCAGTGAACACCAGGTTAAGCAGACAAACATCTACAGAAGCTTATCTGGAGCATGACATTGGCAGGCCAAACTTACATGGCTGGACTTCAATGTCTCCTTGTGACCAAAACTGCAGACAGCTGGAAGAAACTACAGCTGGAAGACTGCTGGAGGATCTCAGGAAAGATGTCAAGATCATGCCTGCATCATATATTCACCCGAAATTAAAAGAAAGAAATTACATTCAAGATGACTTTTTTAAAGGCCCTTAACAATGTTTTTGTTTTTTGCAAGTAAGCACATAAAGTGGGTGCAGCTAATGAAAATGTTTTGCATTTTGCTAAATGAACACAATTTAATCAATTTAAGAATTGCTTAACTGTTATGTTAATGACAGTCTGTCTTTGGACTTTGGACATGATACTGTCACAGAATTATCTGCGCTTTTGTTTTACAAATCCTAAAACTGTTTAATTTACTTCTAGGTTTAAATTACATATTGACTCTTACATTTTTAACAGAGCTCTCAGACTTGTGAACCCCATGTATCCAATATGAAATAATAAAGCCACAAAAATGTTCAGCATCTACAGAAAAACAGGGTGTATTCAGAGACACGACTCTTGAAATATACAGTTTAAAAAAAGGAGTTGTATGTCTTTATCAACGTGGATATGTGTCCTTGCCTTCTCATTGTCCTGCCCTGTCTGTTAGGTCTCAGTATATGTAAGTGTTCACACATTCATGATTCTCTCTACAGTCCCACACTGCACCCACTCAAGACCTTGAAACTTTGGCTAATCAGCTTCAGGCTTTAACTCACATCACATATGACCACGACTGCGCCCGCCGGCCCCATCATACATGCAGTGTCACCTGATGGTTAAATGCAAATTTTGAGTGATTATAAAAACAGGTTTCAGACAGACCTGCTGGCAATCACAAATGATGATGTTAAAAAGCGTTTGTCATTTCTCAATGCAAGATCCACCTAATTCAAAAACTTGTAACACTTTATTAGAAAGGTTCCATTCATTAACATTAGTGAAAGCATTTACTAATGTACGTACTAATTGTATTCGATTTCTACAATTAAATCAAAGTGTTAAACAAAAATGTTGATAGTTTGTCTGTGACTTAACAACAGTTATCTAACAGTTATCTAATAGTTCTCGCACACCTAATTTGTATTCAATAAACAAAAGCTTTTCAAAGCACATTCGGCTCATCCTGCACGGTGAGTCTCGCAGTGGGGGGAAACACATGTGATTTTCACACATCACATTTGTGTTGTGCCATTTACATTTCTAATTCTCAAAGTCTTTGAAGCCCCGCGAAGACTCCAGTGGAGCATTAATACCACGCACAACACAAACAGACTTTGTAATACCGGCGAGTACACACTTCCATCACATATTTGCTCTGGCTCATGTTTCTTTGGTGAGGTTTAGATAAGTACACACAGTTGTCTCAGCATTTGCATTGCAAACCGAGGAGAATACGCTGAGATAGGGGGGCCGCATGCACCAATCGATGACGGAACCCAGCGGAACCCGCGTGGCTTTCAACTCTCGGTTCTGAAGCAAGATCCAGCCAAACGGAATAACTGAATAAGAGGTGACCTTGAAGTTTTGCTTTATTTGACCGCCTTCATTCAAGAGTGATGGCTCTCAGCTGACCGGTCACAGGTCTGTTCTCAGGTCGAGGACAGCCAGAGAAAATAAATGGTGCATAAAACAATACGCAACTAACACACAAAAACACGATCTAGATTACAATCAATACAAGCTGGAATGGATAACCTTGCTTTCTGCATGAAATTATCTTTGAAAAACAATCGAAAGACAGTTGAAAAAACAAAACTGTAATGTACCTTACATACATTTCAATGTCTGCTTTTAAGAACAGAAGACCCTGTGTTGATGTCCAGTGTAAAATCTCAAAACTTAAAGGTTCTGAAGCTGTTATAACTGTTGTAAAGCGTTCTGGAGGCCTCAACACAACGCTTAATAGAGAAATGAGCTCTGAGTTAAAAAGATTTCATAGACTCACTTTGATCCAGTCCGGCACTGGCCAAGCAAATTCATTTAACGGATTGTTATGGAACCCATCCCAACACACACACATACACGTACACGTACACGCCTTCTTGGCACAAGTCAGCCTAAGTAGTAAGACAAAAAGACATGCAGTGCAGTCTGGCAGATTTGATCAAGCAGCTACTTTAACTACACTGTCTGGGTCCTGCTGCTGTGTGAGGGGTAAGTTAAAGCTGGGGGGGGGGGGCTGGGGTGGTTCTAAATGATGTTTAACACCACACCATTCTGAGATAGAGGAAAGATTTGGTCTCCTAACAGCCAGCAATGTGACAGACGCGATCTGAACCTGTCAGTTCTGACGAGTGATAGCGGCTTTAAACCTCACCACTCTGATATAGAAAAAAAACAAACACGGTGACATGAAAATAACATTGCTACAAAACGTTCCAGCATTCTTCCGTATGTCCCGTTATTCAAATGGATAAGACAAAAGCTTTTCCTTCCCTGTCCCACCTCTCTGACTTGAGATTTTGCAAAACTACATATAAGAATCGAGGAGTCAGTGAGAAGTCAAAATGAATTTTTGATTAGTCTTACATTAGTATCAGTTTGTCAGTTTGGCTTCAACATACGTTATGAAAAGTATGTAAATTAACCTGCAATGTTATGTTTCAAACAGAGATGACGGGAGAGAGCGAAAGTTACAGACTGCAGCTTTAATACACTTTTTTAGTGGTACTGTGAATGACTCGTCAGAAATATTTATTCTCATTTATCTCAGACATATGCCACATTATGAAAGCCTGATGTGTTTGCTTTAGCATTTGTTGACTTAAAATCGTAATAATCAACACAAAAAAAAATCCATTTACACTCACTACTAGTCAACCTCCCCACCCGACCGGTCAGTCATCTTAAACCCTTTAATCTTTCCATCTCTAGTGCTCTGTGTGTCTTCCTGTAGCAGTCAGTTATTTTTCCATTGTTTCTGGTTTGTTTGTGATCAGTTCCGCTCAAGCTTCCTGTCTCCAGCCCTGATCCATCCACACAGCTGTGATGAAAACTTGATCTTATTGTGCCAGGAGGTGATCCTTCAGGCCGGTTCAAAGGTCCCTTAAAATCTCCACATTACATTGACACGGTGGTGAAATCTTCGGTTTCTCATCCCTACCTCAGGCAGAGAGACACAGAGAGCGCAGCTGGACATGCCCTAGTTAGTATTCTACCTGACTACGGGGTTCAGCTTTCGGGTTTATACTGTTCGGCTGCCAGTAAAGGTCAGAACTCAATGGGCAAGCAATCTGTTAAGCCCTCTTCAACTGTGTTCTGAACACACACTCACAAAAGACTCACAAACACACACCGGGCGGGATGACATGACTCGGACACAATCACACTCTGTCTTTGACACACACACACACACACACACACACACTGATTCTCTCTCTGTCAGTCTGTCTGCGGCTGATGTCCACTTCTCTTGAGTGAACCTCAGGAAACCTGTCGGGAACATGTCTGGCTCATGTGTTTCACTCACTAAATGAACGGAAAAATCTGAAATCCGATTTTGCTGGCGGAAAATAATGTTCAATTCTCAGTACAGTAATGCGAAACAATCCAGTGTTATAACTGTAATGAGATAAAACATCTTTACAGTAACTGAAATCTTAAAGTTTTTATAAGGCATGGTAGTAATTGTTTGAATGTTTTAATTGATGCTAATTTAAATATTTACATTAATAATTATTCTGACAAGTCCTGGGGCTGATGCTATAATAATAAACAAAAACTATTTTATACTACACAACTATTGTAAACATCAGCTATACTGTACTATAGAAATTACCCCACAATCTTAATGTTAATTAAATGTCCATGGACACATTGTGTCAACAGCCCATGGACAAGTAATTATTATAAAGTAAAATAAATAAATCATGTCCTAAAATGGATAAAATTAAATTTCACATTTTTGTATTTGCTTATGAGATAAAAAGTGACCCAGACATTTTTCAAAGATTCACTAATCAGTGACTTGAATTGTCCAAATAGCTGTAAATAAAATATGATGTTCAAGTCACATGCTGCACAGAATATCAGTCATATAGAAAAGGCCATTTCAGAGTGTTCAGATGTAATCGTGTTATTATGAAGAGAACATCACACCTCAGAGAAATCTTTGGAATGTAATTATCAAATGCAAAAGGGAATATTGTGAAAACACAACCAAGCCAAACTCCAAACAACCATATAGACTCACACTGAAGGAGAGATGCACTGTAGAGACCAAGAGAACTAGGGGATCTTTGTAGCAACACCCTAGCAACCATCCAGAATATTTTAGGAATGGCATAGCAACACACACACAACAAACACAAGAAAAATTAGCAATTAAGTAGCACTTTTAAAACCATCACAACACTCTTTAATCAATGAAGATGAGCAAAAATCACATTTCCACAAATCTAGTCTGTAATTTATTGCAGTTATTCTCTCTGATTTCCAATGCAAAAGCATATTTAGAAAATAAAGGCGGGAAGTTACACACACACGCTTGTACAGCTGTCTTTGTAAGGACATTCACTGACACAATAGAATCCCTAGCTAAAATATAACACTACAGTACAACACTGCAGTACAAAACTACAGTACAACACTACCGTACAACACTACAGCACAACACTACAGTACAAAACTACAGCACAACACTACAGCACAACGCTACAGCACAACACTACAGCACAACACTACAGCACAACGCTACAGCACAATGCTACAGTACAACACTACCGTACAACACTACCGTACAACACTACAGCACAACACTACAGTACAACACTACCGTACAACACTACAGTACAGCACAACACTACAGCACAACGCTACAGTACAACACTACAGCACAACACTACAGCACAACACTACAGTACAACGCTGCAGTACAACGCTACAGCACAACACTACAGTACAGCACAACACTACAGCACAACACTACAGCACAACACTACAGCACAACACTGCAGCACAAAACTACAGTACAACACTACAGTACAACGCTACAGCACAACGCTACAGCACAACGCTACAGCACAACGCTACAGCACAACGCTACAGCACAACGCTACAGCACAACACTACAGTACAGCACAACACTACAGCACAACACTACAGCACAACACTACAGCACAACACTGCAGTACAACACTGCAGTACAAAACTACAGTACAACACTACCGTACAACACTACCGTACAACACTACAGTACAACACTACAGTACAACACTACAGTACAACACTACAGTACAAAACTACAGTACAACACTACAGCACAACACTACAGCACAACACTACAGCACAACACTACAGCACAACACTACAGCACAACACTACAGTACAACACTACAGTACAACACTACAGTACAACACTGCAGTACAACACTGCAGTACAACACTGCAGTACAACACTACAGTACAACACTACAGTACAACACTACAGTACAACACTACAGTACAACACTACCGTACAACACTACAGCACAACACTACAGTACAACACTACAGTACAACACTACAGTACAACACTACAGTACAACACTAGAGTACAAAACTACAGCACAACACTACAATACAAAACTACAGCACAACACTACAGTACAAAACTACAGTACAACACTACAGCACAACACTACAGTACAACACTACAGTACAACACTACAGCACAACACTACAGTACAACACTACAGTACAACACTACAGTATAACACTGAACACTGTTCAACAGCAGTAAAACAGCATCTCAGTTCTGTGTGTCCTCAAAGACGCTACAGAAACGCCCAGGATGTCCTTGAAATGTGTGTGCATGGAAAAACAGATGAAATTCAATAAATAGAAAGACTGAAGCTTCCACTGACGGACTGAAACCCTCTGATTGCTTCTAAGAGAGAATTGTCAGTGCATGTTTACCATGAGCACGTCTGCTTTTCATAAACACCGTCAACTTCAGCCATCTCTCTGTTATTAAGATGCACAGCTTGTGAGAAACAGCCCAAAACAGAATGGCATTAAAACAGAATTGTTGATAGGCTGAGAATGAAGAAATAAACTGAAAGAGAAAAACTTCATTAGGATGTGTCTAGTTTTGCAGTAAAATATCTCAGATTCACTGGAGAAGCAATTAAATAATGTATTACGGCATGTTTTTGCACTTGGAGGATGTATTCTGAATATCTTATTTAGACAAATGAGCTTGGAGAAAACATCAGAACAATCAATCTAAATGAATTTAGTTCATGCTTAAATGCAGAAATTTTTACAAATGGGTCATTTTACTAAACTAAAATATGCATCCTTAAAACAAGCAAATCGAGCTTAAATAATAAAGATGCCTGAAATCAAGGGCAAAAACAGCCATTGAGACACAGAAAAATAACCTGGTAAGAATTTGCAAAACTACAAAAACTAGAATAATTATCTATAAATATAAATAAATACAAATATAAAAATATTATTTATCTATAAATACAATAAATATAAAATATTAATATATCTTAAAATGTTCTGTGATTATTCACTGAGGTATTGTTACTAGAAAACAAGACAGAAATATCGATGAAGAAAAAGTCACAATCCTTCATCGTTTATGAAGATTAAAAAAACACATATTACTAATGTTGTGCTATTATAACCACAACATTAGCTGCACGAGAGAGAGACGCTGAGAAACTGTGGAGAAATACATGTGCACTGGACTATGAAATCCATTCAACAAAACAGTCTCACAAAGTCTGACTTCTTAAGATGTGTTTGAGACAGAGAGGGAGGGGGCTGTGAAAGCCGAACAAATCCAGTTATAGCCATAAATGTGACATCCACACAGAATTTTCTTTCATTCCAGCTCCGTCAGCCATATGGTGAAGAGACTGTACCTGCCTTTCCATCTAACATAATTTGCCATAAAACACATAAAAGGCGACATGGAGGGCAGTAAGCTGAGTCTCACATCAGCTGGAGGAAGTGCTACTTCCAAAGTGGCGATCTAAAAATACATCAACATCCACACGGAGGCCGCAGCCTTCACATTTCTTAGCCCCTCAGCCCGTGACATTTTGGTGTCAGAACTTGCCAGGGGTCTCGTCTGCATCACTCGGCCCCTCTGATCTGATGCTAACTGTTGTTGAATATTCAAGCCGATCCGAAAACCAGGATATTTGCTGAAAGGTCGCTGGAAAAAAGCCAACAGGAGTTCATCACACACTCTGTGTCAAGGTCACCCAAACTCTCTATTGACACAAACATCCAAAACATTTTAGATTTAAATTTGCATGTGATATTATTGAACCGCGCCAGACTTTCCTCCCTCTTAATGTTGTCATGACAAAGCAGCATCTTCTTATATTTCTGTTTTATAGGTGAATTCACAAAAACATGAAAAACATGTCCAGGTCAAATTACAGTAAAACTAAATGTAAACATTATACAAATGCTATTAAAGTAAATGCTATAATATAAAGTTTTTAAACTATAAACAAAACCAGAAATTTATAAAAAAGTACAGAAAAAGTAACATATGGTAGTTTTTTTTACAGTAGTACAGTAGTTTACAGCAGTGAGAATTGTGGGAAAATGTAATTTAAAAACTCTAATTGTCCTAAAGGGTATATTTTTATTAAAAAACATTTTCTTCCTTTGATTTTGAGAAATATGGCCCTGACATGTTTTTGAGAAGTCTTGGGAGATTCACTTAAGGTTCTTGACATGGTTGTGATTCTTTGGAGACCAAAAACTCACATTATTGGTTCTAGGTACCACCTGTTAAAGAAGAACTGAAACCCACTGGCAGAGTTTACAGCATCGTCATTTCCAAAACATCAGAGAACCTTAAAAAGGTTCTCCGTCACCATTCCACTGCAGGACTGAGATCTGAAGAGGAAAGCACTGAGGCGTTCTTGTTCTGATTCCGTCATTTAGGCGATGTGGATTTCCATAAAGTGTGATTTGAATTTATGACTCAGTTATTACATTTACACTCGACAACCACTTGCGGAAACATAAACGAAGACGCGTCTCGTTCAGGGCTTCTTGCTTCATTAGCAAAGCCCTCAAACCCCTGAAAACCAAACCGACTGTGGACCTTCAGCTGACAGTTTATAAATGGTCCAAGATCACATTTGAAACTTCACCCCAGTTCACAAGACAGTAAAGACTTGACAGTGAGATCTCAGTTACAGCCACTGAAGGGGTGTAAAGCCAGACTAAATAAAGAGTTTGATATGAACTATTTTGCTTATTATTTTTTCAAAGGTGTCTTCAAACACGCAGCACCTATCAATTATAATATCAGAAGATGTGACAGGTCATCTCCAGCTGTCGTTCAGCATTTAAAAGCTTCGGCAGAAAAACGCCTGATGCCCTGACTTAAAGACTTAATTGAGCAACAGAGGGAAGTCTTGACAGGAAATGTGCAATGACATGTCATCAGGGACACTTGAACGAGACTGTCAGAGCGAAAAGTAAAAACATCTGTAATTCGTGCACTTCACAGCCATTTCAAAGCTCTCACAGCTCGTCGGTGGTTGGAAGACGGCATTCAAAAGTAAACCGAAGACATCTAGCAGTTCTGTTGAAGGTGTCTTGTAAAGATCATGTAGGACCAGCCTCACCAACCCAAAGGGCTATCATGAAACATAAAAGTCAACAGAACTTAAGGAAAAGAACCAGAAAGAAACCTAAACTGCTTTCAGTTATTCTCCTCAACGTCTAACACCAATAATGAAATAATGATTCAAATGAATGACGTATCCAGTTTTATCACAACTACCACCTGTCTCCATGCTCCAGTCAGAGGAATTTTCAAACCAACGGAATGATTTTTCCAAAACGGAAGTTCTGAATCTTAAGCACATGTCCCAGATTTCCAACGCTCACAGTCCGGTACGCGGTCCCCACGGCTAGCCGATCCTGTGGGCTAAATTGGTTATTGGATACGCCACACCATTAAAAGAGATTAACCAGGATTAGAAAAAGCTGCAGGGACTCTCATTAAAAGAGACTAAGTGTAAACGCTGTAGGGTACAAGATGTGCTAGCTGGATTACGCTCAGATTTACCAGGTTTAAAAAAAACAACCCAGAACATGCTCCACAGAGATGCAGTGATTTTATGCAGAAACGTTCCCATTTCCCTCCAAAATGTATTAGGTACGAATATCAATGGGAAACATCAGATTTTTCTGGGAGACACTGAAACGATTTCTTAAGGTGAAGTATGACTATTTGTTGCTGGCTGTAATTAACTCCAGCATGACACGATGAAAGATTTAATTAACGTGGAATCTTTACATCTCTAAACCTCCAAACTGCTCAAAAGACTCAAAGAGCTGAACTTCAATAATCATATTAAACATCTAAAATGAAATTCGCTTTGATGAATTCCGAAGGACTACCTTCCATAACTTTACAGAGGTGGAAATTGAAATTTTATAAAAAACGAATCAGGTACATTCATGGAGTAAATTCCATTTGGTTTCTATAATTCACTGCGTGTTTTCATGTCACAAAGGTTTTTGTGCTGCACGACCAAGAGGCTTACGTGCAGGGTCTTTCTCCAGAGAATAGCAGTAAAACAGTCTTCTGCCGTAAACAAGGGTCAAAAACCAATCGCATATTCAAAAGAAAAGATTAATTACACCTACAGTCAGGTCAATCAGGTTACCATGAGCAACCAATCCTCACATCTGCATAGTATTACCTGAGTCTGGGTTTGCTGCTGAAATCCACAAAACCAATTCACAGAGAAGAAAATAAATCAACAGCTGAGATGGAGAAACAGTAGTAAAAAACACAAGACTTTGATGTCTTTGCATTGACAGAGATGAAGGAGTCGAGCCAAAGTAACACAATTATCTCCGTTTCCTTTCACCCTTTCCTTCCACCATTAAAGAAGAATTAATTGACACATTATCTTCCCATTAAGCAGTGATTTTCCTATCAGATACAGCCAGTGATAACGGCACACACACACGTCCCTTTAACAACTACACACTACGCGCGCTAGCTGAGGACAGAGGGAAGAGTTATTCTGCATTTACTGTGCTATTGTGAAATCAATTTAGGACTGACTGATGAAACTAAAGATGACAATAATAATGACAAAAACGTTTAGAGAACATTAGTCAATGTTCTGAAAACATTTTCTGTTAGCTGGGTCATTCCATTGTGTTTAATTAAATGAATGAAATCAGTATTCTATCCTAATATCAACATTTTAATAAAGATAGTTAACAATTATTAAAAAAACCTGTTAATTTTCTGTTAATACTTATAACAAAAGCATGTTCATTTTTATTTAAAATGTACTGTGTTACAGGAAGGAATCAGGTCCGGTCGACAACAGACAGAAGCAGAGCATCTAAAGTGTCTCATCCAATAACAGTCTGGAATAACTCTGCCTGCCCAAAGACAGAGATCCTTTTAAAGGCCGATGCATCTTCCCCACATGAGCAGCTCTGCTGGTTCTGGATTAGCTTCTCAAAGCTCTTTTTTATCAGTGTATGCT
This sequence comes from Chromobotia macracanthus, assembly GCA_036877525.1. Taxonomy (NCBI): domain Eukaryota; kingdom Metazoa; phylum Chordata; class Actinopteri; order Cypriniformes; family Botiidae; genus Chromobotia; species Chromobotia macracanthus. Next base: position 16,935,685 of record JAZGTH010000001.1, read on the forward strand.
GTTTATTGGCAGAAAAGAAGAGACTTGCATGCGACGGAACGTTTCCTCTTGTAAATGATTCAAGGATCAGTCACGCCTGATTAGGTCTGAGCTGCAGATATTTGAGGAAATGGAGGACTTGTGTACATCTGAGCCCCACTGAAGCCAAACAACATCGCCGGGCTGCCGATATGTTCGACACTGCGGCCAGCAAAGAAAGCTTTTATTTGATGTACAATAAAAGCTTGTAATGCACGATTCTTTGCCAAATTGGTTCAGACAAGATGACACAATGAAGAGAAGAAAGGCATGATGGGATATGACTTGAGCTGTGCCAGCAGAAAGACAGATGAAAACAAACAAACAAGACTCAGCACTGAAACGTCTTTTAACCTCCCCATATCTCTGCCCTTTCAACCTATATGAAACAAATACACACAACACAGCGAATGCCACAACAGAAAGATTCCTAAACCTGCAGTTTCCCTCAAAGCTTTTGTAAAACCAGTTTTTATACATTGTCTCAACATTATTGCTTGGTTAAAGGAACGTTATTCAAACATTTTGTTAATTCTGTAACATTTTTAAAATGTTCCACTAACAACTTAAAAATACTGTTTTTGATATATGCTATATGTAACATTAAAAAAGCTTTCTACTAATGTAACTGCAAAAATGTTTTTGATATCTTTGAGACAACTTTTATGTTAGCCAGCATTCTGAGAATGTTAGTTGGGTCGTGGCATAGACAATGAACAGTATCTCTATTCATTCAAATAAAGAAATAAAGGAAAGACCATTAAAGCAAAAAACAAGCTCATGGTTTTAAGAGTCTTAGAAAGAGGAAGTGAGAGATTGAGGTTTTTTGGCTTGCAGTGGCAAAAGTCTCATCATACATCATATTGTTGCAGCAGTGAGTTCCTCATTAATTCACAAGTTTGACCTCAGGGGGTGAAAGTACTGACTCATGAACTATAGTACCCGGCAAGAACTAGCAGCATCAGAGTTGGGCACTAGTGTATTTACCAGCTATGCAATGTAGGGAAGTGTAGAGACCATCTGAACTGTACCATCAAAGAACTAGTCACAGGATTTTAGCATTTATTTAATGTAATGAAAGCCATGCCCACGAGAAAGGAAAAGATCTGTTTAAAATCTTTAAAAAAACTATTTTTACCTCCACAGCAATTAAATTAAATGGAGAGCAAATAAAAAGTTGTATTTACATGTTCTGTTAAGATGCCTTTCCTGAGAGAGACACAGAAATCTCACATAAGACTTTACTGGAGTTTCAGAAGATCTCCACAATGTGATGAACTGAGCTCAGAATCACCATGTTTACAATACAGATTTGCTCTCTGTTAATATTATTTTTGTCTAGGAAAAACAACAGAGCCATTAAAGAGGTTTCAGTTGCTATCTTCCTTTCCGAACATTAATGTGATAAACAGCAGCCCTTCAGGTCATTTTAAGCAGAAAAATCTGTGGTGTGCTCATGAAGAAAGTATTCACCTTTAAAAACGTTATTTTAACCAACAACACACCTCTGGGGGTTTTAAAACACATCAGTGATTTTCCATATTCTTTCTAAAACACTAAACAAACGTAAAAGTGATTTGCAACGTTACACAAGCATACTGCAAATATTTGTGAAAATTATGTCCTTATTATAAAGTCTAACACTTGCAGCAAATCCCGTTAGGTGCCAAAATGTTTAATATTTCATTAAATTTTTTTCTGTTTTCTGTGTTTAGTTGGCAAGCTGAGGAAAAAGTGAGAGATTGGGGGGAAGCAATGCGTGATATAGTAAAAGCTGCCCCCCCAGAGAGAGGGAGAGAGAGAGAAGCAGAGAGTGAAAGAAAAAGAAAGAGTGAGACAGACGAGGAGAAAGAAAGAAAGAGAGTGAATGAAAGAGAAAGAGAGAGAGAGTGAGAAAGAAAGAGAGAGACAGAGTGAGAAAGACAGAGAGAGAGAAACAGAGAGAATGACACAGAGTGAGACAGACAGACAAAGAGGGCAAGAGAGAGGGAGAGAGAGAAGCCTAAATAAACCCATAACTCACAGTGAAGGTCATGCAACATCAGCTTCTTACATATATGCATCTGTTCTGCAAACACTGCAGGAAAACATTCATTATTGATCAAAAAACACATCGATAAATAATAAACTGATGATTTGGCCTAAAGCTCACCGGATTCTCATCCATCAGATTTTTTGTTCTTAATCTAGAAATATTGACTGTGCATGAGCTGTATGTAATGTTATAGGGCCATTTCAGTGAACACACAGCACGGTGTCTGCCTAAGTGGCATTCCAAGAAAAGACTTCCTTCCAAGAAACACACCAGATACATACAAGCTCATTTAGTTCTTTTCTTAAAAAATATGTATGATAAAGGTACACAATTATCTTTGACTGACAGGTTTAATTGTACTTAGTGCGACAGATGATATGAAAAGCTTAGAAGCTGTTGTCTTCCTCATTCCATGGATAAGACTGAATTCTGACATCTTATTTTACTTAAGTGAAGCAACGCTTCGGAATTCACTCATATCCGCAGCAAGACAACAGTTTCTAAGCTTTAGCCTTTTCACACTTTTAACAAGCTTGGCTTGACATCCAGGCCGATGTAGCGCCTGATGTTATACTTATCTGAATGCATAAATAACATTTTCATGAAATTTTCACAGGCATGTATCTATAATTCACATGCTCTCTCAGACTAGTACTGGTACTGATTGCTCAAATCGCTGCTGTTAACTGCTCTCTGCAGTGCTCGTGCACTTTCACCATTCTAAACATTGTCATCAAGACCTTCGTTCAGGACATTTTTGTCCAAAACGCCACACTGAGGCGACCTTGTTCCAACACTTCCTCTAATTACTGTTCATTCCAGATTTCATGCCAAACACATTTAGCTCAAGACCTTTAAAAATCAGAATAATCAGTTGACACACATTCAGAAGAAATGTACAAATTGTATTCTCAAGACTGCTGACTGAATAAATGCTGTCTTATATATATATATATATATATATGAAGATAAGAGAGAGAGAGAGAGAGAACGAGAGAGAGAGAGAGACTCAGAGTTAAGAAACAAAGCTGCACATACCTCTCAGAGATATTTTGTGATGAGGTGACGAATGCAGATACGCAGCTCTGGTCCAGCGCTTGTAACCTGAAGCGTGTGAGGGATCCTGCAGTTCAAAACAAAGCAAATACATAAAGCAACATTAAAAAATAAATACTTCAACAGTAAAAACCAGCAGTTATACAAAACTACATATTTACACTTTCTGATGAACATGTAAATGGTGCTTGTCTGTGGAAAACCACCACAGTGCTAGCTAGGGTGGTTGCTAGGGCATTGCCATGTGTTTCCATGGTGTTCAGAGTGTTTATGTGGTTGCTATGGTGTTGTTGGGTAGTTGTTTACTGGCCTACTCTCAAAACACGACATTCTGCTTTATAGATATTCAATGTCAACATATGGGATGAATCATCTGCACATCTCTCTTCAACAAACCCCATAATCAGAGGTGTCATTAATGTCCATAACATAAAAGAAGGGTGGACAATTCCAGACAGATTAGCAATAGCAAGCTAGCTTTGAAAGCATAAGATCCCGCCCTCCCTTCGGAACGCTCTCTAAAGCCACGCCCTCCTCCAACACATGAACAACCACTTAGTAATGGCTATCAGGATGTGAAGATAAAGTCTGGAAACAGTCCTCTTCCTTGCCTTGAAGGTTAAAGGTTTGTTTGAATACTTAACCCTTATGAGCAAAAAGAATCCGGAAAATGTGTTTAACAATTAGCCCACAGGCTATTTTCCCCTTAATATGAAAACTCAAATTACTGCTGCAGAAATGACACATTTTCTTTCCAATTCCACGCTCACTTGACCTTGGAGGTCACCGTGTTCTGCTCCCTCCCGTTCGTGCCTAATGGAAACTTTCATTGGCAGCACAACCCACGTGTAACCTGAGATCCTCCATTATTTCCATCATAAAGATGTTGACAAAGGTAAGCCCGTTATGTATTGAGGTTGGACAAATGTAGACTGAAGCACAGAACGAACATTCCAAGCACAGTCCTGGTTCTAATTCGGAATCTGCTGCAGTGGCTTTACTGTGGGCTTAAATGTTTGGGTGTCGACGTTCCCTGATATTTGAGAAGCATTCCGTTCATACAACATCCGGCATACGCATGCAGAAGCACTGCAAGTCACGCCACGAATGCTCGGAAACATTAACTGACGCAGCACAACAAAGACACATTAGACAACATCAAACACTTAGCTGGAAATGTTAATGCATTGTGGCCAATAACATGGAATCAGGTGCTTGGATCCCGAGAAGAACCATTCATTATAGTAACTGATAATGAAATGACTGTCAGCTTACACTATGAATGCACTGAGGTGTGTGTGCGTTGGTTTGATGTACTTTATACGTAACAAGGTCACATGATTCAGTGTGACTGGCTCAGTACTGACCTACACAGTGTTAATTGTTCTCTTAATAGTTCAGCTGCCAATTTACTTATAAAATAATGTACATTTAATCTAAATTTCCCACCGTGACATACTTCATTTGACTAAACTCATTAATTAATGTGATCATTAGGTGTTTTATTTAAAAAATTAATTATGGGCTGAATATTTAATAGCTTGAGAAACATTCAAACAGAAATACCCGTGAGATTTCTGACATTTATAATCTCAAAGCAATTTTCCATGGATGAAAAAAATTACAATGACTAATATTATCTGAACGTTTCATGACAAAGCTGCAAGCCGATCCAGATATACCCTGTTGCCATGTCAATGTCACATCAGTAATGCTAACATACGTAAAGCGGGGTTACAGTTAGCATCTCTGACCTAGTGTACTTCATTCCACTCAGTACAACAATGTTCACAGACAATATCAAGCAATTAGTATCAATTTCTAACCATCTTTCCAGAGGTATGAATGAATACAGGTGAGAAGCTTTGTAATGAATCCCTTACATTAACATATATTTAACAGCGCATATAAAGTTGTACTGTTACATCACTCAGTTTCACTTTTTTACACTGGGATTTCGGGTTTGTTTTTTGCTAAATTTATTGCTTATGCTTGTATTACTTTAAGTTCTAAGCTGCTTTGGATAAAAGCATCTGCTAAATGAATAATTGTAAATGCAAATGGATTTTTCATAATCAGTTTTCATGGCTCCTTTATTCAGAATAATGCATCTCACTTTTGTTTACCGTGTAAGTTATGTTAATTTGTGAACGCGTGCGTTTTCAGATGCCTGTGAGTTGTTCTACATTTATACTACAACTATCTGCTATTTGAATTCTGTAACAACAACCGGTCTGCTTCGACCGCTGTTCTTAAGGTATGCTCCAGATAAACAGTACATGAATCCTCACAACACTACTGACTGCCTTAAAGCAATAGTTCACCCCAAAATACAAATTCAGTCACTATTTTCTCCCCCTTTCTGATCTTCTTTCTTCTGCAGACCACAAATAAAAGCGCTGGGCTGAATATTTTGTGTACAATAAAACTAAATGTTTACCAGGGGCTGTAAACCTTCAAAAATGACACAAAGGCACCATTAAAGAGCCACAACAATGGTCCATATGTCTTGTACCAAAGCCTTTCATACATACGATACACAAGAATCAATGACAATTTATAGATGTAAAACCTGCTGACTTTCTGATTGGCTATTGACCGGCCGTGGTCACCAGTCGCTCTTTAATTGTATGTCAGGCAACAGCATCAATCTGATAAATTCTGATAAATCTGATAATTGTAACATTATGATAAACATTGTGTGTTCTATGAAAGAAGAAAATCATATTCAAGTTTGAATCAAGTTTGAAAAAACATGAGTGTAAATAAATGAAGGATTTGCATTTCTGCACAAACTTTTCCTTTCAAGCTGCAATCCATAATTTCGTCTCTCTATCGCCATCTCTGCTTGAAACATAAATTTGCAGGTTACTTACTTTTCTTCAAATGAAGCCAAACTGACATTACGTGGGAAATCAGACACGACAGCTCAAATTATAAATCATTAATATAAACTTACTGATGGGAATCAGGAATGTAAAATGTACACACTAGATGGATGAGAACATAGTGTATATAATGTAAGAAGACAACTGAGTTGAACATGATCCCGAATATTCTTTAGGGCTGAGAGAATCACACAGAGATCTCACAGAGAGAATAATTCTTTCAATCGAGTGCCCTTCAAACTCTCCTATAAAACATAAACATAAAGGAACAAACATGCATCAGTACAGAACATTACTGTAAAAGACAAGAGTCTGATGAAGTGATTGAAAGTGCTCCACTGTGTTTGGAAGGCCAAACAGTAGCAGTCCTCATACTGTACTGAAGGGAAAGAGTTACAGAGACAAATACCAGAAATAAAGTACATTTACAGTGAAAGTGCCTGCACACTCAACATCACTTAGCTGGAGGCCTGGGATTCGCTTCAAGATGCATCGACATCTAAACGTAAAAACAAAAGGGCAGAGGGAGGAAATTCTAAACATCTGACACTTGTTTGGCCTCCAAACAAAATTGTGTAGGACTAAATTGTCAGTGTGGGCTGTAAATGTATTCTCTACCTTCTCCATTTTTCTCTCTGTGTGTCCAATTAGTAAGGAAGAGTCATTTTTAAAAAAAATGGTCAACAGTAAGCAACAGTTACTTTATCATTTCATTATTTTTTAAAAGCATGTGTGAGGTTACTGTAATAAATTGAGGCATTAAAGGTAGTGTAGGCCGTTTCAGAGTGACTAGCAATAGCAATCTAGCTCGAAAGCATAAGATTCTGCTCTCTCTTCAGAGCCACTCCTCCTCCATCACATGAAAGCATGCACAGTTTGACAGGCAAGCAGAACATCCAATCATTGCATTCTGACCGAACGTAGTAATTGGATGAAAATTTTGTGGTCCTGCACCTTCCACAGAAGACAAAGCTAACAAAAATATACCAAAAATGTTTCTGGATAAAGAATAGCCTATACTGTCTTAAATGATGGTCCTTTAGACCGAATATGAAGCAAGAAACAACCTCAGACAAGTTCTAATCACAGTTTATTTCATTTTTCAGTTCAGTGTTATTGTGTTTCAAACTATCATACAGTTGCAGTGTATAAACAGGTGCAGGCAGACAAGGGAGAGCGGGGCTAGTTGTCACATTAGGAATATATTTTTATCGTATGTTGATATTTTAAGTCAAGAGTCCAGTTCTGCAAATGTTTGTTTGCAGTGTTTACATGTCTTATAAGTTCCAGTGTCATATATTTGTAATATTTGTAATAATGATCAGTGTGTATCACCGTCTCTTTCCTCATGAGCAATAACAATGCAAATCAATCTCGTTTATTGTTTTTTCTTTCAGTCACAGAGACAACTAGTCCTGAACGCCCTGCTATTACAATAATGATGAACAGCACTTTCATAACACAGTCAGATACAACCCCTAACTAACAGCCATCAGTTTCAAAGGCAAAACAACTAACATTCAGAGAACATTCTCAGAACATTCTTTAAAAGTTCTCACAAAGTTGAGAAAACATTGCCAACACGTTAGCAGAACGTTTTCAACGTTACATCTCCTATCTTAAGTTGTCAGAGAAAGTTTTAAAAACCAATTAAAAAGGCTTGAATGACGTTACTGTAACCATGCGATAACGTTAACACAACGTCTAAAAAACCGACGTGAACGTTCCTGGAAACAATTGCAATAATATTTTTAACCCTTTTGTTACTTATAATGCAAAAAACGGGAAACGTTCGTGGCACTGTGGGAACATTTCCGTGATGTTACAGGTACGACGATGCGCACACATGATGCTGTCTAGATAGGCGGCACGAAGTTTTCAGGCACGGCCGGAAAATCACAGAGGCAAAATTTCAACGACCAACTAAAACCACGTCCGAGTATTTGTACAGAGTATTTGTAATCAGTCCATATCTGATCTAGATTAACGTGGTGCTGTTAAACATCCAGACGTCTGCAGTGGAGAGGAGAGGGGCACTGCGCCTGCGCTCAGACGCGCTCCAAACGCGCTCCCGGTCCGTCCGCACGCCCGGCGTTACGCTTCACATCAATTTCAACAAATAATGCAACTTTAAACCACTGTGGTGTCCTCAAAACGGAGAAAACGGAAAAGAAAGATGCCGTTTCTGAGTGATGCGCAAACCGGCAGCTACCAGAACACGTCCGGATAAATAAAAAAAAGACAAAACGCTTAAAAGCAAAAACAGCACCTGCTCTTACACCGGGTGCACGGAGACTCCAGACTCGGTGCACCTTAACCAAAAGTTATCCCAAACCTTCCCGACAGGGCAAAGCTTTGAAAAGATGAGACGAGCGCCACTCGAATTGAGACAAAATGTGAGCGCGTCCCAAATAAAAACCAGGGCGAAGAAAAGAGACAAAGATGAAGAAGAGGGGAAATGAGAGCACGGTACTCACCCTTGAAAACGTCAGAGCAAAAAGGCAGAAAGAGTGAGAGACTGATGGTGACAGAGACGCAATGAGTGCAGAAGCTGCGGGTTCAGGGTAAACAGCGCTGGTGTGGGGCGAACCACTGCGGCTGCGCGGGGGCGCACGGCGGGGCATTACGAGCCATCGCGTCCTTATAATATATTCACCGAGGCATTGTTAGCGTGTAAAAACAGATGCTTTATTACTCTGACACATTAAGATAAAACACTACATTACACTATATTAGTTTCTTCCGCCACTATAAGCCCAATAACTTTATTTCCAAACCACTTCGAAGACATCCGCTTACCAATTACACGCCACGCGATGACGTCATCGACAACATACTCAAGTTACTAAAGCACACTGCATACTGCTTCACTTCACAAAGCGTGCACTATGTAGTGTATAGTGTGCACTGTAAGCCCATTTCTAATACATTGCCTTCAGCCTTCAAACAGATTGTTGTCACATAACCTCATTATGTTAAGGCAACTAGTTATCATTTTGGAAATCAAAATGGTTACTTTGTTTCTGTGCATTTAGCTTTTTAAAAAATAAGTCTCGGATGGTGTTGAAAACTGCAGCTGAAATGACTTCCGATGTATTTATCGCTCTGAAAAGTTCAGGCCCAATGCATTGTGGGATACAGTCTGTACAATGCATGAAGAAAATACATATACCGCACATAGTATGCATAATGCTCAGATAGTATGAGTAGATACTATTTGACTATTTGACTACGTTTTATAAAACATGCATTATGCTACTTCAGTAAATATAATAGCAAAATCAGACTGATAAGTTGGTAAGACTTTAGACTAAGTTTGTGCACAAGGTTCTAACTGCATCAGATAGCTGAGATTATAAACTGTATTCAGACATTTATTATATTGTTCTTTAGAAATATATATCAAAGAATTTGCACAAACTCTTAACCATGTACACACACACACTCAAAGACACAAGACAATGCCAGACAGAAACACTTTGGGCAAGGATTAGCAAAGCGTTTTTTTGTATTTATCGTATCTCTGTGGGGCTTCTGTGCCCCTTCACATTTATTTTTTTGTTTATGTTTTGAAGGAGACATCCTTCTGTGTGCAAGCTGCAGCTTAGCCTTGAGCCCAGAGCTACAAGATTAAATTAAACTGAGATTTTAATTCAATTCCTCAAAGGGAGAAGTAAAATTTATCAGGGTGAACAAATATAGATATGTCACTATTGATGATAACAGGGTAGGTGTGAGGCATAAATGACAGTTAACCATTTTATGTTATAAGAACATTTCCATAATGTTTCCATTAGGTAACTTTTCCATTTAGACTTTATTCTGTAACATTTTTAAACCTTCCACTAACAACTTAAGAATAACATTTTTGATATATGATATATAATGTTAAATTTTTTTTACTAACATTACTACAAAACGGTTTTTGGTAACTGAGAGACTGTTGAGAACTTTTAGAGAATGTTAGTCAATGTTCTGGGATTGTTCCCTGTTAGCTGGGAGCATGGATGAAAAAAAGAAAACTGGAACTGCAAAAGGATGATGGAGTTGAAAGACAAAAATCTCAAACAGGAAGTATGGGATTTACAAGTTGCCAAGCAAAGAATCAGCAGGAGAGAGACAGAAAGCGAGCGAGAACATCCAGGCATCAGTAACTCACATTAGTTCTTGCACATCTGCTCCAGTTGAAACTCTTCCAGATTCGCAGCTTCTCAGCTTCCCGTGAGAGTTGAACTCTCTTCACAGTGCTCTCAAGATTTGTTGAATCCTGTTAATGTTTAAAAAGCCCTGAAGAAATTCTATTAAACTGAGTGGTGGAGACAAAGGACTGGATATCTGTCTGGGTTTGTCATGCAGCGATTTGCTTATTTAAAATTCGATGCAAGAAAACAGCAGCTAAATGCCACGCAAGTCCTCAGAGAAAAGCCTGCAACAATATCAAAAGGTGCCAAGTTTCTGCGCTTGTCTCCGACAGAGGCGAGAGAGAAATCATTATAGGGTTCATAAGGGAAAAAATGGAGCCTTGAAATTTTGTTTAACATGTTTGCAAGTCTTTTCTTCTCGTCAGTCATTAGTCACAAAGGCAATTCTGATGCTGTGGCAGTATTTCAAAAGCAACAAATCAGTGTTGCCTTAGGTAACACAAAAAGCTGAGCTGGTGGCAGCCCAAGATAGCCTGTAACTCAGCCAGAAGGCCAGAATCATAAATATACAGTGTTTGGGTGAGACTGTTTGACGTTTCCGGGGTGAAATAAATTGTTCACTATGGGAGTATTAGTCACTCTACTGCATATTATGGGCTCAAAGAAGACCGGACTGTCAACCTGTTCACTCTGATAGTTCCCTTTACATTGTTGCACTGTAAAAAATGACCTGTTTTAGGATGTTCGTAAATATTTATTGAAAATTTGGTCGTTTTCTTTAACTAATCAGTTCAGAGGTAATTATGTAGAGTGATGGCCACCCATTAATTAATAGAGCAGCTCATTAAATGTAAACATATTGACGAATCGGGTGTCTCAATTATTCTTTCACATCAGGGTAATAGCCGCTGTGCTGTGACCTTGCACAGATCACTGAACTCAACACCTTGGGACTGAAAGAGGTCTATAATACCTTGAAAAAGCTGTTTGTTAGAACTCACACCGATGGCAGCTAATTGGAAGTTCGCGATTTGAAACGTGCATCTTTTCTCATTGGCGTTCAGTTCTGGATGCAGTTGTTTTTCAGCCAATCAGCTGAGCCATAAATCGCATGTGACTAACCACTCTGGAGTTGCAGGAAATGACATCATGACAACCCTGAATGGCTGATGGTACCAAGAACATACATGGACATACTAACAAACACAGAACATTCCCCTAATGTTAGTATTTGGTTCCCATTTGGTAATTTTTATTTTTTTGGGAACCAAAATGTTTCAGGACATTTACATTTTTAGGTTTTATTTTTTTGCATCCAAAAACTAACATTTCCAAATCGTTTTTAGAAGAAAAAAATAATGTTCCCACAACTTTCTAGGAACAAAAAATTGTTAGCTTGGTGTTTCCAAAAATGGGAACTAATGGAACAATATTCCATTGGGTGAGATCTCTTATTTGTTGGACATGTAGAATTCAAGCACTCTTTGTTAACAGTACCGAATATTATCTTTCAGTCTGCTTTTTTCTGTTTGACCTTTTCCACAGGGTCAGGGAATTTGACGCTGCCTCACGCATTCACGAGAATGTGTTTTTAATTATTTTATTTCATTCATAGATTCACGAGATTCTATTAATAAATGTGACAGGGAAACGGATGCGTGTTAACACATTAATGAGACCATATGGTACAGACACACAGCTTTGATTTAATCATTATATGAGTTTCCTTTAACCTTAAGGAAGAATTTATCAATGATGTGCCATAAGTTGTACACTCATTAAATACCTTCTGCTGCAAGCTGTAAGAATGTTTCCGTAATGTTTCCATTAAGTTAACAATGCTTAAAAGATTATTAAGGAACATTCAAAATGTCCAATTTTTAAATGGATTTTAAATTAACGTTGTTGTTTGGTAATAAGAACATTAAAACATTCCACAAGCTATTAAGAATAATGTTTTTGATATATATATTTAACGTTAAAGAAATGCTCTTGCAGTTAAAACATTACTGCAAGACACATTTTGATAAGTTTGAGATAATTTTAGAGAACATTAGCCAACATTCTGAGAACGTTCCCTGTTAGCTGAGAGCTTTTATAGTCTCCTGGAGTGAAAATGACCCTTTTTGGACCTCAGACCGTTGCCCCCTATTGACACAATACACCACCCATACAGTGTGAAAATCTAAAACTGTATTTTGCATTCGTATCATGTGTCCTGCAGAACATTGACTTGGTTGAACTTTAGGTTAATGAGCTACTCAATAATGTATTGACATGTTTCTTGGGTCAGTGCTGCACAATAATCTATCTCAGTGACGCGTGGCGGCGAAGCATAGAACCTCAAAATATAATGTACCTGACTCAACCCATTTCCATGATTTACTGACTGTGAATTCAGTTATATAATACTTCCCATTCCTGAACATCTGACTGGAAATTGGACAGTGTTGTAGCATCACAACTACAACAGACCTTTCAAAATATTTAATATTTAATATTTGAAAACCTTTCAAAATATTTAGACTGATTTTATCGACTGTTTATATATATATATATATATACACACAGTGTCAGTATGTCCTTCTTACATGATACCAGAAAAATATGAAATTTGGTGCACATGGGAACACACGCTTGCAGTATGTTCACGCACTATATATCACACACCTGCAGGAACACAAGGGGAAACTGGGAGCAGTTGTATTTAAACACTGAATTTCTCTAATTACAAACGATTACTAAGTTAGTAAAACTTGCCGCTTGCACAACATATGCTCAGATTTAAAAAAGCCTTAATAAGAGATCATTTCACCTCAAAAATACTAAAGTGATTATTTGTAAGTCCAACATTTTTAATTTGAACATCCATCTGTTTGATCTCTCAATGTTATCAAATAAGCTCTTGCTATAATGTTAGTTGAATGCTTTTGTAATGTTATTTTTGCTTAATTTACTTAATAATGTTGTTACTTAATGGAAATGTTAGAGAAACGTTCTTACAACCTAAAATTTGTTAGCTGGGTTGATAAAAGTGAATATGAATGATGGATTCTAATATTGTTGTTAATGCTAATATTGTGGTATGAGTGTACTGTGTACCATAATTAGCTTAAATTCAGCAAAACCCAGTTTCAAAATGTCCATGAAGGTTTTCATTTATCCTAGTCACTGTGGAACATATGGTCAGACTCACTCCAGTGAGATTCTGTTCTCTGAAGACGTTCGGACGGATCTCTGAATGGCTTCATCAGTTTTCTGATAGCAGGGACTTCCTGGCATTTCAAGAGAGCAGGGGTCACTGGTTTGAGAAGATAGTGGTTATAGATCTGAGACAGAATGGGTAGTTTAAAAGAGGTCGTGGAGATCCAATTTGTCAGCTACTTATGATACCACTGTAGCGTCTCAAGCTCAGCATTTACCCCAATTCACACCCTGTGAGAGGCGAATCCCGCTGAGCTCGAAACCCTGGAGTGCTGTCACATTTAAATCTGCTGGAACGAGAGTGAAAATTCAGTTCAGTAGCTGTTGTTTAAATTCCTGGAGAGTAACCTGCATTCTGACCTGTAAACTGTTTACATACTGTACACAAAGGCAACAGAAGAAGGCCAAAGATCCATATGAAACATTCATCACTGTACTGTAAAAATAAAGTACAACATCTGAATGATCTGCTTTCAAGTCACAGAAAATGCTACATTACTGAACAAAACGGGGTGAGTTATGCTATAAAAGTGCTTTTAAGGGCCGGTAGATATAGCTTCTTAGAACAACACATAAAACAACACTGGTTCTATAGACTATAAGATTAGAAGAAATCATTCTTTTAAGAACTCTTGACTAAAAGGTTCTTCAGGGAACTTAAAATGGTTCCTCTATGGCATCGCTATTTGAGTACTGTTACCTACATCATGCATCAAGCAGTTCTTTCATTGTTTCAGCCGTATATAACAGCCGTAAATAACAGAACTGTGTATTTTTCATCATTTAAAGTATATAATGTTATGCTATACAGTCAAAGAATTGTGAGAAATGACAAAAGACGCAGAATGGCCAATAAAGACATTTAACTTCCAAGTACATTTTTCCCAGTGATTCAACATTTCAGCACAAGGATATTAAATGTGTTTCTGGCAAATTAAAATAGATGGAAAAAATATTTCCGTGGCACCAGAGACTGATGCGATAATTCAAGCAGAGTTTGCTTCGCTAAGATGGAGAAAACATCTACAGCTATTAAATGCTCACCAGCTTCTATTCAACTACCTTTCATCGGTCTGTTCACGTGTTCTCTAAACTAAAGGTGAAAGCTTTGAACGTTTCCTTCGAACAATGAGGGTGGACGAACAAAAGCGTAAGTGCTTTGACAGACCGCCGGTGCATTTGAGAGAAAATTGCATCTATCTTACAAAAGTGGTAAGATAAACAATATAAAATGTAATATATTTGCAGAGTGTCGTGAAAGTCAACAAAACACATCTGTGTGAAAAAGAGACGTTTTTCTTCATGTATCACTATAGAGAGTCAACATGCCGCAAGAAATGTTTAGGCATTAAACCCAGCTAAAAATGTTCTTGCAGTAACATTAGTAGAATGTTTTTAACGTTACCAACGTTATCAAAAATGTTTTTGCTAAGTTGTTAGTGGAATGTTTTAAAAATGTTAGATAAAAATTTAAATAATGTTTTTATAACATAAAAATGTATATATATATGTAAGCAATAACATTGCAATGCAACATATATATATATATATATATATATATATATATATATATATATATATATATATATATATATATATATTATATTAGAATATATTATATTAGATATATATAATATATAATAATATATATTATATATATATATATATATATATATATATAAAATAATATTTTTGTTGCTAAATGGAACCATTACGGAAACATTCTTACAACATTAAATTGCTAGCTGGGAAGCTTTTTGTCAATGACATGTTTTTAAATAGCTTTGAGCACAGCTTGTATTTTGTTTGTAATTCTTTATGCTTTGTAATCGGATTTGCAATTATTAGTACAGTAGCTTTAATGTGGTATCTATTTAATTTGATTTTATCAGAACCTTAAGGCTATACCCCAACACTGTACATCTAATGGAAAGCTCAGGAAGATTTATATAATCTTTATATTATTTTCAACACACTGTAATTGACACAATTATTGTGGTAACAGTGAATTAAACAGTATCAGTGTACAATTAGATTATTTAGTAAATGACTGCTGGACAAACATCTTATTTAGACCATTTAACTTAACACACACACACTGTGGATAAAGAGACTTTCACTCTTTCCGAGAGTGAGCTGTAATCTAAGGTATAATTTTCAGTTGCAGCATCCTTTCATACAGACGCTTTCTGCTAACAGCTGTCCTTGGAAAAGCCCTTGACCGGGACTTCACTACTGTGGAAGCTAATGTAAAGAGAATACTGTATATGCAGGGTATATACTACTGGAGATTCAGCACTGCGGTTTTAAACTCCTCTGAAAAACAGCTTCAGATCATTTCAGGGAACTTGAAGGATGTGCCAGTTTAATGTGCCACCTTGTGTTTCGATCTATTAAAAGTTGGATGTTTGATGATGGTTTCAGATTTCTGACTATAAAGGTGTTCCAGTGCCCAAAGCTCATAATAGAATGTTTAAAGAAACAAAGTGTCGATGCCGTAAGCTGTGCAGATGCTCCATTCTCAACAAAGAATCGTCCTTGTGATGTTTATTGTGGAGGAGATATGATGCAATGCAGTGACAGCGTTTGTCCTGTAGATGTGTGATTATCAACAGAAACAATAACTTACAGATGTTACACACCTGCATTTCCTAAACATGTTTGTATAATGGCACCCAGAAACCTTGATTCATCATTCTACAGACAGTGTGAACACGTTTACAATACCACATCTAGACCAAATCATCAGCCAACAGGGAACGCTCTCAGAATGCTGGCTAACATTCTCTAAAGGTTATTAGAAAAAAAAGTTAATAGAAACGTTAGGGAAACATTCTAATGACCTGAAATAGTTTTTATTCTGATTTAGGGGTTTTAAGTCTGATTAGGTGGCAAGGAAGCTGAAAAGTCCAACTTATCATTTAAGTTGAATGAAATGCAGCATTTGACCCTTATTAAGTTTTTTGTTTTTATTTTGGTCTCTTATCTTCCATGAGTTAACATGCATCGTTCATAGTGGAAAACAGTAACACCACCAACAAAAGCAGCAAAAACAAACACGGTAATTATCAAAATGATACAAAATTTAAACACTACAAGCATGTAAACAGAAATTTAATGCACAGAGCAACATTATCATTATATCTGATCTGTGTAAATGAATTGAGATGCATGTTACAGTGTTTGGTCAAGTGTCAAACAGGCTTGTTATCTTAGTTTACTTGTCAATGTTGAATTTCAGACTAATTCAGTGACAGCTGGTGGGCAGAAGCATTTTAATAAAAATTAAACACAGCACTCATCTGTTTGGTTAGGGATGATCTAATTAAATTTTCTGTTTTCTCATATCTGATTCACGAAGAGATGGAATCTGATAATCCCTTCCGTCTGCTGTTTACAAGAAAGATCAATGCAAACGTATAAAAAAGTGCAAAAGTATACCAAGCTAACAAATTTAGGATGTAAGGATGTTTTCCTAACATTCCACTAACAACTTAAGAACGTTTTTAATATGATATATAATATTAAAAAAGTTAATCTAACGTTCCTGCAAGAGCTTTTTGATAACTTTGAGAGAACTTTTACACTTTTACTTTTAACGTTAGCCAACGTTACAGAACATTTTACAGAACGTTAGACAACTAGCCCTGATGTCCTTACAAAGATGTAGTTATTGATTCCACTAAATAATGTTATTTGGAATGTAAAAGTTTTGATCATGTGTAGTCAGGGAGCAGTTACTATATTTATTTAGCATGAGAATGAAACAGAATGACTTTCACTGTAAAACGTCTCGTGGTCTTGACTAGTGAACTTGAGAACAGACAGAAAGACGATTCCATACACCATATCCAACCTTCATCAAAACTCAGTAGTGTTCACACCACAGGACTCTGTTGCACCGCGTGTGCTGCGTATTGGAGCGGACAGATAGCAGGCCGCGCCAAGTGCGTTTTAATTAACATCTATTCACTCGCTCTCCACAGCCAGCTGACCCACTACTGCGCTGCCAAAACACATTTAAATCACCTGTAATGAACAGATTAGCTTAGCATGTTAGCACAGGAGGAACAGGTTGAGATCAGATGCAACAACAGGTGATGAGAGAGAGAGCAAGAGAGAGAGAGAGAGCAAGAGAGAGAGAGAGAGAGAGAGAGAGAGCAAGAGAGAGAGAGAGAGAGAGAGAGCAAGAGAGAGAGAGAGAGAGCAAGAGAGAGAGAGAGAGGGGGCGAGGGGGGGTCTGGAGAAATCAGATAAGCTCAGCTAACAATTTTAGGTTGTAAGAATGTTTCTCTAACCTTTCAACATGTTGAAAATGTTATTTTGAAAGTTCTATGAACGTTCTAACACAGTTGTTTTATGTTGCATTATGAAAATGTCACTTAAACTATTTTAATTCTGTAACATTTTCAAAATGTTTACTAACAACTTAAAAATAATGTTCTTGATATATGATATATAACGTGCAAAAATGTTATACTAATGTTACTGCAAGAACGTTTTTGATAACTTTGAGAGAACTATTAGTCAACATTCTGAGAATGTTGTTTCCTGTTAGCTGGGTGGGTGTGACAGGCCTGGAGAAATATTGCTAGTTCATCTTCTCTCTCAAACCTCTTTAATTGATGATGTGCTGTCCTGCTGATTTTCTGGAGGGTCAAATCAATGCGGCCCAGCGTTTCATTTCCTCTGTGATTAGCTTCTACAAGCGCTGCCTGGTTTTATATATATAACTAGATGGGTGTCTATCATGCTGGTCTCACTACACACCATGTCTAATCCATCGATACATTAACAAATATGCAGAGTATATTCATTTTTAATTCATTTATTGTTATTTTTTTATATACATGCACAATATTTACTTGCACTGCTGGCCACAAATGCACAAATGTTTTTGCTAGACTATATCTCGCATTATGAATGCTCAAAACAAACATATTTCTGAATTTTGTTTTAAACATTTATGTGTTTGCTTCTAAAGGACGCTTATTTTAACAGAATTCAAATGATTCCAGTTATTTCATTGTGTCATTTTTATAAACCACTAGCAGCACCCAACAGAATTTTGGTGAAAATTGCAATTCGATTTGATTGTAATGGAGTCATTTCTGCACCACTAACAACACAAAATTCAAAGCACAAATAATTTGCATTGTTTGTGCTTTTTTGTGCCGCCCATTTTGCATTGTAAAGAGCTAGCCCAAACAAACAATGTTTTGACAGAGCCCCAGTGTTTACGCTCTTCATCAAGTCGACAAATGCTTCATTTCTTTGGTGTCTCTTCATATTAAACTGGGATGGGAAAGGATTTTAACACTGAAAGAAATGACCCACATCGCCTTTCAGACATCCCACCATTCCACCGACAGCAGAGTGAGGAGATGGTCTGAGATTATGAAGGAAATGACTGTGATGTGGAGTAAACTGTTGGTGTACTGGTGCCCCTGCAGAGGTGAGGTCTTCTGGGGGACGCAGAACACAGAGGGATGGAGAACGGCCCCTCGGCTCTTCACACACACACACACACACAAAGTGATAAGTGAGGTGGAGGGAGATATGGATTAGATTTAGTCAGGGGGTCTTAATATTTTACACATGCTGCTTGCAGCCATTCCACACAAATGGATGGATTTGCTATTTGATGCATGATTTCTGCAGCAGACAGCGAGAGAGAGAGAGACAGAGATTGTCATCAACTTCAATGGACCGGGAAAACAGGCAAAACAGAGATGGCTATCAACAATTCATGTGTGTCTCTATAAACCATAAACCATATTGAATTCATATAGAGAAATTCATATTTTGTATACAAGTACGTTTAGACTCTGAGTTACACTAAGCTTTTGAATAGTAAGATATGCATTATGTAACACATTACACTATATACACCTTACATAACTAATATATTTTTCGCAAACAGGAAATAGGATTCATTCTGACTTCCTGTTGAGTTCCAACCCACCACATTCGAATACACACAGCTATTTACTGTATCACTTTGGACTGATCTAAAGAATATATTCTTACAAGATGGTATACTATAACAGATCAAAAAGAGTCCAATTTTTATTCAAGACGCTAAAGAATTATCCTGAAGATAATATCGGTGCAGTCTGCAACTGTTCTAGGAAGAATGTAATTATACACACTGAGTGCAAATGTAACATCATATTCCTGCTGAGAGGTGAAATGTTTTGAAAAATTACATGAAAATGCTGATGATATCATCAATGAATCAAGAGGCTGTCTGAGGGTTTGTTCAGGTTAACCACTGTTAAGATGTCGTCTTCATTATCATGTGTTCTCTGTGTGGCAGCCTGCAAATTGAAGTAAACAACCCTCGATGTAGACAATTCACACAAATATGACGGCTAGAGACAATCTCACATACTCAGCCCGAACTGACACACACACATGTTAGATTTCTATGTTTTGTGGGGACTTTTCAGAGACATAATGACTTTTACACTGTATATTCTATCCCTTAACCCTTACAGAGAACTTTTTGTATTTTTACATTTTCGAAAAGCATCATTTAGTATGTTTCATAATCAATTTCCCTTGTGAGGGCCGCTGGTTGGTCCCCACAATGTAGGTGTGTGTGAATTTTTATGGTAGAAAAACAAAAACACACACACGTTTACTTATCTATCTAAATGGGGACATTCCACAGACCTCTATTGTTTTTATACACAGCTAGTTTTAAACACTATAACCTAATCCTAACCCACACACTCACCCTAACAGAAAACTTGCTGCGTTTTTACGATTTAAAATAACTTTATGTATTATATTTTGATAGTGTTTTTACAAATGAGGATGCCCCGAAAGGAGGTTTTGCTCAGATTTATCAGGTTTTGCTGACTTCTAGGTACAGATTTGTTCCTCAATATATGGTTAAGTAACCCCACACACACAGCCTGATTCACGCATTAAATTTTGCAGGTGCTATTAAAACGTCTCTCGACACTCACGCTCTGAACTCACCACATTTCTTGTGCTGATGTTGGAGAAAGGGAACTGTAAAGAGAAATATATGAGACATTTAAACAACCACCTCGTGTCGAGGTTATTGTTGTGTGCGGCTTTAGGTCGTGTGAAGATGAGGAAGAGTAATTGAATGCTTCGGAGGACATGCGGTGGATGCAATTACTGCGCCGTTATAGCATGCAGTGGGAGAGTGCTGCCCGGCATCCATAAACACATCTGAAAGACAGTAAATCATGCGATCTGGAGGCATGTGGAATCACCTCACTCACCCTGTGTTGCTCCCCTGACTTCTACTACACCTGTTCGCAAAATCTTTGTAAAAAATGTTTGTAATTTTAATAAAAAAGGTCTGTTAACTGCAGGTGTCTTTCCATATACGCAGGGTTCTCTGTTAGTGACTTACGGGTCCCAGAAAAAAATAGGAGTTCTACTGAAGCCCATTTGGACTGTATTGTAATAATTGGCTTATGAAACCCGTAACTTAAGTTAAAATAGACGTTTGTTTAAAATATTTACATACAACATGTAAAGAACAATTCATTATGGTTTTATATGCTTTTTACATGAAACCTAAATACATGATGGTTCATTTTTTATATACAGTAAGTGCTGGTTAATTTCTGACCCAGGTCTTTATGTGAACATCAAGCCTTAAAAAAATAAAGAAATTGTGCAAAATTTAAATTTATACAGTATTTATCAATGCATTACAGATCCCATTACAAGTTTCTGAGGCCTGAGGTTTTTTTAACAATGAAGAAAACAGGCCAAATTTCACTTTTACAGCTCATCTTTAATATATAAGACATTTTTGCTCACTATTAATATACTGACACCATCATTTAGAAACTCATGGTCTTTTAAATGGTGGTGAGAACAATATCGTTCTGGATGAAGCAACACGATGCAAAACCTTCTTGGATGCTGGATATTTACTGTATAATCCACATTCCTGCTCTTATTGTGAGTGATTTATCAGTGCATGTTTTTCTAGAGAAACTACCATGTCTTCTCAACCTTTCATCAGAATGTAATCATCTGCTCCACCTCTGAAACGATCTTCCTTTAATGTCTGACGTTACCTGAAGCCATTAATGCTTCCCAACAGCCAAACAACACATACACAGTTTCATTCTGGAATGAAACATCTTCACTAACATTTACATAGAATTAAAGTGTAATAGTTTAGAGTATCTTTAGTCCCCAACCTTAAAGATACAGCAAGACTTCCTGTAAACAAGCACTACTAGGTAATACTACCTGCATAGTCACTAAAATTATGCACTAAAATGATTATTTCAAATGCACAAAATTTACATTTTGCAGATGTGGTCCTACATTTAAAGGACATAATGCAATAACTCAAAATATGATGTACAGTATATATGTTCCAAATCAGATATCTTATTGCCTCGTATGGACAAATCTATTTTGAGGACAATTTAATTGTTTATAATTAGCTTGTATTAGGCAGCTTGGCAGCGTAATGGCGATTTTGTCCCCAGCCTGTCAAAAAGTCAATAAAAATAATAAAATAGCGCTTATGCTTAACCATTTATAATTGCTTAAAGCAGCACTTTTCCTAATAGAACTACAGTCATTTTATTGGCACCTTGTGGTTTAAGAACTTGACTTAGATTCACTGTACTGCAGTTGTGCTGGTGATTAGGTCTTATTGTGGCAAGATCTTGTCTGTGTACTTCACATTTTCCTTGGCTAACTGCCGAGCTAATTGTCACAAACACAATATGTGTGCTGCCTTGAAAGTCGCATTGGTAAGAAAGCATCTGCTAGGAAAATAAATGTAAATCTGTTTGTACATTCCCAGTGAAGCGCTGATCTTACCAACTGCTAATTGACTCAAACTAATGTACTGATGTTAAATGTTTCTCAGGGAAACGTTTCTTGAAGAGCTCTTTTTTAAAAAAGCTTATAGCTTATGAACCTTCAGTTCATGCCGCTGTCATGTTTCATAATGTGCTACTACTGTTGACAGGTGATATAGGTGGGGAGGGTTGGGGGGGCATTTTCTTTAAGACAGCATTTAATTGGATACAAAGTTTTTCCAGAGGAGAAAGACTACATAACGTTTACTTTATAACTTTAAGGAGGACACTAACAGAAACTGTAGGTTTTAAACCCCACAGACCACCTGCAGTCTGTTTGCTAATGGTCTGATGTATAAAAATCTGGAAGACTTTCTTAACCTTGTAAACTCGAATCTGTACTAATGTCACTCAGACGGCTCTTCCAGCTTAAATGGGTGGGTCTCGGCAAGCTTAATCTACAAAAACTTGCCGTCAAAGCTCTGCCTAAGCAAGACTAGCATATAGATGAACTCAAAGCTAACAGACATGGACTAAAAGCATCCAGTTGTGGAGCCCAGTTTAAAAAGTAGCGCAAAGCTACTTCGAGAGAACCACGTTCAGTGTGTGTTTGTGGATATGAGGGAGAAGCATCTCTGTTTGTGTGTTGTTGGCTAATGAAACGCCTTTAGCAGCTGATTGTGTTACTGTCCCCAAAGAAATGAAGACATTCATAGACATGGAGAGCAGGAATGAATCAGAGGGCGACATAGTGAAGATGTTAGTGATACGTGCTGAGATTTGAGCGTTATCATTTGTCAGCGTGTCAGCACCTTTGACATTATAACAGCAAGGCAAAGAAGTCGTGCAGGACCAGATGAGCATGTGAGGTTCAGCGTGACTGCCTCCCCTTGACAAACAATCCAGAACTGTATTTAAAGGTGCAGCCATGAAGCCACACATACAAGGTGTGAACTTATGCATTAATCATCACTAATCATTAATTCTGTGTGTGTGTACAAGTGTGGAGAATAAGTACGTACGAGTTCCTGGAACTGCCTACAGTCTGGGACATCTGCCTAATTAGCCAACTGCTTTGATCTGCTGGGAATGTACAACGATTGGTAGTTTGTTTGGAAGTTATAGATGACTTATAGATGAAACACATTAAATTAAGTTTGGATACGGAAGTGCTGAGACTGCGGTTTTCCTAAAGAAAACATTAAAGGCAGGGTAGGTGATTTGTTCCAGAAACATTTTTGTTATGCTGGTCTAAGTCTCTTCACATCCTGATAGTAATCGCTAAGTGTTCTAAATATATATTTATAAAAAAATATATATTTTCTGTTGAAGGTGCAGGACCGTATAATGTTTGTCCAATCATTACATTCAGTCCAAATGCAATGATTGGATGTCCTACTTGCCTGTCCAACTATGCATGCGTTCACGTGTTGGAGGAGGCGTGGCTTTGGAAAGGCTCTGAAGGGAGGGCGGGATCTTATGTTTTCAAAGCTAGCTTGCTATTGCTAGCCTCTCTGAAATCGACCCTACCTTTAACTGCAGCGTTTACAGTATCTCATGCAATATTCAAAAGCTTCAAAGAGTGTTCGCATCAACAGCGATTTACATTTAACTTTATGCATTTCAAAATGTAGCTACAAGTCTGTTCTTGCCTTTACTCTATGTACTCTGGCCTTTTTTCTAATAATTCCTTTAAAACATCATATGAGTTTAGAGCGACATGAGGGTGGGTGGATAATGACAACATTTTCCGCTTAAAGCAAACGATCTGCAGAAACTAATGGCTGGTGATTGGACGATTGCTGGTTGGAACCCTGCGGTGACCAGGTCATGAACACGTCACCACTTGCGACACTTAACCACAGGTTACTGCAGTGCCTCTGCCCCGTGATGCGTCCTGTAACAGCGTCTGCTGAATGGATATTTACATGCTTTTCACTGCACCCTGTGCACTTCAAATAGTGCACTTACGCTTAAACTGCACTTTATGACACAATGTTCCTTTTACAGCATAATTATATCTGCAAGACAGAAAAATGTTTTAATCATCCACTGGACAGTTCGATGTAGACACCTTCCACTGGAGGTGCATTTGTCCCTCATTAGTATTATTCTGCTGAAGTTCTGCTCTGAGGTGTATTCCTCACATCACTGCCTCATTTGATATTTAGTGCCACAAAATTTTAATTCATAATTAACTTATTGCCTTGAAGTTGTACTGTTGAATACTATACTGTACTGTTGAATAACTAATCCAAGCTAAACTAAACCAAACGAATCCATTAAATAATCCAAAGACATCCACAAGCATTGAGTATTTATACCTCGAGTGCTTTATTATCAATCAACGTCTTTATCAGCATTCATGTTACAGCTTCCAACTCCTCCACGCCGGTTCTTACCAGCATGCTAACGAAGACGCCATGTTTGAAAGACGTGGCCTGAATCCATGCTCGCAACTCCACAGCGTGTGAAAATCCCTGAATTTGTGTGAAACTTTCGTAACGGGGAAAACAGTGAGTTCTGCTGAGCGTCTTTCTATTCCATAAGTCCCAAACACATTCGTCATTCCTGCATCTAAACCTGTACAACTCTAGTATCAGTTTGGCAGAGATTCAATAGTTCACCGCTCCTAACGCTCTCAGCTGTTATGAGAATGAGGATGTTTTCCCGGAATGTGGTACAAAGGATTGTGTTTTTCTGCATTCCTTTGTCTACCTTTGTAACAAAAGATTCAATATCAAAAACATTGCTGTTTGTGGGGCTGCAGGATGTTATTTACATTCTTGACACCCATTCAGCTGTTGACAATGGCAGTCACTTCAGCGAACGCGCTGCATGCATGATCAGCTGTTTAGAGTGATGTTTGTGAAATTAAATATGTAGCTGAATACAAGTGTGCCTGCGCTTTTTAAACAACGATAGCTGAGGGAAAACTTTGCTATAACTCGAATCATTTTCTTTGGATCTTCTGAAGACCCTGATGTCATTATAGTAAAAAACATCAGACATTAATAACCCTGAGATCATCTGAAGCATGATTTTTTTTCTAAAAATCAAGGAATGAACATTTTAATTTACTCTGTCTTTTGAAATAAACAGGCTGGCGGACCAGTGCTAAAATCTGGCCTGCTTTTCTCACATAAGATGCATTAAAACACCACGGCCCACATTTTCACATAAACAGCATCTAATCACAGCTGATCATAAGTGTGTGTTTACATAGTGCACTGAAAGATGCAGCAGCAGGAAAACAGCTGTAATTCTCAGGGTCAAAAAGAGGCTGAAAACGGTGGTTTTAAACACCTCTGTTTGTTTATAGTGAAACCTTGACTGAGTTAAGCGGCACTCGGAGAAACAAAAATAATGTGTTTTAAAAATGCATGACACGAGCCCTTTGAAGATTTGATTAAAAAATTGTTTATGTTCTCAGTGCAGAGTCGGGATCTGAACCCTCTTGCAGGAAAACAGAAGGTAGACAGGTTTTATATACGGGTCAATGCATGTTACCGACCTCTGAACTCGCTTCCGTTCAGAAGATGTGTTTTCCTGCAACATTCAAAGAGCATGTTGGTAACAATGACTGAATTACACTCTCTCAGTGCAACGTGAAGTTCAGTATGTTTTTATTCCCCGGTTTATCTTGTGCTCTTTTTTAACTGTTCTCGTTTTTTAATTCATCTCATTAATGGCACACACTTAAACAAAATTTAAATCTGACAGTGGTATAAAAATATTTTCTTGAAACAGTAAGCAAATGTTGCCTTTGTTTAAACCAAACACATCATCCAACTGGAGGTTTGCAAACCCCAACATGCAAAATGATCAAAAGGCAGAGAGCATTTCCGATAGGGTAAGAAAAGCAATTTTTTTCCTGTTTACAAAGCGTAGAGCTGTCACAGAGACAAGAGTAATATCTCAAGACACCTATTTCAGTGAGAGCTGTGAGGTAATGGGGACATTTATGTGTGGCATTCAAAAAAATCCCTTACAGCAACTTTTGAATTGTAGTTTTTACAACAGGGTCTGTTTTACGAACGCAAAACTGTCACTCCTGTTGGATACAATGACAGCTAATCATATTGAGAGCACATGGCCGTGAATAAAGATTTTAAAAGAATAAAGATTAAACGCTTCTCATCTGCCATATGAAACAACAGCTACAGAACTGACATCATGGCCCCTCCTACTTTTCCATGAGCGACGTCCTGCTGTGGCTATCAGTGCAGAAGACTAGAAGCACTTACCATCATTTTACACAGTGATTAATTCCACGGCTTCATTAGCTACTCTACCATCTATAAACCTGTGTGTAAGGGAGTCTGTAGAGGTGTGTGTGTGTGTATGTGTTCCCACAGGTCGCGGTTCCTCCCTCAAGCTGCAGGAGATTAACAGAAGCAGTCTTGCATGCAGTTGATCAGTGAAGTGCCACCTTCCCACGCAACAACCACAGAGATGCCGTTTGCCAAACCGCATGTATTTGGCAAGAAAAGATGCCCCCCCCCCACACACCTTCATTTGGTTTTAAATGCAGATCTCCTACACACCCAACTTCTGATTATTAATTACAAAAAGACACTCATGATATATGTAAATATAAGGATGTATGTATGAATGGATGTAAGATGGACTGATAGACAGACAGACAGATCGTGCTCGCTGATAATGCTTTTATTTGAACGTGCTTTCTTTTTGTTTTTTTAGCTGTGGGACACAGAAGGCACCGTGTTAATGACTGACAGCTCCAGTCCCCATTCACTTTCATGTGAATAAAAACATGCAATAAAAGCAGATGGTGACTGAAGCTGTCAGTGCCTCACACGGTGCCTCTTGTGTTCCATGACAGAAAGAATGTCAAATGGATTAGAGAGAACAAATGTTTTTTTTGGGTGCTCTATCCCTTTAATGTACTAAAGAGAAAACATACTGTAGAAAAAGACAATTTATGTTAATTCCTGTTACAGAATGCAAGGGATGAATCGATGCATGAAATCAAGTGCATAACTGGAAGTGTTTACACATGTAAGTATAGCATATTTCTGGCCTTATAGTTAAACTTAGGCCTGCGGTTAGAAGAGTTACCAACTTTCGCATCAACAATTCAATCAACTGATCAATAATTTCCATTTGATTTTAAGGATAGATGAGGGTTTTTTGGACAGGTCTGTTTTTTTCCAGGACCGACAATAGATAGACACAGGAACACGCCCTACTGGGCTAAATCACGTTTACGAGAAGTATGCGACTTCAGTGAAAGGCGAAAGACGTTTCGAAGACATGTTGCAGCATATTGCCCTTAGTCCTCCACCCTGGACATCGTCCACATCTCACACCCCGCAGGACATGAACAAAAGAGCAAGCGGTCACACAGTTTTAGCAATCTCTCCAGTTACAGCTGGGAATAGCAGCCAGCCAGACCTTGAGGGCCTATTTTAAGAGTCAAACAGCTGAAAGAGAGAGAGAGAGCAGCGAGCTGTAATCATAGAGGTAGACAGTCCCTGAGGATTCCCATAATGCTGCCAGCCCACCTCAGTAACCCCTCACAGCTCAGCCCGTGCAGCTCTTATCTAACACCTCAAGCTATGTACTCCAGACTCCATCATGGCTACAAGTTCTTCTGCATTGTTCCACAGAGAGAGCCGGTTAGCTGAAATTTCCAACTGCACAAAAGCCACGCAGCACAAGACCGTCTTTTGTTACTGCAACATGTGTTTGACAAACTCCAACACAGGCCAAAGTTAGCCAGCAGGCAGCTGAGTGCTGCTCTCTGAAATCGTAAGGAAGTTTATAAATACCATTACCCGAAGAAAAAATGGGTCATCGAATGATTTCAAATTTAGAATGTGTCACGAAAATAAATATTCATCTGTCGTAATGGTGTGAGTTTTCACTTCATCAAAGCAGAGCAGAGATAGCCTCACCGGGCAGCTCGCCTCTGGATGTCAAACCTGCCTCCGCTGGAAGCCCAGCTTTGATTTTTTAGAATGATGATGGTGTGTCTGATTGCTCCGACTGAGTGAGAAGAGATCAGTGTGTCGGTATTAATGGATCTGGTAAACAGCATACGGGAGGGGAAGTGTTGTGGGATCCAGCACTGGATGCTGGAGTACCTTAAAACACTGACTGCTAAAATCTGAAGAAAAAAGACACATCTAAACATAGAGCGTTTTTAGCAGCTTAAACTATAGGAACATCTCTACCCCCCCCCCAGTGTCCCGGACAAAAATGGATTGTGCTGATTACTTAAGTTACTCAGAGCAAATCTACAGTACAGACAAAAATCACAAACTCACAGTTAAAGCTGCAAATCATTATCAAACTGCTAATAACAGACTGTTAATATGATGCTCATATCAAAACACTACAAAAGCTACATGATGGTAAACCATAAAAAGAAGTAATACAACCATACTTAACTACAAACACTTCCCCAGAGCCATTTTACACTCTTCTATAGAATGGCCAAATGATTCAGTTCAATATATGCTGAGCATGCTGGGTAATGAGTGGAGCTACACTGTGTTCACCTGTCCAAACTCAATACACTATAAGCAGGCCGTTTCCTCCAACACCTTGGCTTTGCGGCGCTATCAAAACATTGCTATGCTTTGTAAACAGTAATTTTATTGTGTTTCCATTTGGTGCTCCTAATGACACAAAATTACACACCCAACCCTTTAAGCTAGTTGTCCTATAGGACTAATTTAGGTTTGTTTTCCCTCTTGTTGATATAGTATACATTTATGCAACAGATGCTGGGAAATAAATTGTAGTTTATATGCCTATAATCACTTTTAGGTAATCACGAGTATAAGCATTAATTAGTTAACTATTCTAAGCTGCGATCATTTTACTGCATGTAAAGTAATCACATTAAAACAACTGCTAACAGCCGGCAGTGTTTGAGATATCTGTAGGGAGGAGCGCACTGGTCAGATGCTGAAGAAAGCACTTGCCTTTGGTTTGTTGCTAAGGAAATTTCACAGCTGTTGATTGTTGCATTAAAATGGGCTGCACACTGTATATTTTAATTTCTTTCTAACCTCGCATGTCTAAACAGGCAGGTCAGGCTAGTGAAAGCAGTTTCTGACTTACAGTAACACAGGAAAAAATTATAATTACAAAACACTTTTTGCCTTCAAAATGTTAGTGACCAATGCTACCTTAGGAACTGTTGCCATTTGCTGTATTAGAAGATACGCTTTTGCTCTTTTTTAATGTGAGTCTTTAAATGCTCTTTGTCTGAATAGTTTTGATTATAAAAGGTAATTCACAATAATGGCACAGGTTAATCAGAGACGACCACTGCATGAGAACGTTATTGAAAATTGAGCTATTCACTGAAATCTTTAGTTCATTCCTGTATATTATGTTCTTAGAACTTGTCTGTATGAGCAACAGTAACCAAGGGGGGCGGAGCTTAGCAAAGGTTCAACTGCATTGGATGGCATTTATTGCAATTTTTGAAAT
Organism: Chromobotia macracanthus; assembly: GCA_036877525.1. NCBI lineage: Eukaryota > Metazoa > Chordata > Actinopteri > Cypriniformes > Botiidae > Chromobotia > Chromobotia macracanthus. Next base: position 16,965,317 of record JAZGTH010000001.1, read on the forward strand.
GGCTCTTTTCTGCTTTCCCACATAAAGGGCGACGATCTTCTGCTTAAAAAACTGTGTAGGAATCACTCAGCTATGGTAATGGCAGAATGTTTCTTTTGCCTTTCACCTTAGATGGTCTAAGCTCAAAAAATAACTAATTGCAGCGATATTGAACAGAATGGTTGGCAGACATCCAATAATGATGCTCTTCTTTTGAACAGTTTCCCTTCTTTTTGGCTAGCGGATCTTTGTTTGAAAATCACAGCCTTCAACCATGTAGGCCTGCCATGTATCTCTGAAAAACAACGTTCTTTACACAGCTCAAAGTCTTTACAAAGTTTTTATTATAAACTATAGAGAAATTCTAAACACGTTTTTAAAATTTGATTCTTGGGCTTCAGGGTCACATTGAAACATACAATCCTTTCACTGTATCAAGACTATTAGCGCTTATAAAACGTTACATGTTTTCTTGTGGCTGATATTAATGGGTTCATATAAAATGGTAATGTTCTGATGAAATGGTTGGTGTATGTTTTACTAAGTTTCTGAAATGTTTCAGGGTACGCTTTGTAATGCTTGAAGTAGCACAGCCTTGGACGAAGGCTCTTTTCATTGTTGTATTTCGTGCCTGGATCGCTGGATGTAAGCAATACACACTCATAAAGATGCTTTTGGGTGTATTTGTACACTTCTAGAATGCTCATGTGTAGGACAAAGTTATTGTGTTTTGTTGTGTATTATTCTCTGCAAAGCATTGAGAGCACCAGAGCGAGGTTTTGTGTTTTGTAACTGTGTGCTAAAGTGTATTTCAATGAACACAAAAGTGAAGATTGGAATTAAGAAAGCCTTTATGTCAGGATTGTCGTGTACGGAATAAACGTTTTCCCGGAAGCCAGAAATCATCTGATGAAATTTGTACACACACTCATTATGTATTATACTATAGTATATAATGACTGCTTGCTTCAGTATATTGTAAGCCCAGGGGAGTGTGGTAGGAGGTCTATTTATGAGCTTCTGCCATTGTGCCCTGAGCAAGGCTATGTATCCATAAGTTGCTCCAGGGACCGTGTAGAAAAATACAGTGTTAGTTGGAACGAGGTATGAAAATGAAGGGCAATGCAATGCTAATATACAGTAATGCAATGCTGGGGCCGGTGTTAAAATGCAGGTGCTCCCTGCTGTCTATGCTGAAGGTATAACAGGGTAAAATGTCTTTGGAAACATCTGCTCGTATGGAAATCAGCTCTGTTCCAAAACCTTGTTCACTGCCTACTGAGACAGCATTGAAAGGCATTATAGACTCATTAGCAACGCAAACACTAAGCAACAACATTATGCTGCCTTTTAAGACACTTTTGTTTAAGATACTTTTTGTTTTAAACAAAATCTAAACAAGCGATTCATGTGTCCTATATCCCACAGAAGACATTTTACTGAGCTCACTGAAAAAATTAATCATTTGACAGTCAAAAGTAATTCATTTAAGAACTATACCAACAACTATCAATGAAAACAGTTCAATTTAATTACAAAATTGATTTTGTACACAATGTTTGTGTGTTCTATGTGTGTTTATGCTTATTAGCTCATGCCAAACTAAGCTGTGAGTTGAATCCTCATGTCATGAGGAACGTCCCATGAGGAACGCTCTCAGTCACTTATGAGGTTCTAGATTGATTATGAGGCTGTCTCAGACACATCTTACAGTATATGTTCAGATTGTCACAGAGCAGCGAATGAAATGCCTTTAGATATGGAAGAAAAGAATCCATCACAACAGCAGATAAAACTGTATGTCCTTCATCTGGAACTCATTTCATTCTCATAACAGACTAACATTATATAAACAGACACTTTGCTGCATGTTGAAGCCACTGCTTTCCACTGCCTTCTGCAGGTGTACGTGTTTACAGTTGTGTATGAGGTACAATACCATAAACATTGTTTTCATACATGGTCTTTGTTCTACCACTTAGCATAGCAAACATTTGACAGGAGGAAAGATGACCAGAGTGCATTTCTAACCTGATTGTACTCTCTCTCTCTCTCTCTCAGTTTACCATGGTAAGCAATGGGCTCTGATTCCCAGACAGCGATTTAGCATCATTTTGTCTGTTAGTGATTTTATTTGGCATGAACCAGTTTATTCAAAAATTACATTATGCGCCATATTTTTGTGGATTAATCAATGCAAATGCTATGCTAATTAGATCAGATTAAATCTGTCCTGCAGATGGTTTCTGTATTGTTCTAATACCGTCTTTGTTAGCACTTGTCGTCTGATGGCAGCGAGTGTGTACCGATGTGTGTGTGTGTGTCATAAACAAGGTTCCTCTCAAGATGTGTGTGAGTCTCAGCAAACACAGCTCCTGCTTCTGTGACCTGAAAGAGTGCAGAAACAATAATATTCTTATTAGCTTCCCCTAACCTGTACAGCATAAATATTCTTATATTAATAATCATAACCTCTGGTTATCATCAGTTACAGTTCTGTAAAAAAACTGCAAAAGACAAACTATATTTACTGCGAAGTGACAATGTTATTCTTTATTTTGGAAGGCTTTTGCATTGTGTAATTGATGTTCATGGCTTAACGTTCATCTATCTCGCCTGGCGAACATCAGATTCATTTACATGAATCTCAGGACTTTGTCTCAAACTCAAAACTCAAACCATCTAACGCAGTAATTAGAAAATACAAATCTGCACGTCACATTGAGCCAGTGAGAATGTTTGTTAATTAATGTGAATTCATTAATAAAGAAAAATGCTGTATGTGTATTTTGATTAACAGTCCAAACACACAATGCCAAGATCAAAGATTTTCTCCAGGCAAAATATTATTGATGATGGGTAATTTGTCTTGTAAATTAGAAGAAAAATATCTGTTTTACTCAGAGGACATTCCAAGCCAATTACCATAAGCTTATTAATCATGTGCAGAGAGGCAGTTTTGCACTCAGAGCTTATTAAATCCAGCACAATTTACTGTTGTAGGCAAGAGCTACAGGACTAAGATGTACACATCCTTTAATAAAACAACTTTACCTTCATTTATGGCAAGCACAAATATAAGCAATCCATACAGATCTCACGTAACAGGACGTTTGAAACTTTAATACAGTCAGATCACACAGTTCCTACTTTATTCATGAGCCCTGAATGATACAGAGTCTGATGTTTTTATACAATAAAGAGATAATAGAAAAATAGATTTTCCTTGATCTTTGAAATAAGAGTTTGATATACTGTGAGAAAAAGAAGGTTTGTTGAAACTAATTTGCAAAACGTGTCTTTCTGACCTTATATATTCTTGTTATATGAACAGTTCAGCGATAACTAGTTAATTTTTAGAAACTTGACCTGCCTACTCAAAAAGAGATAATACAGAGGAAATAAGAGAGCACTATTTCTAAACACCAGAGTTGGAGGATTCTTATACTCATCTGTATATCTGACAGTAAGAAGCATTTTGTGAATCACAGCCTGTTGTTGAAGGATGAGGGCTGTAAACTGTGTCTGACCTCACAGATTGTGAGTAAGTGTTATTACTCATTTCACATGTGAAGAGGGTGTTAATGTGGAGGTCTTGAGGGGGTCGCGCCAAACGCATCTGGCGGATGACACACAGAATCTTAAAATTCAAAACTGTTGTTCTGAGCATCACCCACATAGTTTCCCATTAAATAACATTTTATTTTTCGCAAATCGTTATCAGGGGACAAACTGACTTCACTTGAGGCTAAAAGATACAGTGTACAGAGACCCTTATGAAAAGTAAGCATGGTTTCACTACAGGAAAAGTGTAGTTTTTGTAGTTGATTCCCATTTATTTAACCACAGTTTTACTACAAATATCATGGTAAAACCATGGTTGCTGTAGCAAAAGCATAGTTAATTTGTAGTTACCATGGTTTAACTATAGTAACCATGTTTTTTGGTGTAAACTGTAATGAAACTATGGTTGATTTTTGTAAGGGGAATTTTTCAATAGTAAATGTATCTTTTAGTGGTTTGACAGATTATATAGAGAAATCGAATAATAAATATTTCTAACTCTTTATGTTTCTGCATCTGTTTGCAATAATTGCAGTTTTTTGTCTCACACTGAGCTGAGAATTTTAACCATGAGCATTACGTTTCGCTAAAGTTGAACAACAACAAAAATCAATGCTAATATGCACAGCTAAAGTTTCTATCTGCAGCATAAAAAGCACAATAACGCAAAAAATGGAGTGATGCAGTATAAGGTCATGTTACATGACACACAGCACACGTTTGTCAGCATGTGAGGAAAAATCATTTTCTGAAGCCTATAACAGCCAACCAATGGCCACCGTCAGAAACCCGGCTGGAAGTCATCACCACCTCCAGAAGATTCTGAACAACCAGTGCGGACAAACTGCCCCTCAACATCCAGACCATCATCACTGGAGAGCTGCAGAGAGGAACAATAATCATGCAGGGACGCGGTAAACCAGAGACATTCTGCAGCGCTTCTGTAAATCATCAGGTGCTATAACTGATCACGCACACGCATGTGTGCAGTTTAGTTGCGGTACAACACACAAGGCAATAGCACACAACCTGCTTAGCTTCCTTACACCATCACGTTCTATAACCAAGAGCTTTAACCTGTTTAGTTTTCTTTAGTCCCACCCCAACTGACTTTCCTGCTAAACTGGGAGACGGGCATCATCCAATTAAATCTGAGATGTGTTGGAAAAGTAATTGAATAATATGAAAATGCCTTTTTCTCGGAGGAAGAAAATAACTGCTGTGGGAGAGACAAAGCAGATTACAGAAGTCAGAGCCATTTTGAAATTGTGGAGATGTGGGAGCCAATGCAAGACGCTTAAGCGAGGGAATTGTCAAAATAAATCAGAAGCGTGACCAGATGATTTCAGATACCAAAATACAAGCAAATGTATGTGGCTCATTAGATTAACATGATCTGTAGAAACGATTACGTTTACTTAACATAGATCTGCTGGATTATAATTAACCTGTCTGCAGGAGAGAGAACACGTTTCACAGAGTAAATGTTCATGTAGATGTTTCACACTAATGAAGTTCTCTGCAGTTTGTGCAACAGGTGATAATTCATTATAATTTCCAGTGTGATTTCATTATTATTCGTCGGTATTCACTGATAAAGCATGGTTCCAGCACACATACAGTTTTGTGTTTGAACAGACAAATTACGCTTAAAACCTTTATCATATAAACTACTTCAGTGATGTAACAATGATTACTATCGTGAGGTTCCAATATTATATTAATACAATCTGTAGGTTGATTTTAAATGAGTTTTTATTATCATTCCTTCATAAGTAATAATTTGTAGGTATTTATTGGTAAACTGTGATTCTGTTTTCTAAAGTTGGTAAAATGACTCATATTTTAGATGTTGTCAAAATGCTGATTTTGAAAGATCCAGTGTCTATCCAAACATACAAAAACACATCTGTGCGTTTTGCTTACAAATACATAGAAAGCAAACAAGATCACTGTGGTTCAAATGTTTTCACACATTTAATCTTCATTCGATGGTGCCGAGGCTCCTGTTCAGCTATCACTCATGTGTGTTCATCTGTGTAGAAACACCAGCAGCTGAACAACACAGAACTGAATAGTAAATGGAACGCAATTACAAGGAGAGACGCAACAATATGTTTATTACTCTTAATTTTCATATATTTGCTCTCAAAAAACAATATGAAAAGAAAAACCTGAACCTGAGACAACACAGCAATATAAAAAAGGTGTGAGAGAGAGAACACACGAAAGATGATGAAAGATGCATGCAAGAGTAGAGCTATGCTCATTCATAGTTCATATATGGGTTAATATCACAAAATATGTCCAGGTCCCAAAATTAAAAGAAAACATTTTACAGTTTGCATTTTCGTATTTTTATGTCTTAAATTGTATTTTTTTTGGACCCATCTCAACAGCGTACTTGTGGGTTGTTTTGGTTCTTTCTCGTTACTTTTGTTAAATTGTGAAATTTTAGTGCTATAAAAAACACTCTATAAGATTTCTTATTTCTTTCTTTTGATTTAAGGTCATGTCTCTTCCCATGTAGTTTGTTACCTCACTGTACATTATAGTGCAGAAACTTCTGACCTGTCAGCACTATATGAAATTCTGCATTACTTTGACCCTAATGTACAGACCTTCACATCAGAAGAAACGCCAGTGAGAGCACCACCTCCATCTCAGACTGACAGACCTGCTCAAAATGCCATCGAAATGGCTCATAATATATAGCTGTATCAGTTAAACCTCACAGCACTCATCAGAACACAATGAGCGGCCATTAACACTGACATGAGAACAGTATGAGAAACGTCTGTGGTCATTTAAGAGGCATTAAATTATTCTTTATCCACACATATAGCAGTCGGAATAACTTATACCACCAAAAGCACTTAAAGTTTATCCCAGCTGAACCACCCCAGTCGACTTCCACTCACTCTTTCACAATCAAGCACTATATATAAACTATAAAACCACCAACAGCAGTGAAAACCTCTTATAAATGTTTAAAGGAGATTAATACTGAAAACATCAATCTAAATTCATCACATTGACACATTTAAAACAGGCACTTTTTTTAAATCAATAAGCCCCAGCAGACCAAACAGATGAGCAGTGGTTTCTACTATGCGCTGTGCTCTAGAGTTAAATTACCTTCCTTCTGTATCACTCTCGCTATACAGTAATGAGCTTTTGGCTTTATGTTTTAATTACATTGAGGAACAAACCAGTTGCTGTCTCACAGCTGTTGGCAGGCTACTTACAAATGTGCTTCGTTTTTTACACGCGTGCACACCTTGAGTCTCAGCTCTCATAAACAAATGTCTGGAGCAGAGTTGGCTGACTTCACGTTCGAAGCTAATTGAGTCACCTCCGTCCTGTTGTTCTCCATGCTTAATGGTTAAAGTACCGCAGGACTGCGTTGCATTGTCATGCGAGTGTTAATCGCATGCACGTTTCTTTTCGGCCCTGTGTCTTAATTGCATTTTATTCCGCATGGTTTTCTACCTCTTGTTTATCTCTCCACAGAGATTTCCTTAACAGTTTCGATTTCCAACTGCTTAAGAGTCTGATTTATGAGTTTTGGCTTGTTACCATCTGTTACGCAGACTGTAATTCTTGGGGGAAAATGGAAGTAAATGCATTTTAGTGGACATTATTCACAGTCTCAGATGGTTTTATGATGTTTAATGTACTTTTTAAGAACTCTAGATGCTGTTGAATTAAGCTCATGGACTCATTACCGGAATATTCTGTGTTAAATACTGTACAAAGTGTAATGAAAAAATCTGTTGTGGTTTGCTGCCAATTACTACAGAAAGTTATTTCAATTATTTCTGTGGTTATGAAAACACACAGATACTAAATATGTGAACATTTAGGCACTTACAATAGAAGCAAGCATACAACGGTTCCAGGGCTCATATGATATGGGCAGAACATAAAAGTGCAGTGATTTCTGAGAAATCAACACCCAAACTAACAGTTTTGTTAATATTTGCTAGATGTCTGTTCTCTGTGTGTGTGTGTTGTAAAAAAATTGTTGATTTGCTGTCAGGTAAATATAATCTGTAAATAGCAGAATAAACAAGGGGATTGGACCGATTCCCACAACATCATAGCCAATCTTGTTGATCTTGTAGCCAATCAGCAATAGGAGGCGTGTCTGCCAGCTGTTAGTCATCTCTAGTGGTACCAAAAGTAATTAAAAAAGTAACGACAAAAAGGTCAAGATTTCACGAGTTAGTATGACCCAATTAACTCAGATTATTGCTTTAATAAACACTTTTAACAAACCAATGACAAATGGTATACATGCACAAGATGGTCTTTTAATATATTGACCAAAAAGATGATTATATGTTGTATGTTTGAAACACTGCCGTTTTGGGGCAGACAGCATGAAGGAAGGGAGAAAGAGGACTTACAAATAAACAGTTTGTTCATAGATTGGAACAAGAAACATCGTATAATGATGAAATGTATCGATTCAGGCGATGCACTTAGACACACACAGACACTCAGAGAGAAAGATAGTGGACTAGTGCGGTACACTCATAAAAACGGTCTTGATTACCCTGAGAGAGGCTGCGTATAGATTTTCCATGGCATGTCAAAAATTATAGCCCTATCTGAGAACAGTCAGCACAAGTCTAAATGACAACAGACCTGAGGCTGCTGAGCCCACTTTAGGGTTCATTAAGAAGGAATCAATTGATTTACAAAACCTGACTAGCGCAGTCACACACATACACAAACTAACAACCACAAAACGAAAAGGCTAGAAAGTCCTTGTGTGGATTGTAAGCTTTAGAGAACAGGCCAAAATGTGACAGCGTTGGGGAGTATCTGACTAAAAATAGCTTTAGTAGCATAACAGCAGCTCAGCAGTTTTTAAAACAGACTAGCTTTCCCAGTACCAAATCATTTATTGGATGTGCAGCAGGGTCGCGTACTAAAACGTGTGTGCTACAGGTGACTAAATCACAAAATGTTGTTTCTGAAGAAAATTGTTTGTATTTAAACAATAAATACCCATGTTGGAAAGCCAACATTATTTGTAATCCAGTAGAATTGTATCACATCATATTTCTACATTCAGATCTTTTTCTTAAATAGAAAAAGCTAGCTTGACTGAGATAAGCTACGTTAAGATTGTAAGTAGCTTCCCCAACACGGATATGTTAGCATGCGAGAAAATTCAGATAAATAAAACGTGTCCTATTACACAAAAACCAAGTTTGCAAAGTTTTTAACTTCCAAACAAGCAAGTGATATCAAATTATATCTTCTCATCAACAGCATACCATGGGATTATTCTAGCCAATATGAGTACTCATTATAACATTAGCAGGAAACTGTTTTCCTTAAATATTTGGTCTCATTTGCCCTCTCAGTCACCGGGCAGACATTGACCTGCATTGGTTGGCCACTAATTGCTCTGAGACGGGGTAATTGAGTGGTCTCTGGGGCTCCATTCGGTTCTACAGGCTTCAATACTGTCAGCAAATGTCAATGGACGGCTGACGATTAATGAGCTAGTGCTGATGCTAACGCCACCAGAACTGCCAAAGGAGCAATTCCTCAAACTCGACCAAACTCTGACAGGAAATGACAGGAAATTTATAAACCTGTGTGATACTTGAATAAGTCAACCATTTTGGGGTAAAGCTGTGACACTCCATGGCTTATCGGTTTGGATGTTTTTTACGGGTAGGTAAGTTTTGACTATGGATACATTTTATATGCTCAGCTACTAAATGTCATAATGAAAACTGTAAGTCACTTTTTTCCCCTTTCTCTCTAATTTCATGCTCATATAAACATGGGATGATCCATCACTGTGAGAAACAGTCCAATACAATTCCCATCCTAATATGTTATGATAAAATATACCAATAATTAAAAATCTCAGAGGAAACACAGGGCCCTGTCAAACAGACACTTGAATTCTGAAATTTTATCTACATTACTGAAAACATAAGCTTACCACTCTACAGTATTTAACACTCTTTAAATCTAAGGATTTTATGCTCTCTTACTCCTACAGTTTTAGATTTTAACATGAAGTTTGCATGAAATCAGAACTGACCTGTTAACATGCTTAAGCATGATCAGTGCGCATTATTCTGGATGAAACAATCAGATGATATCACAGCCAGCAAACAGGGCACATTCTGAGAACGTTAGGCTAATGTTCTCTAATAATTCTAAAGAGTTATTGCTGTAATGTTAGTAGAATTTACATCATAAACAATATTTATTCTTATTCTTAAGTACTTATTCTTAAGTAGTTAGTGGAATGTTTTCAAATGTTCCTATAACAAGAAATAGTGTTAATATAACCAGTTGACCAACTGTAATATAACCAATGTTTTGAGCGTCCCTAGAACTCAAAAAAACATTTTTAACATTTTTGTTAGTTAATGGAAAGGTTCTTACTTAGGGAAAAATTCTTACAACCTAAAATTGTTTGTTTAGCTAGCTGTGTCCATTCTTTCACTATCCAATCGATTTCCCAAAAAATAAAATCAAACCCCAGCCAGTACCCCCCCACTCAAAAATATGCCACTTTACCAACATCAACTGGTTGTAAATGTCATTTTAAATTGACATTGAATGTGTTTTCCCAAAAATTAGTGACTAGCATAGTTCATCGATGTGATTCCAAGCCGGCCACCTTGGGGGAACGGAAACGGTTCCACAAAATAATTTCTGTGCGTTCTTACCCTGACACGTTATTGTCAGTGCAAGTCTACATCATCCATCATGGCTGGCCGGCGCTCTATTACTGCATTTTTTTCACCCTCAGTGCAGATCACTGTTTAATCACTGCCTGGCCCTCACACACCACTGCAGTCAGTCTGCAACATAACAGATGAGCTGCTGGCACAGAGATGATGGCAGGATCTCAAGAGAAAACAATGTTCGGCTCATCACACTGTCTGGGCCACAAAACTTGTTTGTGACAATTGTTAGGGACAACAAAACTGTAAATGAAGGATGAAGCGTCCCCCGTTGAGGGAGGAAAGCCTCGGGAAGATTAAGATTAAGATTATTGGAGATTAGTGTTGCCCGTTCATTTGTTTTTATTTGACAAGTTGCTGTCAAGACGCGTGTCACTTCAACACGTTGTCTGAGGTGAATAACTCATTCAAATGCAAATCTCTCGACTACATCAGAAGCTGTCTGCTGAGTATAAAATATGCTTCTTTGGGGGACGGCAGTTTTAGTCATGACTTTTGAGTTTGTTTCCATTCTGCTCATTCAGACAAAACAGCAGAAATATTGATGTGATGAGGTACCTAGCGTACGACAACAGCTATGAACATCTTAAAGGGACAGTCACCCAAAAATAAAAATCTGTCCTCACTTACTATTATGCTGTTTTGGTCAACTTTTATTGTGTGGAAAAACATCTTGGATAATCTGCAAATCAAGCCCCATTTGTAATTGACACATTTCCTTTTTGGGTGAACTGTCCCTTTAGGAAATTGAGAGACATAAAGACAGATTTGACAATAAATAAAAAATAAAAGAATAAAAATACATTGCTATACATGCTATCCTGCCCTGAAAATCTAACTGATCTATGCCTGGCTTTTTACTTTATATTTATAGAGAAAGAGCATACGACAAGAAAAGAGCTATTGTCCAAATATACTGAAAAACACAAACAAAATGTGTCAAAACACATTTGTTTGACTTGTTAACAAGTATCCGATTGTTTTCAGTGAGATGAAACATTGCTACTGTATCAATTAAAACAGTAACTAGGCTTAATTCAAGCGAGTAGGGGAGATAAGGTGAGAACTGAATGCGGTGAGATCAAGTTCTGAAGATAATAAACTGTTTCAGTGCAGAGGATCTCGTTTCTCAGCCCATGATGAACTGCCTGTCACACGCTTATTACCAGCAATCTGTGTCTCCAAACTCTCCCCTGAAACAGCTGAGAAGTTTTCAAATGATCTTTCAATGAATCTCATGTCTCATTAAAGCTGCCGCGGGACGATATTGGCATTCAAATCAACATCAAAGAGGGAACAGCTGGTGAGTATTGAATTGAGATATGCTGAATCAACTCCTGAATATCTGAACTGGAACAATTCTGCCTGCATCCACAAAAAAAACAGATGCACACGGTCAACACATCAACTGATGTGTCGATTTATCAGCACAGGTGAGATTCAACCTCATTATCTTTCCGAATATATTTTCCCTTGCGGAGCAGGACGAAGACTGACGCTGAAAGCATCCGTCATTTCCTCATAACGCTGGAGTTCCACTCGCAGGGCGAAAGCCGAGATTTATTTATTTATACTGTGATACACTCTGCCTTATCTGATTTCCAGGCCCACCTACGGTTTATTTTAAAGCCTTTTGGCAGTTTGGCAGGAATATTGCAGTAATCTTTGCCCCCTTCGCTGCAACAACTGATTTCTTTTGCACCGCCCAGAAATATCTGAATCTACAAGCTACGAGTGACCTTTTAAATTGTGTCGTTCAGCCCTCAAGAAAGCAGTCAACCGCGGCTAAGCGATACATAGAAAAAGCATAAACACACAAACATTGGCTGATTTTCTCTCTCCCCAGGCACTGAAATTTTGCAAAATAAAGCAGAGCTGATCAGAAAACTGTTGAATGTAGACTTACTTTATTACACTATACATGTAGCTTTAATTTTAACTCTTTATATATTTAAGTTTGATATTTTGTTTTGTTTCTTTGGATTTAGGACAATAAACAACCATCTGTTGTAGCAACCACCAAAAACACCTTAGCAACCAATCAGAACATCCCAACAGCCAAATAGCAATCTGCTGACAACACTCGCAACATCTTGACAGCTGCCTAGCAACACCTTGACAACCGACTGTTGCCCCTAGCATTGTGGCGGGTTTTGTGCTTACAAGCAGTTTTCTTTTCTGTGTAAGCTCTGCTAACAGCAGAAATGAGTTGGGGGATTCCTACGCTTTTTATCCAATCCAAAAACTAGTCAATCAGAAATCCTCTCTCTCTTCCGGAGTTGATTTCCCAGGAAAGTGTAAACACTGACACTCTGGCAATATCAACACTTGGTTTATTTGAGCATTCCGACTAGCTGACACAGCAGCACTGGACTGTCTGTAACTGTACTGATCTGTTTGACCAACCAATGGCAGATGATTTTCAGGATACATGATTTATGTCCAGTGCCACTAGAGGTGCAGAAATGACAGCTTTCTTCTTTTAAGCATTCACAATAAAGTTCTATAAATAAAGTGAATTTACCCACAAAGAACAACTTCTTACTGAAAAAATATTTTTAAACAGGTTAACAAAAACATTACTATCACTAAACTTTTTCCATGTCCACTTTCTTTAAGACTTTTTTATTTTCAGTAAGATTTCCCATGACTGTGGGAGTCCCAGTTACAAATCTATTTGCAGGAAGGTTAATTTGTACCACAGTTTGCCTTGACTAGCTCATATATGCAAAACTACAGAGTAGCAGAAATGTTGGTCTGCTAATGTTATGTGACCTCACACCATGAGGGGTTAACAACATTATAACCTTGGAGCAGATCACGTGTAGAGCTAATCGAGACTCCTTTAGTATCCAACAGTTCATGCAGGGAAACAAAGACAAAGACTGGACAGAGAGAGAGTGAGAGAGAGAGAGAGAGTGAGTGAGAGAGAGAGAGAGAGAGAGAGTGAGTGAGTGAGAGAGAGAGAGAGAGAGAGAGAGAGAGAGAGCGCATTAACGGATACACCTCTCTCATCTACTGACATGCATTGCAGTTGTTTCCCTGGGGCTCATGCCAGGCGTGGGCGAGACACACAGAGAGGCAGTGATTGTAATTGGTACTGCTGGGTGAATTCCCCGGTTGCCAGGTTGGAGGAGTATTGCATATGATAAGGTTTTTGTGTTTTATGTACTGCAGCGTGTTACTGCTGAGTGCAATGGATTATGGGTACACTGGAACCTCGGATCAGCGCATGCTTTGAGAAAACACTTCAGGATCAATGCACAGACCAATTATGAAGATCAGATTTAATGCTGTTGTGTTTAGAACAGGGAGGGAGTATCGCCATAGCTCAACTTATAGACCTAATATATATATATATATATATATATATATATATATATATATATATATATATGTGTGTGTGTGTGTATGATTATTAATCTGTGTGTGATGCTGTATTTGGTATGCTGGTGAATACTACAAAATTATGTTTGGGCTATTATTATTTGACCTCAAAATCAAGAGAATGATATAAATATTAAGAAATTGAAATGTTTATAGAAAATGGGTGGAATTTGGGTGGTAGCATAAATTATAAATATTTAAAAAATCCTTTAAAGGTTCATTACTCATGAACATAATACATTACTCTGTTCATAAATACATTACTCTGCTGGGACCTCTACATTTCTAAATAAATAGAAAGATTTCTTCTTCTTCAGTAAAAACTCTATTCATTGAGACACTGAGGTTTGTCAGTTTGTTGAATGTTACATTGTGACGTTAGTGTGAAAAATTATCTTAATTGTCATAAATTGTCACAATGTTACAATGTAACTCAATTGTAAAATGTTACTAAATGCAGAATGTGTGTTTTATATTTGTGAACAGTGAAATTAGACCTGAATGTGTTTCTTTGAGACTCACTCATGTTCTGTTTGTTCCACTTTCACATAAAAGCCCACAATGCAAAAGACCAGACATTTTAATACAGAGGCCACAAATTACACATCATTGATACATCAGGTAACAATCTTGTGAATAAATCAGTATACAGCAGGCAGAGACTGTCATAAGCCTGATGAGAATAAGTCTGTGATTCTGATTGGAGCTGCTCGTGATTATAATATCTCTGTAAATGACACAAACTGAGGACTCCATGGAAACAATAGGTTTGATGTCAGTGACTGTCTCTCAAAGCTTTTGTGGATGAGAGAATTTGGGCGGAGGAAGCTGAAGGTAACGTGCAATTTGTGAGAGAACTGCTGTGTGGCTAATTAACCAGCAAAATGAGCCAAAGTTCACGACGCATTCGCTAGCTGACATTTCCGAGCTCTGCATCAGAGGCCATGTGACACGTTAGGTTCTGGATTCAAGAATTTAAGATCCTTGTTGACGAAATGCTTTTATGTTCTGCACATGTATTGCAAAAGGATACAGTGCCTTATAATATCTTGTATTGACTTTACTGTATCGTGTGTCTAACCTGCATCACACACTGTCGTAGACAAACATACTTACTCACATCTCAAATACAACAGCAAAGCTTCTAACACCAGACAAATAACATCGACTAGGAAGGGAACATCACACTGTCCCTGTAAATATTCAAGCTTTATTTTTTCCAAGAGTCGTTTAGTCTGTAAACAATCTAATGCATTGAAGGAAATCATTAGATTTCAGTAGAAATCAAGTGATCAGCAGAATCAGTTTACAGAAATACTGTGTCAGTTCAATGGTCTTATATCAAACAGTAACACTGTGCTATTTTAATATATATAGTATGATACTGAATTACCAAACCATCTAATTTTCAGCTTGTAACAATGCTCTTGCTATCACACATATATACTGTAAAATAACTGGTTATTCTAAACCTGACTTTCACAGTTTCTGTCTGATTAGCCAGTAAAGGACATGATACAGAACAGACTGAACTGAACAGGCAGAAATGCTGGAACATTAGATTGCATAAAGCACTTACAGAAAATGTTTGTGTTACAAAGTACAAGAGACGCTCATCTCATGCTATTCAGGATGACCTAAATCAAGATCATTGCCTTCAGAAAAACGTTTTAGAAGCATTACACATTGTCCCTCTAATTTATCGGTCTGCAGGAGACGTAAGAGAGCCACTATCGACTCAACACTTTCATGAACCAACAGATGTGTTAGCAGTGGCCAAAGTACATAAAGTAAATGTTCAGCTATTGATGCTCTTTTTATCCTCGGGCAAACGCAGCTGAATGGAGGGCTTCTATGCATAAACTAATCCAGGTGGTCTGCGCCTACAGCCATTCAACTGTAAGTAACTCTGTAGGAGGATCAGATCCCTTCCTGACATGTTTCAACACAAACAGCTACAGCTTCCTTCTACACGACCGTGACATGATATGACACAGGAAGTATTGTGGGTACAAATAAGATGTCATTCTGTTTTGACAAGGAATCAGTTTTCATTCTGTTACAATTTTGCAGGGAAAAGCTTTGTGTACAAATTGCCACAGCACATAATACTGTACATTATGAAACCATATCCACATCATATCATGACAAATCTCAGCGATTATCAATGCAAAATCAAACTCTTTCGCAACAGTTTATGTTACTTATGTTACTATGTTATGTATTCTGCACATGGGCTTTCAATCAACTTGATAAATACATCTTAGATGTACAAGAAGGTTGTTCACTTACACATCATGGAATGGAGTCCATGTTTCAAAAAAAATTTCAAGTCTGCAAAAATTTTCCAAAACTGAGATGTGATGCACCAAAGAAACATTAGAATATTTAACGCAACATGACGTTATATTCCAAATAAAATCCCGGCCATGTGTTTTAGAGAAGGACTGAAGATTAAGATTAAAAGATTAAGGCAAATTAGTAAACTAGCCAAAAACGTCAAAACTTGATTTTTTTGTGTTAAAGATCATTCATCAGTAATTATAAATACAAATGTTGTTTGTTTAGTCTTATGTGATCTGGTTTCATGCTGCATAGAAATTAGTTGATTTACTGAATATTATACATGCCAAACTTATGTTTTGAGCAGCTGTGGTTTTGAGCAGCTTTAAGAACATATGATGTCAGCATTTGGTGATCTAGCATTTGCCAAAAAAATTAATGAAATGAAATAATTTATGCAGGACTAGTTATAGCTGTATAGTCTGTGGTGGTCTACAAATTATTTTTGTTCCTCTGAAATCCATCTATTAAACCTTTTTTAATGGCTTTTTTATTAAACAGCTATGTCACACTTTACATTATTGAATAATTTTACTGAACTTATACAATAAATAATATTAACCACATGTATTAAACAAGCATTTTTCTGTTGATAATTAAAATTGGCAATAAATACCTGGATCTGGCCTAAAATATAATTTGTTCCATGCTGTGTTTAAATGTTTTTGTTTACTGCGTCATAAGCACAATGAACAGTGAAGCTCTTGGCAGTTGCCAGATAGGAGCAAAATATGCAAAACCATTTTACATCACTGTACACAGTCATTCAGAGGAGAGCTATGAAGAAGACATCCGAGCTTCTCTTCTTAGCAGTGCAGAGGCATCAGAAGGATAAAGGCAAGAGTTCTTGAGATATTTTCAGAGTCAGTTTTACAGGTCTCTGGCTGTTAAAAACCTCAGACCAGAGCAATCTGTCAACTGATGCATCAGAGATCTCCTTCATCTCTCTCCTTTCTTGAGGGAAAATATAGATTTGATGAAGTACCCGGCCGTGATCAACTCCGCCATGTTGTCCTCATTCCCAGGAGCCAATGGAAGCCTCAGGTTGTACTTGAACTTTCAGAATCTCAAATGCATCACTAAGTTGGATCTCTATCCGGTTAGTGGAGAACTCAGTAGACGAGCTGCTATTTTATCCCCTCAGCCAGTGTTAAGAATGTTGGCACAAACTAAATCCTGTTGACCGGTTTATTTCACAGATCAAGTTTTCAGGGTGGACTAGAGTTCACGTGTTTGATCTGTGTTGAAGGTTGGGCAGAAATTTCACACCTGTCAAAGCTGGGAAACTCATAAAAATGATTTTTTTAAAAGCGCACTGTTTGTGGGAAGACACAAAGAACTAAACCAACAACATTTTAAATGTCTGTAGGACATTTAAAACTGCATTTACACTGCATGAATTTCTCAACATTCTATAAATGTTGCATTACCTACAATAGTAACCTAAAACTATGACTAAATAGGTGACACCTATAAAGTTCCCCTTAAACAATAGCTTCTACAGCTAGGTGACGCTCTCCAAAAAAGGAAACTTGTTTCAGAGGTCAAGCAAACTATATTCAGATGAAAATAAATACACAAAAGTTAAAGCTAGCAGCCTACATGAAGAGCCAGAACCTTCAGTCCAAAACAGTGGCCCATGACAGGCTAAACAATCGAAGTGACCATAAACAGAGACCATCATAAAGCCAGACTAGACTTTCATAAAGGTCATTTGAATGAGACTGTTGAATTTACGGTGCAGTTTATGTGATAAAACTTACTGACACGAGCAGTCTGGCAGAAACAGTGTTAAAGAAGAGTTTACTGGTCCATTGTTCATTTCAAACTGTCTTAGAAGTCAATCATAAAGTATCTGAGTGTAAATTAACTGTACTGCTTCACCTGACCCTTCCATAAGCGATCCGGCGATATGTGTGACATTTGATCACGGCACGTTACATGGCAAAAACACACATTGGAATCACAGTGTGCTGAATGATGGAAGCTGGTGACATGTCACATTACATTTGAAAGTACAGTGAAACAGCCAGCATAGTCTTATTTTTATTAAGAATTTAATAAGAAACAATTAGGGTTCCTTATGTATAATCTATAAAATAAAATAAACATTTATTATTATTCTATAGATGCCATCCCAACTAAGTCCTTTTTTATGGGTTATTTGTGTATTTCAAATGAAAAATGTACATTACTTTACAGTTGAATATACTGTTTCCCACCACCAGTTAAAATTCCAAAATTAAAAAGCAAAAATTTCAAAAGTAAAAAACTCAAGTAGGAGAAGTGCACAACCCTGATATAGAAATACGCATATTTCAAAGTACCCTTTAAGCAGCTAAATACTTCCTTCCTGATCTGGAAATGATCAAAGTGCTCGTGACATCATCAAACTGCCTCTTGGAGGATGTTAATAGTTGGGACATGTCTTATTGAGCAGGTAAAACTGCCACACTTGATATTGATTAATCAGTTAGACTCACAAATAGGCAAAGACAGCACGCGCCACATGAAAAGGGCAGATTCAGCACAAGAGGGGTAATTAGTAAACTGGATGAGACAGCTACACTTACGCCCGTGGACGCGATTCATTTACCCTCTCTGGGTCAGAGAGACACAAGGCGAAGCAGAGAAGAGATGAAGGACAACAACCTCACACGACAAGAAAGTCTGATCTTCTAACAGAGCTGTTTTACATGAGTCTTCAGCCACTGCTGAATGTATTGAGAATGCTACACGCTTCAAACAACCAACATTCAGTACCGGTGAAAATACTGTAATATTATTGTTACCACAACTTTACCATGATTTCACCTCAGTACAACTTTGTGAGCAAACACAAAGTTGGTAACAAAGAAAAGGATCTGTCCTGACAACTGAAGAATTTAGGAGCTTAATTTTGTCTGAAAAGGTGACAACTATGAAGATGACAAAACAAAAAAAAGGTTTGGAGTGAAGAAATCATCTCTTTGAAGAAGCTTTGCTAGCTTGCCAGATTACTTTCCTAGCTAACAACAGGCTGGTTAATGCGACGGCCCAGGGCATTGTGGTAGTTTTTCTCCTTTGTTAAGTTCTCTAAAAGAACAAGATCAGACTGCAACTCATTAACTAGCCATTCTGACTTCCAGACGAGGCCTACGGCTTTCTCTTCTTTTTGTTTTGGTATTTCTGCTCTGATACCGAGAATTAGGCATCTAAAATTTATGGATACTTCTAAATGGTGCAAGAAGCAGGAAAATACAAAAGAAATTTTAAATCATTCAGTATGTTTAATAATGCAAATCTCAGCTCACATTGTAATACCTTACAGCTGGTTATGATTTTTAACACGATTACTAGCTTTAAAGGTAGGTATGCCATCTGCTGTTTCTGAGAGTAGTTTATGATACAAATTATTGTATTTTGCCTTCAGTTCTTTAAACACTGAAGCTTATACTGTGTCTCTTTCGTTCGCAACATTTTACTGTACATGAACTGTACACTTGTTGCAAATGAAGAGACAGCCAATGGCCTTGAGAAATTAAATAATACCACTCGTGTTTGGAATGACATGAGGACACATAAATAACCACCGAATTTTCAGGTTTCTGTCCCGTTAAAAGAAAGTCTTGTTTGGTCTCTATTAAATCTGGCTTATGTCATATGAGATGTTGTCTTCCTCCTTTAAACATCTGCCACATGCACCTTTGGACAGATCGTGGCTTATGAGTGTTTTTCTTTTGTCATTTTGCTTAAAAAAAACTACTTTAAACATGACTGTTCTATAGGAGTTTTTTGAATTGCAATGCAGTAAACAGCATCAAAAGAAAGAGATCAGAAATATTTTTATCTGTGATACATTTGTCTGTAGCGTTCTGCATACTGCCGTCTGTCATCAGAATATAGCTACCTCCCCGAGTGCTTGTTTCAGCATTTATTTTTGAATAATTAGCGTGAATATCCTGCCCTGTTTCCTCATCACTCAAAACATCATTACCGAGGTGAAGGGAAGGGAATGATTCCCCCGGGAGAGATGGTGAGCTTCTGAGAAGGAAAAAGATGAGTAAGAGGTCCAGGGATTAGATAATGATCTTCCAAAAAGAGTGTTCGCTGCTGAGAAACTGTCCCATATGTACAAGCAGGCAATTAAAGCTGAAACGGCCTGCAGATACGGGCCTGTCTTTACCCTCTCTATTCATTTCTTTACATGTGCTTGCATTGCTGCTCATCTGCAGCCTGTTGTGAAGCCCACAGGGTGTCGTGAATACACATCTGATGAATCCACCCGGGTGGTTTTATGTCACTATTGATAGCTGCTACTGATATCTGAGGAAAGAACTATTGATAGTTGGAGGAATTGAAATATGTAAGAAGTTTTGACATTTGAGAGATTTGACATCATGCCGAGGTTTTCCAGCAAAGATTTTTAAAAACCTCATAAAATCTAAACTAGAGCTCTGTTGCATGTCTGTTAGCTTTGAAACCATCTAAAGGCTAGTGTACTCTTTTAAAAGCTACAAGAAAACTTTAAAATTTAAAGTGTTACCATCCTAAAATAGCCCAGCTAAAAATTTTAGGTTGTAAGAACATTTCCCTAACGTTTCCATTAAGTAACAAAAACAAAAAATCGTGAATGTTCTAGAAACATTTTTTATACATTGTATTAACCTTACTGCTTGGTTATTAAATACATTATTCAAACATTTTTAATTCTGTAACTTTCTAAAACATTGCACTAACAATTTAAGAATAATGTTTTTGATAACTTTCAGAGAACGTCAGCCAGCATTCTGATCCAGAGACCACTGATCCAATTTATTTATTTGATGAGCAGACATGTATTAAGTGGAATAATAGAGTACAGTCAGACGATTATTATAACAAAATAAACCCCTTCAGGGATTAGCTTCCCTTGTTGGGAATTATTTTCAATTACAATAATGACACTGAATGTACATTATCCCTTACCAATACAGCTCTTATGTCGTTCCAAATTTGAAGATATGCAAATAAGATTAGAAAGACAAAACAAAAGGAAAGATTCTGTGAATTATGACTTACATTTAGGTCAAGACTATGTTTGATAAGTAAAGGAAGTTTATATTGGTTTGGAACAACACAAGAGTCAATGGTCACAGAATTCTGTTCCTTCAAGTTCATTTCTTTATTTGTAGCCTGTATGTACGATACATGTTCAGCCTTGCGAGCTATGGCCCATATCTGCAAAGACATACAAAAGATCAACTGCATTAACAACAGATGGTAAAACTCAGCAGAACGACTGCAGTACAGAGAGATATACCGACTGCGTCATACAGACTAGTGAAAGAAAAGAGGCTGAACTAACAACTATTAAACTAACATTAATCTCTATTGATTTCCCGCAAGCGTTTTAATTACCTCGGCCCTTACTGTTTTTACTCTCAGAAACCTGCTGCTAATGAGACACATTTGTCTGAGCTGTAAAATACGACCCAAGTCTTCAAAGCAAAATTATTGATTGTAAAAGAAAGAGATGAAAGACTGCTACGCCGCAGTGCCAGAATAGTAACATTTCAAATGGACAGCCCCATTAAAAATTAATAATAATAGAAGTTAATTAAGTTTTGCACTTTTTATTAGCCTTCACTTTGTATCAGCCCTGCGTGGAAGCAGCGGACGCGTATTTCTCGCATTTGCTGTTTGCATTTCTCCTCTGTTTCTGACAATGGAAACGAGCGACTTCAAAGCGGTTAGTGCCGTGAGATGACAGCGGAGCTGAGAATCAATGGATTTTCCTACCAAAATCACTGACAGTGCAAAATGTGGCCTACATCTGTGATTCTGTTTCATCTTAGTTTAAGATGTATGGTGCTTCTTCTGATACGGAACACGACCGAGTCTCGCAGTGGAGGCGCAGAGAGCACAGCGAATCAGAAAAGATCAGCCCATGAAACAGTCCAACCAATGATTCATTTCATTGTTTCCCCTCAAGAGTTTGTCAAACAAATGCGCAAAATGCAGACGGGCCACAAGATCGGACAGACATCGTCTGAGGGTGGAGGCAAAGCCAGAGAATCTGATGTGGCAGTTCAGGTCAGTCAGACGCTTCAGAATGGAGCATTTTTACTTCTTTATTGAGGCAGCTAGGCCCGTCTGACACATCATTAGGGTTGAAACGTTACTGCTAATTTCACATGGTGTGAATATGCAAATTTAAGAAAAATCACCTTAGGCAAACCTTATGTGTAACTTCACAAAAAACTTGATTTCCTTATTTCAGAGATCTTTAATTACAGAATAAAGTAATCATGAATAAGATCTCTTTATTATCTCTGTTGTTTCTCCTAGAAACCAATGACTTCATAACATGTTTGTTTACCAAGACTCTCCCACCTGAGTCTTGCTTCATCTGCTTAAACATTCCAGGACAGTTTTGACATCTGAAGGTTTATAAGGAATTACTCTTTGTAAAGCTGCTGAGGAACTGTTTGTATTAAGCATTATACAAATAAATTGAATTGAACAAATTCAGGCTTCTCATAGTTCATTATCTATATGGAATAAAAAAACTAGTAATTTAACATAATCCCTGTGTCTCCTTTAAAGTTTCAGAAGAGATCTCAGCAATGTCTCAGACTGCACTCAGATTTACCTTGATACCATATTTCCAGTCAAAAGGTTTCAATTTAAAGTCCAGCAGATGTTTCCCTGCTGAAGACACCAGCAGATGTGGTCTGAGTGCTGGTTTCTCCACCAGCCTTCTTAACTAGTTCAAACAGCTTCGATCATGCTGGTCGGACAGCTTTACCAAGTAAACATTTCACTGCGATGCTTCTTTAACAGCTAGATCATCACAATGCAAAATTAGCCAGCATGGAAATTCATGTGGGTCTAGGGCTGGTCTGTTCTGCCAACATCACATTACATGAGCTTTACTATCCACATTTAATTCATAGTTCTATATTCTCCTTTTATATGTTGAAAATTGTCTCTATATGTTGTTTTATTTCTACTAAGGATTTGCATAGCATTGGTTTTTGAATATTTCAATATTTAAAAAAGCTACTATCATCACCCATCAGTAAACCTCTACTAAAGTATGTTTAAGTCTTCACTTTTAGTGTCTTTAGCAGCTCTGTACAAACAGCAGTAATGTGATTACATGATAACAGAGGGATTGATGTTGCATATCAGCAGTTCAGTGTCGTCAACAATGGCGATTTCAAGAGGTTTCTACTCTAATCTCAGTGTTCTTTGCTTTAATAATGACACAATAAGCCAAAGAGCTCCTGAAAAGCATGCAGCCAAATGCACTGAATAAAAAATAAATAACGTTTGATGCTGCTGCATCTTTTGCACTTCAAAGACTTCATCCATTTGTGACTTCAGGCCCAGTGACTCTCCATGCAACTTGCTTTTATGGATGAAAAGACTCATGAAAACAACTCTTGAGTGGTCATTTCAACTCATTTGTTTTCCAGTCTGAATAGTATTGTGTTTACATGTCTTGAGTTCTCTTAACACAGTAAATAACAGAATATGACTTCATTAACACACTGAAGGAAGGAGGTTGGAATAATGGCGGTCATATATTCCATTATTTGCTCAATTTTGCTCTGAACATTAGAGCTCTGCTTAAAAAAACAACTTAAGTCAACTATTTGTTTGGTTTGTTTGTTTTTCAATACATCTTAATCTAGTTATTCAAAGTAAAAATATTCACTGGACATAAACTGTTAAATTCACAATGACTCCAAAGTCTTTGTATCAATAGCCAATATAGAATATGTATTATTTCAAATCTGTCTTATTCTTCTAATAGCAACATCATAAAAATATTCAACACATGAACGTCAGGGATCAGTATCATTCAGAAAACTCACAGTACACAGATCTCAACACCCCCAGCTAACAGGGAACAATCTTGGAAAGTTCTCTCAAAATGATCAAAAATGTTCTTAACGTTAACAGAATGCTCTTTTAACATTATATATCATATATCAAAAATGTGTGATAAACTTATATTCTTACATTGTTAATGGAACATTATTAAAAAATAAAAATACGATATAAAGATTTTGAAAAGTGTTCTTACAACAAGCAATAATGTTAATACAATGTCTAAAAAACTGGACGTTTTGAACATCCCTGTAAATTAAAAATAACATTTAAGTTTTGGTTACTTAATGGAAACATTATAGAAACATTCTTACAAAATAAAACTGTTAGCTGGGACTGAGCACATCATGCACATAATGGTTTAGGCCAAATATCCTGTACATCATAAATAAACAAACACATTCTTATATCACAAGATACAAGTTACCAAAGGTGACAGCAAAATCAACAACAACTGTGTAAATTAAACAGGTAAACGGTCCTTTAAGCTTCGGTGCATTAACACAAATGGAACGGAGCCCCAAAACATGTTTTCAGAGTATTTAAAACATAAAGAAATGCATTTTAACAACACACCTGTTACTGTTGGTACAACAAGTATAAAGTTATTTTAATAGCAAAGCTGCTCTGATGGTTTTCCTCAAAGATAACAGCAACAAATAAATCAAACAAGAAATCTTTGAATATATTTCAGCATTATGTACTAGATCTAAAATCATTTTTCTAATGCATTGATTATTTGGCTCGATTAGGACAATTTCACATACAGTTTCAGCATAACGAAACTTGCAGAAACCAACAAGGGAACTCACCTCTACAAACATTAGTAGCCTACAGACTTTTGCTGGGAGCTTAACTACTTATTGAGTGACCTCAAACTAACCACAACTAGCCTGCCATGACCACATCTAACTGAAAACAACAAGCAGCATTAGTCTGATCACAAGTCTGATCACAAGTCTGATCACAAGTCTGATCACAAGTCTGATCACAAGTCTGATCACAAGTCTGATCACAAGTCTGAAAATATTGTGTTGGCCAAAACATGACAAACACTGTCCCGTTTAACTGTGATAGAAACATCAGTGCTGAAGGGGGCGATAGAGTCACATCCTCACCTGTGTACATACATCCTCCTCCAGCATCAGCTGATTGTAGAAGAAGAGCGTTCACACGCACCTGAATGAATCATTTGTGTGAGTCGAATCTTCTAAATGAATCACTTCAAATGATTCATTTGAACAGCAAATTATTATATTAATAATGTTAAATAAAATGAAAATGAACGCCACCAGAAAAGTATCTGCCACCTGGGCCTGTTAATTAAAACCATAAATAAACAAATATTTTTAAACATAATAACATTTCTGAAAAGGAGAAAATCAACCTGTGTTTGGTTTTTGAAACATGGCCTAACATTCAATAAACGTTTTCTCAACGTTATCAAAACTAGTGTTAGTATGTTTTCACCATTATATATCACATGTATATCAAAAATGTTATTCTTAAGTTGTTAATGGAACGTTTAAAAAATTACAGAATTAACAAAAACAATAACCAATAGTCAATAACCAAGGAATGAGGTTAACACGTTCCTAGAACGTTCAAAATAATCTTTTAACGTTTTTGTTACTAACGGAAACATTAGAGAAACGTTCTTACAACCTCACAATTGTTAGCTGGGTCAACATTAATGGCTTATTTTCCAGGAAAGACTGTAAAAGAAAGAATTTAAATGCATACATTTGCTACAAGGTTTTTTAATCAATGTTTAGGACACTTGCCTATATGCCCTCGATGCTAAACAGAAATTGGACTTAAAGCTTTCATAGGGTGTTTTTTCACAGGGATTTCATAGGGTCTTGACTTGAGAAATATCCCTGCTGCTGTCTGAAAAAATCATATGATGCACTTAGAACTCCAAACCACATTTGGGGCACCTGGCTCACCTCCACAATATTGGCATTGTTATATTTGAAAGGCATGAAAATTGAAGTTATTATCTTCAAACAGTTTTGGCCCAGGATTTTTGCGTGATCATCATAACCCCTCTTTCAGGCTATTTTCAGACCACTTTTGTTATTACGCTAAAATGAATGCAGGCTTTTTTGTGTGGACACAAGATCAGGACTGGATATGCTTTGATTTCTATTAGCATAATTTATTTTAGTGTTTTGGTCTTTTGTTTTGAATAATGAATGACGGCAGGCATGAATCTGCTGTTCTAAATTAGCCAATTAAAACGTGGAACAGACTGTACCAGCATATATGAATGTATATCTGTGAGATACACAGATGAAACTGGAATGCGACCCTATGTGTATGATGGAAGATATAAGCTATGGTACAATTACACTTCTGTACATGACCCTGACATACTGCATGAATACAGCACAGAATCATTTTGCAGGCGGTAAGTGATTTGAGGGAAGAGGCAATAGGTTTTGAATTCCACTGGGACAATGAGCGAATGTGCAAATACATCTTCGTTCTTATTTATTCACACCTTCGCAGCCGGCCGTGAACTGTCAGGGAAATGCTAAAATGCTCTGAACGATACGCGCTTGGCATAGATGCCGTGTTAGTCAGTTTCTCTTTACAGAAATATTCAAAAAGGGATACTTCTCTCTCTCAGGGCACACGGAGCTCTGTTCTGTCTCTTCTTCATCAATTATTAACCCCGAAATGTTTAATGCTTCAAGCAGAAAGAAATCAATGAGACATCAGTCCTTTTAATCTTTAAATAAAATGTGTTATATTTTAAACTTGAAGTGATAATTATCGGCGAGGAGCTGACCATTTCAACGCATGTCATTTTTGATGAGAGATGTGATTGTACTAACATCTATGTAAAAAGTCATTTTTCTCTTTCACTTTGGTATTTATCTTCCTCAAACATTTTTCTGTAATAAAATAACTCAAATAAAATAACTAGGCCTTTATAATGTACAGTACACCCTTCAGAAAACATCTAGTCTAGTCTGATAGTCATTATCACAGAAGTGGACAGTTCTTGTTCCCAGCTAACAGGGAATGTTTTCAGAACATTGGTAAGTGTTATGTAAAAGTTATCTCAATGTTATCAAAAAACATTCTTGCAGTAACATTACAAGAACATTTACATTGAGTTATATTGAGTATATATATATATATATGAATGTATATATCATACAAATTGACTTAAAATAAAAATTTATTTAAAATAAAAAACGTTATTCTTAAGCTGTTAGCGGAATGTTTTGAAAATGTTACAGAATTAAAAAAGTGTTTGAATAGTATTCTTACAATCAAGCAATAAAGGTCTAACAATCTGGACTTTTTTGTGACTAATGGAAACATTATGGAAACGTTCTTACAACATTAAATTGTTAGCTAGACTGTTACAATAATGACCGTCTAACTTTACATTATCCTGCTTATTGCACGGCTACTTACCACATCAATACATAAAATATTGATTTAAACTGAAATAATTTTATTATGTGAAAGAGAAGAGACCGTGAAGTGATATGAGACATTAAACATGAGCGGTTTGGGAAATGGCTTTGCTGGGGCAATGGTCAATTAAAGCGTATTGTTTAGCTGTCATTATACGGAAATATTTGACTGTAGAACGTCACAATTGACCAATCAGAATCGAGTTACTCCAGACAGCTGAGTAATAAGAATTTATTATAACGAAAGGGTCGCTACAAGGGCATTGGCTGCTTGTTCTTGTTTTATGTTCTGCACTGGCATGTTCACTGTACATGTGTGCAGTCTTTACTGCTGTTTTCTTAATCACATACTTCTCTGCTGTATATAGTAGGTTTACATAGTCTGTAGTTCAGATATTCATTTTCTGTATGCATAGAAAACTCAGATGATGTTCTGTATTTGCAAAAATACACTGTGTGGAATACGGTATCCCACAATGCAATGCACTCTACTTTAGACACATCTGTGCACAATTATGATAAATAATTATGAAAATATTATTATGAAAGTAAATTGTAGTTCCTAAATTAAAACTAGACGCCACTTGCTGAATTAACCATGCAATGTAGTGAGGTCATGTGACCATGTTACTGACAATATCAATATTGTGTTTCATGGGCTATGATTTTGAACAGTACACCATATATGTTGTACATTATTCAGTAAGCAGGAAGCAAGTTTTGCATTCCCAAGACAGCCTATGTATTGAATATGTATAATGTTTGATGGGGAGAAAACATAACATGGAATGCTTGTTATGTGTGTTGTGTGTCTTCTCTTCCATTCACAGCTTATTTCAACACTAGAGCTAAACTAAAGCATTAGCCTTCGGTTCTTTAGAATACTTAAAGCACCATCCATGCATGTTGTAGCACAACAGACCCACAGCACTGGGGCCCTCATTCAAGCTCAATTTATCCACCTAAGGTGTTGATAACCTCGAAAACTCGAGCCAGCCCGGCCCGTGTCTCAGTCTGGGGAGGACGGCGTCACCGAACCGATTCTCGTTAATCACTGTTGACATTAGCAGGCGTGGCTTCCTGCTGTCCACACGAAGGACAGCGAGAACAGTTCGCCAGCTGACAGTAGGAGACAGGTGCACGGACGAGGCCGAGAGACACGGCGACAGACAGAGACAGGGGACCGCAAGCCTTCATGCAACACTTCAGTTCCTCCAGCACAACAATCAGAGAACACGAGAGAAAGAAAATGAGACTGCGTTGGAGAACTCTCACGGATTACGTTTGTTACAATGAGTCAGAAGACTCACACCCGGGCCACTCAATCTCACACCGCCAACGGCTCATATTCACACCAATAATAAGCTTTCATATTGGTATACAAATGCCCCCGCTGGCCCCTGTTGTGGATGCATAAGCATTCATATCACGCTGAAAAAGCAGTTGTCACTGTGGATTTACCTTTGGGCAACACTGTGCTGATTGATTCTGTAGTGGTCTGCGCAGTCTAGACGTTAATATGAGAGCCATGCTAAACATCCCATGTTTAGTAAAAAGAGACAAATTTTTAATGCATGACTTTGATGACTCCTGAATATTCATTGTATACACACACACACACACACACAGATAGATAGATATATAGTATATATATATATATATAATGCTAAAGAACAATTTGTGATGCATGTATCTTCTACAATGAAATGTCTTATCTTATCTGGTTTAATTCTAATTATGTGATATATATCCACACATGTATTGTCAGTGTAACCAGATTTATTTCCACTTCATTTTATGCCTCTAAGGTGGAGAGCAAAAAAAAGTGAACAAAAGTGAAAGCTGTCTGTTTGGACTGCGTCATTCTGTCATCAAATCTGCCCCCGAGATGAGAGGGTTACTATAGCAACTGCCTGGGTTAATAACCCCTCCACAACACTGTCTCCACATTTCAACATGTAATATATATAATTTCTATTCAAGATAAATGGGACTCTATTGATGTGTCATAATGACATGTGACAATTACTGGCTCTTGAAAACCGCAAAGTAAAGATATCAAACCAATTGCTCTCCGATCTTACAAATATGCATATTCACTTGAGTAATGTGAATATATTAAGTGAATAAGGGACAGGCATGGAAGTGCACAGCCAATAGGAGAGAAAAATCACAAATAAAATCAGAAATGAGATCAAAATAAGACTTTTGCCTAAGGCTCCTGCTACATTTCGTATGTCTCCTCTAAAGCTTCAGAAGAGATCTCAACAATGTCTGAAAATGTCACAATGTCTCATCATGAGCTCAAACTTTCTCATTCAAGTTCTCGTAAACCAAATCATCTGTGATGTGCTAGCCACGTAAATGTTATCGCACTACAATTTTTGTGCATGTACAAATTGTCTCTTTATATTTCTCCAAGAGAATTTTAGGGGTAACATCTAAGAAGCCTAAATGAGATCTCCAAAGTCTTCTGAGCTTTTTTTCTGAAAAAATGATGATTTTTCTGAAAAAATCATCTCTGAGCAATATATGTTTCCTTTGGGAAGAGTTTATTTTAAGCAACCCAAAAATGAGGATGTTTTCTTTTATTACTGAAGGGGAGTTCAGATCACTGTTTCAAAGAAACAATGCCTTCCTGCAGACATTTCCTAAACTTTTGCCCATGGGGAGCTGATGGGGACACGTTTTATCTTTACTATGGCTGCAGGCAGCATTTTCACACAGTATGTGAGCACATGCAAGGTAACCTGAAGGCTGACCTCGGGAGCTTTCAAGGGTACCGTGTCTATTTAGGCTTACCCCAGGGAATTATGGGTTAGATGCAGGTATACAACGTATGACCCTTACTTACCTCTTCCCTTGCCTTGGAAGATAATGATAGAGCTTTAAATAAAGCAAGATATATTTAAACCACTACAAATACTTCCTTTGTATTCTGGGCTTGATGTGAAAAGGTATTTTACAGTATTTAATTAATTTTTTTCATGATATCCAGTTGCAGAATGAATCTCATATAACAGACGTTCAGTTAAGTAAATCATTTTAGAGCACGTTTATGGATATACGATATAACAGCACATTCCCTCTGGCACTGAAATACGTGCTGCATTTATTTCACTACAGTCTTATAATATCTAACCTGACGCCCGCTTTCATTCTACAACACGACACGGCTGTATCAATTGAAATCGATTGTAATCTCACGGATTACCGCCGTGGCTAAATTGTAAGTGTCAGTAGGAATCAAAATTCTATTATTTTCCAAACAATCTGATAAAGGTATACAAAACCCAGATGCCTGGCCGGTGAAAGTGCTTGTTTGCCGAACCTGCTGGAGCCTGCACGGACGCCACGTTTCTGTCCCGTGGGACACGCTCAATTTTCCACAGGCTTATCTTGGCACGGAGGCCATTTAGGGCTCTTTTGCCGCTTGACTTCTTGAGATATGGCCCTGTATTACAAACACAGGTGGGGACCTGTAGGGGTGTTGGGAAATTTTCGGGCTTCTGGGGATGGAGTGAAGGATTTGGACCGCAATTATAAATGCATTGCCTAGTAGTGGATGTTTCACACTCTTTTCAACATGAACTATCAAAAGCAAGTCCTTGAAAGCTTCTCAGATCTGCAGATGGAACGGATCGAACACAGACGGGTTTTCCACACTCTCATCCATAAACAAAGAGCTGTGAGAGGCAGAGGGTCTCCTGACGGTGCACATGGTTTTACAACATCTCACTTCTCTCCGCAGCTGCTCTAATAAACATGATCCACAAACCCCACACACGTGTCCTCAGAAACGACATCATTAAAACTCCAGAGCAGGGGTGCTATTGTAACTATACTCTGCATATTCTAATCATAACATATTTTGTGTGATATGAGCATCATTAAAAGTTAAAGTTGTTGCATTATTTACACAAATCATTAGAGTACAGATATGTTTTAAATATCATTTGAAATCTAATCACACAAATGTATTGGCTCAATTATACGGCGCACTGGCCTTGAATCGCACTCGGTCCGTGTTGTTACATACCGCCATCTGCAGGAACAAGCGCGCTATTACATTTATTAACAAAAAGTCCAGTGAGGGTTAGACTAAAACTACCCCTACAAATACAGACGTCATGGAAACTACAAAAAAAGGTTAACACAGTTATTGTTACGACTACAAAACCATACAAATAATAATATAAAAAAAATACTGTCTTACGTAAAAGGCCATCTTTTACATTATAGCCTGTTATATCTAAATACAGCTATCTAATTCAGCAATATTTAAACATAACAAAATATAAAATGTATTTGGGAATTTCGTCACAAATCCTTACAGTTAAAACAGTTACAGTACAGTACAGTACAGTACAGTGAAATAAATGTGACAACTAGCCCCGGTTTGGTGCTACGCTTACCTCCAACCTCTAGGTGGCGGTATAATAATCAATAACTTCAAATCAAGTCAAATAGTTTAATAGAAATAAAACAGCACCACTGCACTGCTACAGAACCACTGCTCATCATCTAAATTCATTATATTTGACGCCAGCAGTTGTACATTTAGCCTTTAATGGCACTTTTGGTATGTTTTGTAAAGACCTTGTGGAAGCGGTCATCCGGCGGAAGCGTCTTTCCATCAGCAGAGAGAAGAACATGGCGGCGCTCCGTGTGGTCGTGTTCTCCGGTACCGGGAGAGCCCTGCTCAACACAGCCAAATCTTTTCACACTGCACGGGTATGCCCACGGTTACTGTTTACCTGCCTGTCGTTTTGTTGTAATGGTCGGTCGTGTGAGGGGCAGAGATACGCGCCGGGTTGCAGATCGCGGCGTCTGGTATGAGCGGCGGAGCAAGGTCACAGCTGCAGTGACTGCGTAACAAATATCAGGACGCTTCTGAGGTTATAAAGCCTCTGATCTCTCCGGTTAAAGTAGTATAGATATGAAAGCCTGCTTTAGGAAACAGTTTGGAGTCAGATCTTTGACATAAAGGGATGGTTTCTTTAGCTCAGAAGGTGACATCACAGGTTGAGTGACATCACAGTAATGCAGTAATGTTTAAAGTTGGTGACATCTATGTCTTGGTTTTTTAGGTACATACTGCTGTATGTTTATGTAATGACCTTCTCACTCCCACTGTTGTTAATCACTTAAACAGAACCTCTTACAGTGTTTTCATCTGTCTAATCAAATGAATGTAATAACTCTTCATGTACGTACATGATGTTTTGTCTTCTTAATGCTTTGATTATCTGTTTGAGGTCAGGCTGGTGTATGTAATAGTATGAGGAGTTTTACTGCACACACAAACACATCGAGGTCAATTTTGTATTGACCTTCTTTTAATGTCTTCAGGAGATGAAATACACGGTGTTATTGAGTTTACTGTAGCAATAAAGTACTCCTGGTACTTCCAAAGGTTTTATGAAATATGGTGATCAGGGAATACCATTGAATGTGTCAAAGTACCACGGTACACTGCAATACTCTTT
Organism: Chromobotia macracanthus; assembly: GCA_036877525.1. Taxonomy (NCBI): domain Eukaryota; kingdom Metazoa; phylum Chordata; class Actinopteri; order Cypriniformes; family Botiidae; genus Chromobotia; species Chromobotia macracanthus. The sequence continues at coordinate 16,998,107 of JAZGTH010000001.1, forward strand.
CATAAGGGTAAACAGCATTATAATCTTCATTATAATTGAATTGTTCATTACCTTACTGATTTAAGGGTTTTCACCTGAGGCTGTCAGTTGAAGTTGTGTCTGTTACATCTATTTTTGTGTCACATTTTGCAGGCCAACATGTCACTTGCAAGCCTGCCGAGGGGGAAGAAAATCGCCCTGACCGCGATTGGAGTGTTGACAACAGGAGGAGCCGGTCTGGCTCTGATGCTCCAGCAGTCCGTCAAAGCTTCAGATCTGGAGCTTCACCCCCCTTCGTACCCCTGGAGCCACAATGGCATGCTGTCCTCGCTTGACCACGCCAGGTATCATCTCCCACCAGAGCCCTGCATAACCAGAGACCAAAGATGAGCACAAGTGTCTCGTGATGTTATAGTAACACTAAATTAAGACAAAATCAGAATGGTAAATAAATTAATTAGACTTTGTAGCATACACTGGATGTATGTTAGAGCTTATTTTAAAGACCCAATGTAATCTACATCAGCTCTTTGCGGTTTTAATTATGAATTAAATTAAATTATAGTGTGACATTATGCAATAATTATCTAATTTATTAGTAGTCACCAGAATTTTTTGTAAAAAATTCACCAAGGTCTGTTTTTATTATGTTCCTTCTAGTACTTGAGTGAATTTCTGTTCACTCACCTCCCGTGTTGGCAAAGAGTTTATATAATACATTTCATCTTATTGTGTTTTGATCACCAATTAGAACTGCAGTCTGTGGCCAGACTTAGCATAACAACATTGACTGAATCAATAGCATGAGTTTGGGTGGGATTACTGTTAGAACGTTGACTGAAAACAGTCATTACAGTTGTGCAGTTATGTTTAGTGCCACTATTGACACAGAATTTAAACTTCACCTTTAAATGATTTGACTCTGGATTTGTTTAACAGTATTCGTCGTGGATATCAGGTGTATAAGCAGGTGTGTGCGGCCTGTCACAGTATGGAGTATTTGGCCTTCCGTAACTTGGTCGGTGTTTCACACACAGAGGCTGAAGTCAAGACTCTGGCTGAGGAGGTGAAGCCCTTCAGATCTGCTCTGGTCACATTCACACAGAGGTTTTAGTCTAAGGTAACTGTCAGTGATGTTGTTGATGTTATTCTGATGTAGATTGAGGTGGTGGATGGTCCTGATGAGTCAGGTGAGATGTTCACTCGACCTGGAAAGCCATCAGATTACTTTCCCAAACCTTACTCCAACCCTGAGGCTGCCCGCGCGGCCAACAACGGTGCTCTGCCTCCTGACCTCAGCTATATCGTCAATGCTAGGTAATGAATTTAACTCAGTCACCTGACTGTGAGAAAAGAACTATTCTGCCTAATTTTCACAGGAAATTGTGATGTTGAGCCATAAAACAGAGGCTCTTATTTTGTTTGTTTATTTTGTAAACTAAGTTCTACTATTTCACAAAATATATCTTTTTATGATTGGTCATAGAATATTAGATTAAATTTATTATGATACATTTGTATTTCTCATTTTGCATAAGCATGTATTATATAGACTGTTATACTGTTTATCTAAAAACTTATGTTATTCATCTTTCTGTCTCTCTATCCCAGGCATGGAGGTGAAGATTATGTGTTCTCTCTTCTGACTGGTTACTGTGATCCTCCAGCTGGTGTGTCTTTGAGAGAGGGTCTCTATTATAATCCTTATTTTCCTGGTCAGGCCATCGGGATGGCACCTCCTATCTACAATGAGGTGCTGGAGTTTGAGGATGGTGAGATGTCATTTTTAATCTGCCTAATGTCTTATTAGACTCAATTTTAAAGAAATCATGATTTGGCCTTTTGTGAGTGTAAAGTCTACAGTTTCTAGACACACTTAATTTTAATTGCTTATCATGGTATCTTAATTTAAAAATAGCCATTTTGTAATGGTGTCAGAAATCATAGTGGACATTATTGAGTGAACTCATTAAATCCCATAATGTACCACAATAATGAGTGTACAACCGATGTACACTCAACATCTAGCCCCTACTCATTCACTGTGAGCATCACACAGCCTTAGTCAAAATAACTCACAATAAGCCCTGTATTTTTTACTTGATAGGAACTCCTGCCACCATGAGTCAAGTGGCCAAAGATGTCTGTACGTTCCTGAGGTGGGCTGCCGAGCCAGAGCACGACCAGCGCAAGCGGATGGGCCTGAAGGTTTGTTTTTCCATCCGTTCATTTTTCAGGTTAAACTAACCTCATCAGATGTTTATTGAAACTGTTTGTTTCCTCTTCAGGTGTTGATGGGCGCTTCCATTCTTGTTCCTCTGGTCTACTACATGAAGAGACATAGGTGGTCTGTGCTGAAGAGCAGAAAGATTGCCTACAGGCCTCCCAAATAAAACCATCCTGATGCCTTCAGCAGGCCCTGACACAACGTTAAAACCTGATTCATGTTTGTCCGATCTTTCACAGAATGCACAATGCATCAAGATGAGGTTGCAGGACATCTCTTCACTGAGGTGTCCTTCTTCCTAAATGACTTGAAGAGTGGGACCTGAGACAACCTGTGTGATGTTTGACTGTAAAATAAACACGATCTGAATGAATTGTTGTGGTTGTCAATAGGAGAAAGTCAAAAACAAATACAACCTTCTTGTGCTTTTGTGAGATCTGTCTTTGCAGTAGATTCTCTGCACGTTGTTGTGTAAATATTTAATAAAACCCAATGAAATCAATCACCAAACTCTGATCATTATATCAATTTACTAAAAATTAAGAATATTGCAACACAAGAAATTCCTCAAAGGTAGGTTTAAAATGGCAGTAGTGAAAAAGAATGGAGTATTTGTATCAGAAAATAATTTATCAATGCAAGTAGAGTTATTTTTCAGATAATTTTATTGTTTTGTAAATGGATTTAAGTCTCGGCTCTGGCTGAGTCATACCAGAATATATAACTTCAGAATTGTGTCGTCTTATTTTTAAGTTACATTTACAAGAAATTACATTTGTCTAAACTGATCACAAAAGTGCTTTGCACTCATCAGTGTAAATGACATCATAACCAATTACAATTGATAACATTGATCAATTATTTGCTACCCATTTGGTTCACATTTTAAACACCACTCCAACTGTATGTATTCACTTTGCGTCTTACGTGTTTAGTTTAGGTTGTTAAAGAGAGAGTGCAAAGTTTTTATATATAACACTGAAAAGATTTCAATACTTTTGCACTTTACCATTATAGACAGTTACTTAAACAGGAGTGTAAAAATCCAACTCTAAACTAATCCTTGTGAAATTGCATGACAGTGTGAACCATTATAATAATTATAGTGAATTAATAGATGTAAAAAATGCAGATTTTTAGGATAAAAGCAACGAACAAATAAGTAGATTAAAATGTTTAATTTACACCAATATCTGTTTTACTGTCACGAAAAGCAGTAAGGAAAAGAAGCTCGCTACGCGGTGGAATCCGATTGGCCGATGGCTTCTCGTCACTTCCGGTGTGTCCCGGAAGTGTGTCACTGGAAGTCGAAGTGACGGCTGTCTGCACCGCCGCACGGGAGGAGAATGGACGCGTTAAATAAACTTAAACAATTTGACGCTTATCCGAAAACCCTGGAGGATTTCAGGATCAAAACATGTGGCGGAGCGACGGGTGAGCGACAAAACACCGCCAGACTTTGTAACCCCGGAGCTTCATTCATACAGAAAACTGAACGGGCTAATTAACATAACGCCTTAAAATACGTGCATGTATTAACATATTCAAATGAGCGTTTCTGCCTAATAGATCTGAAGAAAAGTGTCAGTCACTGTCATAAATGCACAGATTCAGCGCCCTGTGAGATGAGTCGTGTTTAAGCCATGCTGTGAATTAATTGTCACGTAAAACTGTATTCAGTAGTCACATCACATATAAAAGTTGGAGTTGTTTCTAATACACATGTCCCTCCCTTACTCACTTTATAGTGACCATCATCAGTGGACTTATTATGCTGATTCTGTTCTTCTCTGAGCTGCAGTATTATCTAACTAAAGAGGTGAGTGTATGACTATATAAACATCGTGATATCTATATGTCTAGCATACAAACACATATGTGTCAGTGTGTAGTATCTTTTTGTACTTTTTGTGTTAGATTTGGAAAGTGAGTGATGTTAGATGTGTTATGTAGTCTTACCTGAGAGTTGTTTGTTCTGGTCTATTTTAGGTCCATCCTGAACTTTTTGTAGACACATCTAGAGGAGACAAGCTCAGAATCAACATTGACGTTATATTTCCACATATGCCATGTGCCTGTAAGTACACACTTCTATATATTTGGGTGGTCAACCATACTACATTTTCTGTAGTATAATGTCAATTAAACAACTCTTGGCTTGCATTGTCGTGTTTGCCTGTAGATAGGTAGACATCTGAACACAGAAAATGGTGAGTTGTTTACTCCATTGTTGGCTTTGGTTTCTCAGATCTGAGCATTGATGCCATGGATGTGGCTGGAGAGCAGCAGCTGGATGTGGAGCACAACCTGTTTAAAAAAAGACTGGACAAAGAGGGCCAGCCGGTCACAGCAGAGGCTGAACAGCACGGTCCGTGTCAGATCAAATGTTCTCGTGCATGTGTTTTATATTTGTAAAGCATTTACAAGAGACTCCGCTATAGTAACAGAATACATGTAGCATTTACCCTGCTTTTAAAATGAGGAATCAATAGTTCCTTGATTTTCTTTGATGTTTTAGATGAAATAATTTGTACAGTTCAAACTAAAGTGGCATAAACAGCTTGTTCTGAAGTTCTGCAGATGTTTTTGCAGCTTTAAATAAGAGATGATTTGGAAATGTGTATTTGCCTCACAACTTACAGTTTAACTGAATACAGTGTGAACAATACAACACTTTCTGTATTTAGCCCAGTACGATTATAAAACTAGTTATAAATCATCCTTTAACTGTGTTCATGCTGTTGTTGTTCATGCAGTTCTGGGTGAAAAGGAGGAAGAGGTTTTTGATGCCAGTAAGCTGGATCCTGACCGCTGTGAGAGCTGTTACGGAGCTGAGACTGATGACTTAAAGTGAGTCAACATACCCTCAGAAACTCAGCCTTTATGGTACAGGAAATGATTTTCTGCAGAACAGGTCTGTCTGCTTCATCTTAACAGGTTTTTTCTTTAGACTTGTGTCTCTGTAGGCTAGAGGTAAAATCTGTTAACAGACCCTGACATCTAACAGACACTTAAAAAGCCAAGAGCAGCTTGAATTCCTAAACAACAAAATGAAGTTTAGCTAGATCTGGAAGGTTCCTGGACTGTCCTCTTGACCTAAAGGCAGGATAGGAACTTATTATAGAAACATTTCTGTTATGCTGATTAAAAGGTCTGTTCACATCCTAATAGCAGTCACTGTTCGGTCTGAACGCAATGATAGGAGGTCCTACTTGTCTGTCAAACTTTGTATGTGTTCATGTGTTGGAGGTGTGGCTTTGGAGAGGCTCTGAAGGGAGGGCGTGTGATCTTATGCTTTCAAAGCTAGCTTGCTATTACTAGCCTCTCTGAAATTGCCCATCCTTCTTTAATTGTCTGTTTAAGGGTTTAAATTATGTCTGTGGTATATTTTTGCAATGGCTAAAACATCACAGTTAATTGTGTGATACAAAGTCATGGAGAACAACAGAAGACAGTGATCTGATTTCAGTTTTGAACTGGTTGTTTACAGGTGTTGTAATACCTGTGATGACGTTCGGGAGGCGTACCGGCGGCGTGGTTGGGCATTTAAAACTCCAGACTCCATTGAGCAGTGTAAGAGAGAGGGCTTCAGTCAGAAGATGCAGGAGCAGAAGAACGAGGGCTGTCAGGTGTATGGATTTCTGGAAGTTAATAAGGTAACATCTGTGTTTAATTAGGTTCAAGTAAATGCAAAAAAAAGTTGTTCCTTGTAAATAGTCACAGCTGAAAAAAACTTACATCATTCCTGTATCTTTCCTCAGGTGGCAGGAAATTTTCATTTTGCCCCAGGAAAGAGCTTTCAACAGTCTCATGTACATGGTAAAGATGTTTGTGCCACACAAATCTGACAAAGTGCAAGCTCTCTGGTCTGTCGCCGAGGCATGTTTGCTTTTAGCCCATTTAAGGAAAAGGTGGCAAATGAAAATTAATTTTGAATACAGTTAGTGGCGGTCTGCATCAGACCAGAGAGTGACTGTATGCATGTTGCCATTACGCTTCATATAGCTTCTCATTTCTCTCTCGCTCTGTGAGAGGTTGAGCAGAGAACCACACAAATGTCTTTGAAGATCTGCATTCGTATTTACTTCTTGAAATACAGAATGCATTTGCTTTTTATGTGTTCTGTCTCCAAACTGTTCATCATTCCAGAGTGTCTGCAGTTTAACTGAACTCTGATTTATACTGATCAGTTATCAGACAGAGCACTGCTGGGTTCTAGACTGATGAACAGTGTGGACTGCTGCTTTTTACTGCCTTTAATGGTGCTGTGATTGAGAAGTGATTTCTGAGAAATGCTGTTGATATTTGAAATTGACACCCAACAAACCCATTTTGTCATTGCTCCGCCCTCAAAATAACCAACACGCTATTCAACACAGACAGCTGGTGGACACGCCCCCTACTGCTGATTGGCTTCGAGCGTTATGGTGTTGTGGTGATCGGTCTGATCCACTTTGTTGATTCTCCAATTTACACATCCAGGACTATATGCAAATATTCACAAAATTGTTTGGGTGTTAATTTCAAATTTTAACAGCATTTCTCAGAAATCATTTACTGCATCTTTAGATATTCAAATATGCCTTTAATATACTATTAATTCCTCACTGCACTCATGACTGTAGCTGCTTTCTGTTTCTGGATTATTGATGTTTCATTAATATTAATGGTTTTGGGAAGTCTGGGTTTTACTTTGGCACAAAGGTTTCTATCCTTTTCAACCAAGACTTGTGATCTTTCCAAGTAACAAGGTACAGAGCTAACACCAGTTATGATTGGACATGTATAAGCTATTCTTCCAATGGCTTTAATCCATATCCAATACACCTAAACTGACCCTGGATCTGCCAGATTAGTGTTTCTATGGATCTTCTGCAGACTTTCTTGGGGGAAAACACATTTGGCTATTAAAGTTTTTTTTTGTCGGTCATTGGAATGCAGTTGAAGGGCCAGGGTTGTCAAAACGTTGCTTTCCAAAAACAAAACTCATAAAGTGACTAATTTTCTCTTCTTTCTGCAGTGCATGCTGTGGAAAGTAAGTTAACCTTTTTATATTTTAATAAATCTTTATTCCAAGCCTCTACACATCGTCTGTACAGTTAAACAGAGCCGAAGAAGTTAGAATTTACCTTGTTACTGCATCAGAATATTGGCAACTGTTCTTTCTGTGTTTAATTTGTGATGTCGCGTTTAACAAGTAGTCAGTTAATTTTTCATGATTTTCATCAGCGTGACTCTTAACGTAGTTTTGCTTGCCCTTTAAAATTTATAGACTAATAAATGAATTTAACTAAGACACATTAACAGATGTTTCTTTAATGTTGTTTAATGATTTCTTTATTTTCAGTTCATGATCTGCAGAGTTTTGGGCTGGACAATGTAAGTGGCTTTAACTTGTAACTTTAACGTGTTTGTTTTCACTCACATTGAATCTGATTGAATTTGTTTACTGTGAATGTAGATCAACATGACGCACTTCATCAAACATCTGTCATTCGGGAAAGATTATCCTGGAATCATCAACCCTCTGGACGGCACAAATGTAGCAGCACCTCAAGGTCAGTGCATGTTATTTCTAAACTAAAAAAAACTGCAGTTGGCTTCACCTAAACAGCAGAAGGCTCACTGCTAAATGTCAGCAACTCCATCTCATTGACTTCAACCTGCTTTTAAAGTATTATAATCTATAGTCGAAGCTAAATTTGCTAATGCACAGAGAAAGTCTTTTCAATTCACTGTCTTTATTGAAACCCGTGGCCCTTGAAAACGTGTGATGACAAATATATGAATCTAGAAATTAAAGTCTTAAAATTGGAGAGGTGGATTTAGTGTGATTTCAGCAGCGGATTCCCATCCCAATGGCCATGAAGGTTCCGAACGTTCCTCCACTCTGCATCATCGTCTTCCCGACACCCCCCATTAACTCCCGACCCCGCATCCCAATCCTGGATACAAAAAAAATACAGTTCAAATCAAGAGATTACAGTGACCGTTCACCCAGACATAAACATGTCCATTTACTCGCCCTCATGTCATTCCAAACCTAATGTCACCTAAACTTCGTTTTTTCTGTGGAACACATAAGACGATATTTTGAGAAATGTCTCAGTGGTTCTGTGTCCACACGATGGAAGCCAAAGGGTGCCCCTGTTTCTTGGTTACCAACACACTTCAGAATATTGTCTTTTGTGTTTCTCAGAAGCAGAAAGCTCATACAGGTTTGGGTGAGTAAATCACAGCAACACTGTAGTCAGTGTCTGGGCAGTGCGGTTGTTGTGACACCTGAGACAGGAGAAGGTTCCGAACATGGCACCCGCAGCCATGCCCACTGCAAAGCCCATCATGAATCCCATCTTCACTCTGTCAAAGCAGCTGGGCTGAGTCTGGCCGTACGGTCCTACTGAAACCGGCATCTGGCAGGAGCAAAACACAGGCTGCGTTTCAATACGTCGTGAGCAAACTGACCAGGCAGCATTTCTGCTGCAAATCTAATGATTTGCATACCTAGACAGTATTTCTAGCATGCAGCACTTATTTATTCTGTAAATGCATGCATTTTAACCATCATCTGATGTGCAGCATTTCTAAGACACCTGAATACACGTACTTGCTACACATTTAAGTAAATTCGGTAAGTTATTCAAGCAACGCAGCCGTATAATCAGCCCCAGTGTGGTTGTTTGGGGCCTCAGTGCTGATTTAATAGGTTTTGGGACACAGCCAGACAAGTGCGCGTTATATAACAGCTCGGGTTTATGTGAGAAACTGATCTGAAGACAGCAAACACTGAAGCGTGAAGTTACAGGAAATAAACGCGTTAATGTGTCGCAGGTGAACCGCCTGATATCGCTAAACGTCATCAAGGTCCTTGAGCGAACCCAGGACGCGCCGCGCACGTTGACGCGCGTCAGACCGTCGCGTCGCGTCTGAAAGGGGGTCGCTTACCTCGCCTGGATACGATAAAGAGCTCGATGAGTTAGTTAGTCGTCTTACAGCTTCGGTCTTGTGCAATGCTGGCTGTGGGACTGCCTCACACAGACGCCATTAGTAAGAAGGAAGTGACGTTAAACTACAAGCGGGGAATAAAGGGCGAGTAGAGGAGCGCCCTCTAGCGGGAAGGAATGGCACCGCACGCTGCTTGTGCTTTACAAATGTAAAAGTGATTTTAACATCATTTTTACAATACAACACTTTCTAGGTTGATCTTATATACGCTTTGGTATATAGCAAACGGATCATTGCATTTATTATATTTGTGATAGGAAAATTAAACCTTTATATAGTATTGTGGTGTTGTACTGTTGCAGGAGGTGTCAAATCAATGACTGCTGTCGGTGTTCAGCTGACAGAGAAACACATGAACCCCCAGTTACATGTTGATCTTGATTTTGTTCCTTCTCTCTTTACAGCCTCAATGATGTATCAGTATTTTGTCAAAATTGTGCCAACAATATACGTTAAAGGAGATGGAGAGGTAAGGCCAGGAGAAAACAAAGAGAAAACATACAGAAGATCGTTTCTGTCAACACTTTAGTTAAGGTTGCAGCATTAAAATGTTGGTATTAGCCACCAACTGTCTTCTAAAAGTGACTTATTAATCCCATAATAATCTATTATGATTTGAAGTTACTATGGTATTTACAGTCTATTGTTTTTTACTCTAATCTATTTGATTTTTTTTTTTCTCTTACTGTGAGATGTTGATAAACAGAGTACATGTCATATTGGAAATGTTATTTTCCTGTGTTGAAATAATGTGTTTTGTTTTTTAGGTGGTTAAAACAAACCAGTTTTCAGTAACAAGACATGATAAAGTTGCCAACGGGCTGATCGGAGATCAGGGATTACCTGGTGTGTTTGTGCTGTATGAGCTCTCCCCAATGATGGTCAAATTCACAGAGAAGCAGAGGTACGTTTCAGCGTCTCATTTCAGTTCACAACAAGCGACCTGATATTGTTTCTGTTTAAAGAAAGTAAAACACAATTTAATGTAACCTGTGTGTCTTGATGGATGAATCATTGATGTAAATTTTGAATGTAAACCGAATCATTGATCTAAATGTTGAATGTAAACCGAATCATTGATCTGAATGTTGAATGTAAACCGAGTTTTGTGTGTTTTGCTTCTTTAGGTCTTTCACTCATTTCCTAACCGGAGTTTGTGCTATTGTAGGTGGAGTTTTCACAGGTAACGTTCCAGTCTGTGTTTCAAATTTCTGTTGTGTGCAGAACAGAAGAATGTGTATTATGTAAAACTGTTTTATTGTGGCAGTGAATTTTAAAACTTTTTTTGATTCATTCTGTCTCGCATATACATATCAGTGTTACTGAAGAGCTAGCCAGACAAATTGTTTTAATATCAGGTGTAATTGTGATCACTGTCTTACTCTGCCTGTTTCTTTCATGTTCCTTTAGTTGCCGGACTTATTGATTCTTTGATATACCACTCAGCAAGAGCCATACAGAAGAAGATTGAGCTGGGAAAAGCATCCTAGCACCACAAGGACATATTAGGTGCCTAATATTTTGGAAACCTCTGTGTGTTAAAGTGAAGATGCCACAGTTAAAGCCCCAGATTGTTCTTTCTTGTGGCCACAGAGAGATTGTCCATCAACATGCCCCCCTCTCAAACAAGCACAGGATGTGCACAAGGATCTGTGTCGGCCAGCTACATTTTGGAGGATCTTATCGATTATAAACGTTCACTGACTTGTTTATATCAAAGATACTTTGAAAATCAGTCTGTTGTTTCTGAAATTTTTGACCTTCTAATGTGTTCCACTGAGTTGATCTGAATAATGTTGATTTAAAAAAACTGAAGTCTTATCCGATCCTGAACCAGTGTTTTCCTGCCTGTGTCCTGCGCTGTATGTCGAATTTGGCAGACTAAACCAGCAGTTTTACTAGTCATCTAATTATATTTGGTCCCTGATTGCAAAAAAATAAAAATAATGTAACAGGAAGTTTTTTAAGACTGGAAAGAGTCAACAAGGTCAAGCCCACAAACTACACAGAAACACACTGCAGTCTGTACAGATGTCTTTAGTAATTGCACCTTTATTTCTACATTCAGGGGCGTGTGTGTGTGTGTGTTTGTTTGTTAGTGTGTGTGTATGCAGGTAGGTGTCTGGGTAATTTGTGAGCGATTTGTTTCATGTTGTTGGGGGCTTATCTTTTGTGTGGGACAAATGTATTTATATTTTGATTGTGCGAAAACGTTTTTAAGATGAGAAATAAATGTAACACCAAACTTCATTGTCTCTTGACCAAGCTAATACCTAGACAATAGAAGACATGCTCATTAAAGCAACAAACCTGTATAATCGTAACTCTTCACAATATAGCACTGCTAGCATATTCTTTACTCATATTTTTAGGAAAATGTCCTTTATTAAAGGTCAGTGTGACTATTGCGATCTTTTGCTATGTCATAATTATTTCATGTGAATGATCCAGCATGACCTTAATTTGTAAATGTTTCCCCACAGAGCAAAAAACATGGTGGGTTATAAACTGTATCATCTTGTTTGCCACAAGAGGGAGCACTAGTATTCTTTTGCTGTGTAAGCAGCTCCAGTTCACTCTTTCTTCAGATAAAATAGGAAACAGCTTACAGCTGTCTCACTGCAGTGAGTCATTTCCGGGATGTGTGTCATAACTGCCTTTAAAACATTAATTGGTTTAGCAGTCTAAACTATTCGTCAGACAGGATCTGATTTTATTCTAATGCATTCTGACTTAAACACAAGTCAGATGAAACCCTGACATCAAACACTGACCAACGGGTTATATTTATCTATATAATCTAGAGTTGCAAAATGCTACACTTCACTAGTTATGACTAACTAATTTAACCGTTTCAAGAGTACTGATGGTTAGTATAAAAACAGAACTTTTTCACATAGCTAGCTGAAAGTCTGTCGGTCTGTGTGTTAATCTACAGCACATAAAACTTGATCCTGCATTGGCTTCTTTATAAAACATTTGAAGGTGGATTATTTTTTTACAATTTGTGAAAAAATATCAGGTATTGTCTGTGCATAATGTGTCGCCACATCCTAGAATTTTGAGGAAAAGTAGTCGGGTTTGGAGTGGAGTGGTTTTTAGCATGTTGCTATGGAGTTGTTTGAGTGGTAACTAGGGGGTTGCTAGGTAGCTAAGTCAATAAAGCAAGACTATAATATTCTGGTCCATTTTATCATAACACACCAGACACCGAGAATGGTGTCAATCATCTCTGTAATCTCTGAGTTTCTTAATTCTGAAACTAACAAGTTTGTACTTACCTCCACTTCAGCAAATTCTTCATTTGACGTGTTCTTAATTTGTTTGCAGTCCGGCCGTTGGGCACAGGGTGTTCCACATCCCTAAACAACAGGGAACATAGGGAAGATCTGACAGTTTTATGCAACATGAGGAAGGATCAATGGTTTGCAAACTTTGCAAAATTGAGCCAGACTCTAATATTAGATGTACTGTGCAAAACCATGATTCATTGTCTGATGTGTCTGATAATGAAGGTCTGTATGATTGTGAAACATTGAGGGAGGGGAAGAGATCAGAAAAAGGAACAGAAGGCAAGTACAAAGGAAGCAGGATTTGAGTTTGACAGCTAGTGAAACAAGTTAAATGTCTATTGTGATTCAAATGAGTCAAGCCTTATTTAAAGTGAGATGTGGTGATATTGATTTGCGATATACCCGACGGAATTATCTTGAAACAGTAGCTCGGCTTGAACGCACCATCCTAAAAATAAAGGTTTTCAAAAAAGTCAAAGGTCAGAGTTTACCCCACAATCAGAAGAAAATAAGTTATGCTTTGCATTAGGTCTGTTTTAGATAATGACACAGTCACTATTTTGTGACTGTGTCATTACTGTAATGATAAATTGATCATAAAGGCAATTTTGGCTGAAGAACATTTGTTTGTGATTTGCTATTTATGATGTTATTTTCTGGTTGCCTGATAAAATGGATGTGAATGTTGAGCGTACGGAGAACCATTTGGAAAAGCCACGAGGGTCGGAATGAATAATGAATGAGACGGGCGTTGCCATCAGTAATTGCTGAGCGTGCACTGCAGACGAGCTTCTCCGCACGGCACAATCCATGAAACAACCTCAGCATCCCCGTCAATGATGAGGGATTAGAACGACTGGAGGAAAAATCCCACTGAATTTAAAGCATCGCTCGACTCCTTCCCTCACTGTAATCTGCAGCTAATCTCTCCTTATATATTTATTCAAGCATGCTTTGAGATGCAGATCATTAAGAGAGAGAGACAAAGACAGAGAGAACATGGTGCTACCTCACATGCAGCTTATGCAAATGTCTGATGCTCAATGCATAGCTTATTGATTGGTCATGTGACCCCCGGGGTATTGAGGAAACTAAGCAGACATCCAGTCTCTGCATAGAGGACCAGCAGAGAGACATCAGGGCTCACTCTCTCTGTGAAGGCTTTTGGTTATGCGCATAGAACAGAAGTTACTGGGCAGTTCCCCCTGACAGGCTGTAACCTGCGTGAGGTAATGGGACAGCTGTTATAAAACAACTCAATCATTCAGTGGCACTTCAAACAGACACCCGGCATTTCTGTAAACAGCTCATCCATCTCTCTGAGTTAATAGTGATTACAGCCCTATGCATTCTTGAGTTGATAAGTGGACATTATGAAACACAGGAGGATACATTGGAACAGAGCCACATTAGGCTACAAATCTATAGGCATGTACACAGTGTGGCAATAAGTGTGAGATCACCACTGAAAATGTAGTATAGGATTTGTCAGCAGAAGTTATACGATCAGTTTAGCAACCCTTTTGCTTTATTAAAAGTACGGGTTCCATCACGTTTGTAAAAAGACAAAAATAATGGAGAATCATAAAAAATGTCTTCATTTTACATCTTTTCAATCTATGTTTTGAGTTTTTCAAAACCCTAAAGCTTTCTGCTTATATCCCAGATTTAAAAAATGACCCATGACCCTGTCTCAAATTCCCATGACTAGTTTTAGGGTGGGGATGTGTCATGGGTTCAAGTTCCCAGGATCACACATGCTGATAAAATGAACACCACACAGTGTATAATAAACCACAGGTTGCATTGGGTAAGTTTTTGCCAAACTAATAAATGTAATAAATACCTATTTATGCATATCTCCAAATTCCAAGAATTCCACAGGTTTAAAGAAAGGTATAGAGGAGAGATCACAATCATTAGTGAGTGTTGTAATTTAGGGTAGAAGTTAAACCATGTTACATAATTCACACCGGGAGGTGAACAACAGCATGCAGGACATTGTGATGCAATTCAAACAGAAACTAATGCAAATCAGCAGCCCCAGTTGTTACATGCATTCAAATATATGAACATTACTTCAGTTGACAAGTTCTAGTGAAGGTGGATTGCAATTTGATGATATGTAAAGCATGATAGTGAACTATTTTAGGTTGTAAGAAAGTTTCCCTAACGTTTCCATTAATTAACAAAAAATTTTAAAACATTGTTTTGAAAGCTCTAGGAACATACAAAACCTTCAGTTTTTTTAAGCGTTGTGTTGTTTAACTAACGATACTGCAAGAAAGTTTTTGATAACAGAGAGAATATTTAAAGAACATTAGCCAATCTTCTGAGAACGTTCCCTGTTAGCTGAAAAAATACAGTGTAAGCCGGGGTGGGGAACATTTCATAAAATGCTGAAATAGCTCCTTTATAACGAGTTTCACTGACAGATCAAATCTTCCTGTGTGTCCCAGTAAGAGATCAAATCTGTCAGTCAGTAAAATCGTCAATTGTCGGTTTGTCTTGGCACTGAAAATCAAATAATGTAACCGGCACTTTAAAACAACTCTAACATCTGTTTTGCATCTTCACTTTTTAAACCTCAGAAATGGTTTAAATTAACAGTAGAGTTTAAATTACAGTCATACACGCCCGGCCGAATGCAGCACAAGCAGTCTCGTCTCTAAGAATTAAATGCTGGACGAGCGTGTTGAATCAGGTCAAGGCCAAAGTTTGCCTTATAAAGACAGTGTACAGTGACTGCAGTACAGCGAGACATTGTTTCTGGGAAGTTGGAGGTCCACTTGTGAATGAAGGCTTCAGTGAACGGCTGGTGGCACGCGTGGCGTCGGGTTGCAGGGCAGTTGTGCTTACCAGCTGCTATGGGGCATCTGTGCCAACTTTCTTCCCTACATGGTCAAGAGGAACGGATGGAGCCTTCAGTGTTCTGCTGATGCAGGGCCCCCATGGCATCTGTGGTCACTTCCCAGAGTCACTTTCACCCCCGATGGTACTCTGTTTCTGAGTATGTTCTAAATAAGGGTGTACTATAGTAATGCCCTCTCTCATTCTACCTATCTTATTTCACTCCACTCAAAATCAAGTCCTCTGCTTGATCTTACGTCTTCTCTCTCTCCTCTCTCTCTTTCCATAAACGGGTTTTTCCCCCCTCTGGCTGTTCACTGACACACTTCACTATCTGGAATTCCTAGAAATATACTGGTGGGAACTTTCAAGGAAGAGACCAAAAGCAGGGCCTCCCTTCACATTCCAACCACACTCCCACGTGGGATCCACGTGCATCCCACAGGAGATTTAAACTGTCTGTGTGACCCTCTCACAGGTCCATTTCAGGACAGCAGAAATGACTGTTTTTAAAATGTTTCATTTGGTCAAATACATTTTGGTGTCCCACGATTTTTAAACATTTCACAGATATGAGTCTCATGTTGTGAAAAATATTAGTTATATTAGATATACTACCATATTATACAATATTATACATCATGCTATCATATTATATTAGATATACCAAGTTTATCAGTTTCAAACCAACACTTAACTAGCTCCTAGTAATACCTTTATCTTGGCTCATTATTAATACATATAAAATTATAAACTAATGCAAATCAGAGTATTTAGAACAATTTTAACAGGATACCTACAAATGTAAGAGTTTAAATCTCTTTTGTACGCTATATATTGAAAAGTGCTATAAATTCCTATGAAATGAAATTGAGAATTGTTTATCCAGCTGTGATGAGCCTGATTTGCACTGTCTGCTGTAAACGTACACGTGAAACCCTCCAGGAGTTTTATATTGGGACAGTGTTTGGGGGTCTGCATTAGGAACCCTCTCAGATGGAGAGACTCCCAGCTAACATAAACAGATGTTTCTTATAGGGAGCAGAAGCCTGGTGGGTGTGTGTGTGTGTGTGCATCTGTTATTCATTCTTACACTGAGCTCCTTCTGTTCTTCTAGTAGTGAATATGTATGACATTTACATTCAAAATCTTTGCACAAGAAGCCCCATGACCCTTGTGTATTTCTTAATTAATTCATTTTATTTATAAAGTTTATTATTATCATTTTATTTATAGAGTTTATTTACAGCTCTATTTTCTGACTCAGATGTGGCAGTACTTTAATTGTGGAACTTGCTAAAACAATTACTACCGTTCTTACTCAGGCTCCGTAAAAAACTGTAGTGGTAAATGAGTGTGTTTTTTAATGCTACAGACATAAAGATTGATTTCATGCACTGAAAAGGGCTCAAGCGACTTCCAGAACATTAAGTCTTGATAGTTGAGCTCTTGTGACAAGTACAGACTGTACAATGGAACAATTTTTTCATGTTCAGAATAAGCATTGCATAAGTAACGTTCATAGCTGCCTGACTGGCCCCATCTGAGGGGCCTCTAGTAAAACTGTTAGTGGTGTGTGTGGTCAGATTGACAGTGAATCAAAAGAAGAAGTGAAACCTGTCACGACAGGAAGAGTAACAGTAAAGTGTGTCCGCTTCTCTGAAACTCATCAATGAATACTTTCAACTTCACTCAGCCCTTATTCTGTACCTCGGGAGGCCTTAAATCATTCTGTAAATACTGCTAATACAGTATAGTATAGTATATAGTATAGTATGTAATAGTATATTATAGTATTTACTGTATAGTATAGTATGGTACAGTGTAGTGTAGTATAGTGTAGGACAGTACATCGCAGCATATAGTACAGTATATAATACAAGACAGGTAAAAGACCTCTACTTTACAACAACAACGTCACAACGTCTTTATGAAGTAATGCAATGTGAGTGCAGATCCAGTATGTGTTTCTTCCTATGAAAACATTTGGTTAAGGACCAGTTCTGAAATTTTTGCCTTGTGTTACAACCGCTCTTGTTGAAGTGATTAACTTACGCTGTTATTTTCTTATGGTCAGACAATGCTTTCCTTCATTTCCACACATGTATGAAGTGACAGTACATGCATTACATTTACATTTAGTCATGTAGCAGATGCTTTTATCCTAAGTGACTTACAAAGGAGGAGAGCACTGAACATTTTGCTTTGCGAGCCGACAAACCAAGTCTACAAAGCTATATTTACAAGCGGATATTGCATTCTGCTACTGCTACATGCACTTGTGTGTTTGATGTTTAAACACAACTTCAGTTTCTAACGCAGTTGAGAGGAAGTTACCCAGCTAAAGGAGGATACAGGTAACTCAGAATCAGTCACATTCTACAGAATATTTACACCCACTGCTGAAGACCTTCCCTCTTTCACTGAGGCATCAGTTACAGTCTGTGACCACAGATATGTTAAAGCTTCAGTAAGTGATGGTCATTGGAACCCCTGTGGGGGTGAATGTTCTCAGTTTAAAAGAGCCACTATCACCAAATTACAGACGACCATCTCACACATACCCTACCCCCCCACACATACCACACAGTTCTGAGGAAAGCTGTTTTGTGTTGCAATGCTTGACCGCCTGCAGAGAACACTCGTCTTCCTGCATTGGCATCCCTCACTAAAGATTATCAGTATTATCAGGGACAACAGCAAAACCACAACAGACTATTCTGAATCTCTCTTACAACACCTTGTGGTAGACCTGGATACGAAGAACCTGAAGTCCAGCAAGAGAAAAGCTGACATAAGTCAAGTCAGTGAGGTTACAGGTCACACTTTCTCAGAAACATCCATGAGAAAGAAGGATCCTATTTTGAAACCGGTTACATTTTGGGGCAGACTCGGGTCACGTTTAGGTCAGACTCGGGTCAAGATGCTCCTTTAAAACTCACCAAAAACCAGAGCCATTGTACTCTTCTAACATAAGCCAGCAGCTGTTAAATTTTTTGTGTACACCATCAAGAATGACACATTTTAAAGATGACTTAGAATCAAAACTTACAGTCAAAATGTAACTTTCAATGTTAAATGGAAACACAACATACACGTAAACAGGTTTAAAATCTATTACAATTACATCTGGCATGAAACTCTGTCATGTGTTTAAAGAAATGCAATCAGCTGTCTTGAAATAATTTTAAACACATTTTGATCTGCTAGCCGTGTGCAGGATGGGCCTCATCTGCCTTTTGGTCTCAGAGTTTTGTTTGCTGGCACCATCAGCTCGTTCTGTACAAGCTCCACCTTAATCACACAATATATTTAATCCGTTTGCACTTACAATATGACATTGTGTAAATGTAGCCTTTGTGTATCTTCTGCTTATCTTACCGTGTATGTCCGTTCCCATGTGTTCTTATTTCATACAGCCCTGATAAGAGAGAAAACCTATTAGACGTGTAGAAGTGCTTTAGAATTACAACATTTCTAACAGCAGTGCTGATTAGACAGTCTACCAACAATTGAGTTCTTTGTTTAATGAAAGCAACCGATTTAAATGGCTGGAACATGCAGCTGGAGAGCATGTGGGAACTATTCTAGAGAGATCTAGAAGCAATGCATATGACTGATGCAGGACACAAGATGCTTCCCATTGAGTTTAATAACCACACAAACCACATTAAAGCTGGCGTAAGAGCTAACTTTCTGGTTTTAAGCACAAAGTTTATCCCTGTCAGGTTTAACAAACACAGCAATTCCCAATGTGTAGTTTAAAGCTACGCATATATTTTTTCTGTCTAAACAATGTTCTGTTCTCCCATGTCCACGACAAACTCCACACACTGTGTGGTATTCATTGTATCACTTTTCCTAAGTTGAAAATATACAAATACGAACAGATTGTAGATCAAAGTGCAAAGTATCCACTAAAACATGGTTCTAATATAAATCCCAGTTAACAATGTTAGGTCGAAGAAATGTTTTCCCAATGTTGCCATAGCAAAAATGGTAAAAGTTTTATTTTATAAGTCCTAGGAATGTTGAAAACATCCAGTTTTTTGGACATTGTATTAACACTATTGCTTGGTTATAAGAACGTTATTCATTACTTGAATAACGTTATTCATTATTATTGGCATATTATTTTTTAATGCTGTAACGTTTTGAAACAACCCAAGCATAATAGTGTTGACATATATGGTATATATTGTTAAAGAAACTTCAACTAACATTACGGCAAGAACCTTTCTGATAACTCTGAGAGAACTGTCAGAGAACTGTTAGAGAGAGAACTGTCAGAGAACTGTTAGAGAGAGAACTGTTAGAGAGCTGTTAGAGAGGGAACTGTTAGAGAACTGTTAGAGAGAGAACTGCTAGAGAGCTGTTAGAGAGGCAACTGTTAGAGAACTGTTAGAGAACTGTCAGAGAGAGAACTGTTAGAGAGCTGTTAGAGAGGGAACTGTTAGAGAGAGAAGTGTTAGAGAGCTGTTAGAGAGAGAAGTGTTAGAGAGCTGTTAGAGAGCTGTTAGAGAGGGAACTGTTAGAGAACTGTTAGAGAGAGAACTGTTAGAGAGCTGTTAGAGAGAGAACTGTTAGAGAGCTGTTAGAGAGGGAACTGTTAGAGAACTGTTAGAGAACTGTTAGAGAGCTGTTAGAGAGCTGTTAGAGAGAGAACTGTTAGAGAGCTGTTAGAGAGAGAACTGTTAGAGAGCTGTTAGAGAGAGAACTGTTAGAGAGCTGTTAGAGAGGGAACTGTTAGAGAGAGAACTGTTAGAGAGCTGTTAGAGAGGGAACTGTTAGAGAACTGTTAGAGAACTGTTAGAGAGCTGTTAGAGAACTGTTAGAGAGAGAACTGTTAGAGAGCTGTTAGAGAGAGAACTGTTAGAGAGCTGTTAGAGAGAGAACTGTTAGAGAGCTGTTAGAGAGGGAACTGTTAGAGAACTGTTAGAGAACTGTTAGAGAGAGAACTGTTAGAGAGGGAACTGTTAGAGAACTGTTAGAGAGGGAACTGTTAGAGAACTGTCAGAGAACGTTCTGGGAACGTTCCCCGTTAGCTGAGGGATGACTTCAGAATGGACGCAGTTCATGCGCTGGCCTCTAGGTGGCACACTGCGCATCTTTCTCATGAGCGTGTGGACGCTTAAGTAGTTTCGTTTAGTGCGCTCGTATCCGTCCTGAACACTGAACGATGGCGCTCAGCACGTCGCCCGTTCATAACGCGTTATAACGCATTAATAACCAAACCGTCACCGCTGCACGGGCCGAGCCGGATGCGAAGCTCTGGTTACGTAACCACAGTCTTCCTCACACGCGTTTTATAAAAGCGGGTGACTGAATGTTAAGCGTTTTCTTTAACGCGACGTGAAGTTTAATGACGCGCGTCGTTTAATGGACGCGCACCGGTTACCGGATCTCTCTCTCTCTCTTTACCGTGCATGTCGGGGGTGTATATGAGAACAGTATGTTCTTGTACGGATGTTCCCCGCTATAACAGAGCACGGCACAACGTGAGCTCGCTTTCTTTCTCTTTTTTCTCGCACCGGCGTTTGTGAAGTCACGCACGTGTGTGATCTAGAACCCGCCCTCGTTTTCTTGGAATCGTACGGTTCATCGGGTGCAAGATCCCTCCGCCGGAGCGCTAGGTCCGCCCTATATTCTCCGGATTCAGAACCGGCTCCTCGCTCGGTTTTGCGCGAAGGGTTTTATTAAACAGCACGACGCCGAGCACAATCACACGAGAGATGAACATCGCTTCACATTCAACATTTGCCCAATGCGTTTTGGCGCGAGTTTGGCCCCGCGGCAGGATACGGCGGTGCGTCGGTCTTTAAAATGAAATGGCCTCCGCGCGCCGGTCGCCACACCCACCGCCTCGCTCGGTCCGCCGTCATGCCGCAGCGCGGGATCGCGACTTTTTGAAGCTTTCTTTGACTTCATCCGCTCGCTGAGCGTCGACCCGCAGCACCGTCCGCCGTGCGCTCACATCCGCCCGCCGTCTTCTCTCCGCGGTGTCTGAGGAAGGTAAGACGGGACGCTTTCTGTCGCGCATGCGGTGCGTCTCATCCGGAGCCCGTGATCGCCTGCATGAGAGAATAAAGAAACGATGTTTAAACGCGGTTATAAATGTATATAAAATATGATACATAATGATGAAGCATGTTCTTGACTCCGTTTGCTCTGATAAACTTTGATTCATTGATTTTTTTTTTTTTTTTTGATCTTGCTCTGTTAGTCTCGTGAGCACAGGGGCGTTGTTGCAACCCTAATGCAGAATAAAAAGTCATTTTAATCGCGGGGATCGACCGTGCATTGCAGATTGGGTTCAGCTAAAACGTTCATTAAACTAAAAAGCTGCACGTTTATTTTATTTATTCTTCGCAAACTGTTGGAAACTTACGGTGCGGGGACCCTCGTGCGGGGTCTTTCCAGCTGTTCGGTGACGTCACTGGACGTAGCGGCCGGCTCCGCCCCCAGTGGGCGGGGCGATCGTTGTAAACACGAATAAATTGTCGCGCTTGCCGGGAAACTTTACAATCGGCTGAAGCGCGACGCGCCGCCGGCTGCAGAGAGACCGTGTCGTTCTCATCGTGTTGTTTTCATCGTGTTGTTTGTTTTCATCGTTATTAAAGGTCGCGCTGTTATCTGGCAGGTTTCAGGAAGATGTTGCAGGGTTGCTCTCCGTCGCACGACTGGCTTTGCGAGTCGGAACCGCTGCTTTTTGACGACGAGTTTTGCCAGAGTCTCATGAAGGACTTGCAGTGCATCCCCACGCCGCCGCAGTCTCCTCCCATGAAAGCCGGGCTCGGAAAGCCTCTCTCCTCCGTGGATCAGCTGGAGCTGGTGTCTGAACTCTTGATGGAGGACAGCGACTTTCTCCACCTGGACTGGAATTGTGACTTTACGGGCTCCGGCGCCGCGGCGGCGGATGATCCGCTGTCGGACTGTCTGTGGCACACCGGCGGGGATAAACACATGGAGGAGAAACTTTCCGCGGTGCTCTCCACGAGTCCCCGGCTCTCCGATATTGACACGGAAATTTTTGCCGAAATCGCGGGCTCTACGCTGGATTGCCACAATGTGGCGCTCGCCTGTCAGGCTCTGGAGAGTGGCGACTTGCCTCTGGACGTCCAGGAGCGGATCGAGTCCACATCTGACTATGGTTCACTATCTACTGGAGGAGAATCATCTACCAGCGATTCTGGTGAGTTTAAAAACTGTTGCGAAAGTACTGCGAGCCTTCGTTTTGCTTTTGACTTTCTTTTATTTTAAAGGGGTGCATATGTTTTAAAGGTATGCATGTTAGGTTATAGATATGCTTGGTGTTTAATAGTTTCTGACTCTTGTCTTGTTGTTTGTCTTCTACAGAAGAGGAGATTGACGTTGTGACCGTCATGCGGTCCAGCACGCTGACCCGCTCGCGACACCAGCAGCAGCTGCAGGAAACTCGCCGGGAGCAGCAGCGAGCTCTCAAGCGGCATCACTTTGAAATTCAACAACAGCACAACTACGCCGCCCCACGCCCCGCCTCTCCTCCACCGGCCCCGCCCTCTCCCGGCTCCGCCCCACCTCTCAAACGCACCCGCGTGACGGGAGAATCCCACCGGAGCGTGCAGAGCTCAGGCCGCTCTCGAACCCTGGCATCTCGACAGGGGGCGGACACGGAAGACGAGGAGGAGAGACGTCGGACTCACAATGTGATGGAGCGGCAGAGGCGAAACGAGTTGAAGAACTGCTTTCTGAGACTGCGGGACAACGTCCCCGAACTTTCCAATAACGACAAAGCTTCAAAAGTCGTGATTTTAAAGCGTGCAAAAGAGAGCATCAGAAATCTGGAGTCCGAGAACCATAGACTCAGTCAGAAGAAAAACAAACTCCTAGCAAGGCAAGAACAGCTAAGAGTCAGACTGGAGAAGCTCAAAAAGCTTTGAACCTTCAGAAAAAAATGTCTGGACTAAATTTACCGGTTTGAGTTGCTTGATAGTCATCCAGCACCTGTCTGGTCTGAGAACTGTAATGGAGAGGTGATGTGAGCTAGCAGAGCAACACTTGTTGAGTGACTGTTAAGAAAAACTGAAATACCTCTTGAGGAGAGTTTGTATGTTTCTGCTGAGTTCCGTCTGAAACATGCATGATCAATGCAAAACATGTTCTCAGTTTGTGACTTGGTTCTATGCCAAAGTCATTTGTTCATGAGTCTTAATGTTTCACATACTGTGTTTAAAGATTAATTGCCAGTTAAAAGCATAGTTAAACCTAAAAATGACTGTAGATTATCAACACACATTCTACCTTTTTGTCGTTAGCATACACAGTTAATCTTGTAATGGTTTGGGCTGGATCCAAAGGATGTTAAGAACAAGGCATTGAATGTAATTAGCGTGATTAAAGTTTTCTATACTAAAGTTTGCATTTGATGTTGATGTTTAAACTGGAAATATAAACGAAGTATATTGGATTTCACGCATAGCGCATCATGTTGCGGTTTGGAGTTCATACTTCGTACTGTTTTGACTCCAGGTGTCTTTCACTCTGTTCAT
Source organism: Chromobotia macracanthus (assembly GCA_036877525.1). Lineage (NCBI taxonomy): Eukaryota > Metazoa > Chordata > Actinopteri > Cypriniformes > Botiidae > Chromobotia > Chromobotia macracanthus. Next base: position 17,021,989 of record JAZGTH010000001.1, read on the forward strand.
TGTACTTTGTCCATTATTGTGTTCCTGCCTAAGTTTTAATTGTCTACCTCCAGCAGGAACAAACCTGGTTATTTTATTGCCTTTATAATGGCAGGTGTACAGTTTCTTTTTTTTCATGTAAATACAACTTGTTAATTATGTATCATAAATTATTTAGGCTTTTGACTTTGGTTTATTTGCAGGTTTTGAAAGAGTTTTTCATCTGCACTTTGTTTTATAAAGTAATAAAGAATGAGCAATGTAACATGTTTGTGTTTGGATGTTTTTATTGGTACTGTTAATTTATCTAATCAGAAAATCTGTTTCTTAAGTGGAAGATTTGAAGGTGTGGCAAATTTTTGGCCCAGCACAAAACCTTTGAAGAACAGAAGATGTGAATTCAGGTCAAGGGAAGAGAGGGTGGTTCATCTACTGACCTGATTGCACTGGGTCAATAAAGTACTGGTTAGGGAGTGGTTAGCTGTTATCTGACAGCGGCATTAACCCCACATAAATCTTAAGCCTGTATATGACAGGCATATATGACAGTTTGTTTTAATCCCTTGTGAAACCATCATCAAACCTTGCTACCTAGTTAACTAGACTCTGAAACAAGGCGGTTGAGATGTGTATGAAATGGAGTAAACCGGTGGTGTGATATTTGTAAAACTACACTTGTGTGGTTAAACATACCGCGTCCCCTCTACAAATCAGAAACGCTACTAAAACGTTCAGAAGCGCTGGAGCGAAGATTCGTTCTCAACACCTCATTTGCATATTAGAATGAATATTTGAAAGTCAAATTCTTACCCAGTATTCAGAAACGTTGTTATCTGTCGCTTTAGGTAAATATGTGATTTACTGGACTAGCTGGCTCTTGATGGGTAGTTTTTCACAGTTTCAAGACTGAGAATTAGTTTACAAAAAGCTCCGCTGAGTTCAGTTCTCGAAAAAACTAGAAAGAGAGAGCAACTATTATGGTTTCTTTCAAAATGTAAATGGTGCCATAAGTTTTATAAAACCCTTAACCTATCAGTGCCCTAAACACTCCAGTGCTTAGACTGAAAATGACCATCATCCACAAAACCGGCGTGACCAGGCCCGTCTATTATACCTCCATCACTTTGTGTCCTTTGATCTTCTGTGCTGAAGTCTGCTGGGTCATGGATGCTTTGGAAAGCGAGACATGTCTCTTGACAATCTTCATTGTGAATTGTGTCTTCAGCCTTTAAGAATGTAAATGTCCTGTCATCTAGACAACTGGGCTCTGAGAGATCTGAAGATTTAGACGCTGAGGTGCTAAAGGGACGAGGTGGGACAAGCAAGACCATTAAAGACACTGCAGAACGATTTCTGATTCATCTGTTTTAAAAGCTCTCCTAATGATCAGTTTCACTTTAATAACCCAGTCCTCCATCACACCATTCAAGAATGTATGGCTGAAAAGATCAGGTTCATTTAGATGACAATTTGGAAATAAATTGCTGTGGTTTCTTCCTTACGTATAATTTACAAGTAAATGACAGATTAGGCAAATGTCCCATTAACATCTCTAAGGTCGGCTATTAGATTTCATTCAGTGTGTCACAAATGTTAAATTCAAAAGTTGCAACATCTGTGAGAGAGTTGAACACACACACACGTCAGTACATGTTAAGCTCATACCTCGAGGCTGTACTGTGTAGGAAGGCTGAAACAGTCTTGGGAAGGATTCCAAAGAGGTAATAAAAAGCTCATCTTTTAACCAGAGACCTTACAGAACAGAGCGATCACCTCAGATCCTGATGGAGAGAAAAGACACAGAAAACAATGAGATCAATATCTGTTCACATTAACTTGAGATGAAGCTCTGGCTTTTTATCACAACAGTCTTTCTTTTGACAACTGGTGCTTCCAGACTGAAGCTCTTGGGAAAGCAGTTTGTTTTGGATTTGCTGAGCAGAATGAAAGTGAAAGAAAGTGAAAGAAAAACATTCAATAAAAATGACTGATCACAAATGTCACATTCCAGATCTTGTCCTATTGATGCTGTAGTTACAAGTGAGGATAAAACACCAAATGAAACGTTTTGTGTTCTAAAAGCATACAGCTCTTCTTTACATCCTCACAAATTCCCCCCAGTAAACCTGTAAGGTGCTGCGTGTCTTTCACTGAGTGACACTTTCGCCATTTTTTCTCATGTGTGAAAGTTGGCTGATCAGTGTTTTGTAGTTTTAAGTGCAGTGGGGCTTTTGCCTGTTGGGCTGATGTGGATTGACAGTGTTGTGTTTGCTTTCATCACACAGACGTATTTCACCATTTGTTCTCTCACAGGAAGGTGACAACAGACAAGCACCATGTTTGCACTGAATACGTCTCAGCTTTACCAGCCTCAAAGACACCAAAGTAGATACTGGAGCTAATACAGCCTTATTTACTAATTCATACCAAAAAGAGCATTCCACAAATGCATCCTCCCAAAACACAGTGATCACACCCTAAATGTAAGTTCATTTACATTTATGCATTTGCCCAGCTAAATAGAAACGTTCTCCGAATGTTCTCTACAAGTTTTCTCAAAGTCACAAAAGTTTTTGCAATGACGGTAGTAGAATTTTTTAACGTTATATATCATACATCAAGGAAGTATTTTTATTGTTTTAAAAACATTTCAGAATTAAAAAAGGTCTGAAAAGCAGAAAATGATGTTGGTACATAATTGTTAATAATTCTTAGAATGTTCAAAATAACATCTGTAACATTTTTGTCACTTAATGGAAACAATAGGGAAATGGTCTTACAACCTAAAACTGTTAGCTGGGCGGCAGACACTTTTACTCAAATCTTTCGCTTTACATTGCATTCATGATATACATCTGAAGTGTTCTCGCATTCTCCGTGAATTTAGGCCATGAATATAGTCTCTGATAATTCCATGCAGCACTGAGCAGTTAGGACAGGTGCTGGAAGTGTGTGGGGCTGAGATTCACTCTGAGCTGGACTACAGGAGGAGGACAGTCCTGGATTTGTGTAGATCTGGGAAGGTATTTCAGGGACAGTTGCACATGAATGTGCGTGTGTGTCTTCATGTTGGTGTCTGAATGATTTATGATGACAAACCCTGAAGAAACCACATGGCTAAAGTTAGACAATTCCAAAGCATGTCTTCCCTGGTGTTATAAAACAGCGGCGCTGTGCTAGAAAGTAAAAAGAAACATCTTTAAATGTCTTTAAACCAGCAAACAAAATGTGCCATTTGGCCTTAACACTAACAGATTACTGCTGGAGTCTTTTCATCCTTCCAGAGTTTGCCATGTTGAACTTCAGCTGAAAATACAGTATTGAAGGTACTGAACACTGAAAAGCAATCCAGTATTATCAGAACCAGCAGCACAGATTCACAGCCTTTATTTAAAGAACTGATCCAAAGCAACAAGACTCACGTCACTGTTCATTCACATTCATCCACAATGACTTCACTGATAAAATGTCATTCAAAGTGCAGATGCTCTGACTGCCACGTATTTAATGATTTCCATGTGTTTCATCTGACTGTTTATGATATGGACTCTTCATTGTGTCATTTAGCATGTGGTGAGAGTAACACAGCATAGCAATTAATCTGATGAGCTCACAGTCACCTTCACTGGCACTTCTCTGTAAATAATCCTAATACAGAGTAGTTTTATCTTAATCCTAATCTAAGTGCACCATAATTCCCTCTCACGCCTGCTGGAAAGTAGTTCCTTTATATTTTGGGATGATTCATGAAATAACATGAATTTTTAATAGATTTGAAGACAACTAACCCATTACTTTATAATTTAAAGCATAATGGTGCATTGAAAAAACCTTTGTCAGAGAACGTTAGCCAACATTCTGAGAATGTTCCCTGTTATCTGGGTTACTAGCTGTTAATGCTAACACAAATTGATTACCACAGTGTTTGTGCCTTTCTTTACAATAAATGTAGCATAAACACACGCTGCACTTTGATAACCTTCCTTTTAAATGTCCACAGACCTTCTGGTCAAAGTTCAGTAATCCCTCAGAGAAGAGCACATGCGTGGACGGAGGTTTAGGGGTCACCGCCTTAATGAATCTTAATCCCTCAAAGGTCAAAGGTCACCTTGTATCCACTTTCCAGGGCATAAGAAGGTTCTTTCTTTTGTGGATGTTAAACCCCTTTTATTAATGCCCCCAAAAGGATAATGGGAGTCTGGTCACAGTAAGAATAATGCCCAGGGTAATTAAGTGTAGAAAGTGATAGAGCATCTATAAAACATTCATGGAATTTATCTGGATTATTCTAAGTATGTCAAACAGCACCAGAAAGATTATCACACACAAAAGCTTTTATCCTGACAGGCGAATGATAAAACAGTGTTGAAATATTAGCTGTTTTTCTAAATAAATTTCTGTATATCTGTGGGCGGCAAAATGCTGCGTAACTGGTTGTGGGTAAGTTGCGACGATATCGCACGCAAACAGACCTCATCTTTGAGAATCAGATCCACATTTCAAGACTACAACTCAGAAGGGAGTGAAGTGCTGTTCATTCGGTCTATTAATAAAAGAATCGTAAATCACAAAACCTTCCAGGAATCTTCCAAGAGCTTTCATTGTTTACGGGGCCCCTCTCCCTCCAGCATGAGGTCTTTCCTTGAGCTGTTTCCTACGCTGCGGGGGGCTTTACCCTTTAGCTTCTGTAGGTGTGTGTCTGTCATCTCAGAAACGTCCTCTAGCACATGTACATACACATGCAGGGAGGAAAAATCTTCCCCGTTTCCTGTTTAGGTGGATGGTTAAACTGTAAGCTGTAATTCTTTCTGCTGATGTTTCTGTTTTAAATAGCAAAGCTTTGGAATGCATTCCTATCAAAGTATCAAAATGAATGAAACACTTTATCCTGCGAGTTGTGAAAATCTCTGCCTGATGTTCTCTGCAGTTGGAACAACATCTAAAAGCGCCTTTGTTTGGCCTAATACTTCGACGAGGGGTTTAGGATACAATTATCATACAGTTTCTTTGGCTATTTTCAATCCTTGGGTGAAACACACCACAAGTAAAATAAGTTAACAAGGCTGCTGAAAGCTGATTAAAAAACATGTTAAAAAAAACTACACCTAAAAACGTACTGTCAAATTTGGGTGTTTAAAATATAGAAAGAGGAAGTCAATGAGAAATGAGGGGCAAAGAGAGGAAAGAAGAAGTGAGGAGAGGGTGTGACAGAGCGGAGGAGAGGACGGTGTGTCCTCGTAGTGACATAAAGCAGTATGCATTTCCTCTCACTCAGAAGAGAAGCTGATCTGATGCATGTGTCCAGAGTCACACGTGACCTTCATACATCACGCACACTTATCCACATGTAAACACAGTGTATTTGTTTAAAGGTCAGTCATTTTTTGATGGATAAAGTTATCTTAGACTAAAATGTGAAATTATTTACTGTCCTCTCTCTGTAAAGTGTCAAATGGAATAAAGAGTTCATTTACATTTTAAGATTGGTATTCCCAATTTTTTAATTCTGTAACATTTTAAAACATTTTTAAACATTAAACTACCTAAAAATAAGGTTTTTGATATGTATGATGTTCTACTAATATTACTGGAAAAACATTTTCTGATAACTTTGAGAAAACTTTTATAGAACATGCCAAGCCAATGTTCTGAGAATGTTCTCTGTTAACCTGGACATTGTTTTTGCATGTCCTCATTGCATCATATTTTAGCGAGTTCAGTTTTGTGTATAAGTGTAAACTCTGTAGACTATACAGTTGTGTGTGTGGAAAACACTCGCTTTTCCTCCAGTTCATCTATCTGGGTGTGTGTTCTCTCGCTGTCTCGGGTCAGCTAATAGCTCATGACAGTCCGAGGTCTCGCCCCCGTCAGTTCTACCTGCAGGGGTCTGGCCCGACACCTCTTCAGGGCAATTGTTCTGCCCTAAAGCCCCCTCTCAGGCTTTAACCCCCTCCCCCAAGAATGTTTCAGAGGGTCAAGGTGTATGAGAAGAGAGGAGGGTTAACAGAGGAAAAGAGCGAGCGAGTGTGAGAAGAAAAGACCAGTTGCTGCTTAAACTCTCACTTGTTTAGACTAATTTTAACTGCGTGGCAGTGTAATCTCAGTTCTACCTCAGGGGATGTCATGGGCCCGGCTAAAGAACTATGAGAATGTTGTTACATAAAAAGTCCTTCATATAGTATAGGTGAGACTTACATGGTAGGTGTCTTTCACTTTGTAAGCTAAAGAGAAAACTTTAAGCTTCAATATATATTCTACATATTCTGCTTCTAAATCTGAGTTATTGCATAAGAACAATTATCCTTTTCCTTGCAATATTAGTTTTAAAGTTCTAAAGCTTTTATAGTATATTTCTATACTTCTATACATACTTTTTATAGTTACAGTTAAAAAAGAGGATAGTTTCCGCTTCCTTTAAGATTAGTTTGCTATATTAGCATGTTTGTTTCACACACCCTATGTTAAAACAATCAGAGAAATGCCAACAACGGTAATAAAAGTGGCTACGTTTTTACATTTACTGAAAGAATAAAATTCAGCAAACATTTAGAAACTCATTACATTATTAGATTTCTGTGTCTTCATTTCAAAAGCACTAAGGGTGGAATCACAGCTTGGAAAGGCCACACAGTGCGAGTCAGTGAGTTCTTGTGTTCTGTTTCAGTGGGTCAGTCCAGGCACCTGTTAAACATTCACCAGAGACATTTAGTGAGATCTTTTCCCAGAAAACTCCCCCCTCTTCTGTTCAGCTGAAGAGACAACTTTCTTTATGTACAGCCATGTGGAATGAGGGGGCAGAACCCTGGGGGTGGGGCCAAGACTTTCATACCAGCCTATGAGCAGAGAGGGTGTGACCCCAGACACGTGGACCAGAGCCCAGAAAGGATTACTGTACAAGAAAACACACATCTGCAAAATAACACATACACAAAGAACAGTATGCGATCATGGTCAGAAAATGAGAAGCTTAACACTATGGGTCAAACCCGAACTGGGTTTTTCTGTAGTAGAATAATACATCATATAATAATAATAATAATAATAATAATAATAAAGTTATTAATAAATATATTTATATAACACTTTAAAAAACAGTCACAAACTAAAATATAAAAATAGAGATATTACAGAAATAGAGATATCAGAGATATTACACACACAGTTAGTATTTATAATCATTAGCTAGAAAGACGTATTTATTTTTATTTTTTATTTAGTTTATTCTGTAACTTTTGAGTTCTTCATGCGTCTCATTACATACTCTAAGACTGAACAATGAAGCCCTTCTCCAGCTAACAATTTTAGATTGTTAAAACGTTTCCCTAACTTTTCTTTTAAGTAACAAAAACATAATTAATAGCCTATTGTAGCCACACTCCAAAAAATAAAAGTTCTGATTACATCCAAAATAGTTTTACAATCTGATTGTCACAGAATTTTTAAGCTCAAAGAACTTTACTTTAATTGACTTGAATACACCAGAAACCAATGTGTGATCTGATGAACCTTTAACATCAAGAACTTTTATCACCCCCAGAACTGTAGAACCCTCTAGTAACTCAAGACCAGAAAAAGGTACTTTGAAGAACCTAAGAGGCTACAAAAACATTGAATAAAGAAACGTCATTCAGTAAAGAAGAAAGAGGAAGAAAAGTTCATCTTCACTTTGCAAAACATCTCGACTGTTTCAGTAATGAGCTCTAAATTTGACCTGGGTCTCCTGGGTGGGTGTTTTTAACCTAAAAACTTCCATTTTTGTGACGAATGTCAGATGATGAGTGTTTTTGATGGAGGGGCTTTCCCTTTCTGAAATGCTGCAGTCTGTCAACTCATCTCTGCCCTGTATGATCTCAGCCATGCAGTTACTGATCAGAATCTTTTGTGCGGTTTTGAAAACGCGCAGGAATTAAAATATGGCACAAAAAACATTTATGAGCCCACTGAAAGCCTCAGAGCTTCAGAGATCATTCATATTCAAAGCAGTTTCAGTGGTGAAAGATAATTTTAGATGGAAGTTCTTGTCATACACCATCAACCGTGAGACTACGTAAATGAAGCACTGATGGTAGATCATCACCCTCACACACACATACTCGCTCACAAACTCTTTGAACTCTTCTGGTAAAAGAGGGGAGGCTTCTGTTGGTGGTATTACTCACAATCATTTGCTTCAGACCCAAACACCATCCTGTTCTCATAAACTGCCCTACATTCATTGGTTATTAATCTGCTAATTAAACAGCGGACATGTTACACCGGACACCTTTATCCATGTACATGTAACTGTTACAGCATTGTGTTAATGCCAGTGTCATGGGTTCGATTCCCAGGATGCTTTGGACAGAATTGTCTTTCAAATGTGTAATCACTTATTGAGTTTATGAGGGGCTGAAAACATGTTAAATAGACTACACTTTAAGGTTTAAATAAATGTGAAAATAACAGTGTTTGTGAGAGAAGATTACAAATTGGCTGTAGGGAGTTGTAAGAAAATGTCTGTAGTTAATATATAGTATAATAATATTAATATACATCCTGTGCACATATAATAAAATGCTGATTTGTTCAGAATAAGGCTCACCTTCAAGAGAAAAGACCAATCAGCTCTCTCTCTCCCTCCTTTTGCCAGCCGGTAAAACGGGCAGCCGCGTTTCACTGGTCATTCAGCGGTCTGATTCTGAACCGTGTCAGCTGTTCACCGTCATCATTTCTGTGCAAAAACAGGATGAAAGTATTTAAGCGGTTTCCTTGAATTACCACCACTATCCTGCAACATAAATTATACAATACTGAAACAAAATCTCCACACTACTGCAGTATATTCATGAGTACCTATTACTGTCTCATTAAAGTCCCCATTAAAGTTCAGAAATAAAATCCGGCAGAAATTTGTGTTTTCCTGATTTCCTTTAGTTTGGGGTATTAGCTAATGGAGGTTGTATTGGAGTTTAATGACAACAAACAACTTTTTAAATGGTGACTTTCCACAGTTAAAACCAAGAGATCAGAGAGACGTGAACTTTATTGTAACTGCATTTTGTAGATGCTCATTCTCTGACACCTCCTGTTAGAGTTGTACAAGCCTAAATAGATTTTTGCACTAGTGATATAAAAGTCAGCAAGTTAATTATATTATGTAATTACAACTACCAGAAAAAAAGTGATTTCAACAACAGAGTGGAAATCATGCAAATGAGGTTGATGAGAGAAACTCTCGCTAAGCAACAGGAAATTGATCTTTTTTTATGTTAAAGCCAGATGAGGAGCTCTCCCCCCCCGAGTTTCCTGTGAGTAAAGTGCTAGCACATGCGCTACAACAGAAAGTACGGGCTGAAAACCTACATGACATTTATGTGAAATTTCCCTAAATAGCTCCATTGTGTAGGCTGAGCCACTTTCTGCTGTGCTTACAAGAGCTTCAGTATGAGAAACCACATATTTGAATTTCTCCAAGAAAACTCCACACACTCTGCCCAAAATATGCAAGTTAATACAAACTATTCTGCATTATACGTAATGATCTTCACCACACCAAATTGTCATGTTTTACAGTTCATGTCTTTAATTACTATAAATAACTAAAAATAACAAAAAAAATCAATTTATTTTAATTATATAAGCTTCAAGAAGTACCGTCTTGAACGTTGTAACGTCTTTAGGAAAAACAGGTTAGAACTTTGCATTCATTACAAATCAAAGTTTGCTGTTATTAAAATTGCTGCAGTTTTGCATAACATGTTGTCAAGATGTTCTCCAGAGACTCAAGAGAGCGAACAGGTTTTGGGTCATGCATGGCCTCCTGTTCCGTTACCTGTGTGACTGATGCATGTTTCCACGACGCATGTCGATCAATAGCAGGATTTCCCCTTGTTGTTCAAAGCTACACTCATGACTCACTCTCTCTCTCGCTCGCTCATTTCATCCCTCTCTCTCTCTGTCTGAGGGGGCTTTTCATTGTTTTGCCTTGTGGAGAGAAGGGGAAGGTGGAGTGGGGTGTTTTAGCACAATATAAGTAAACTGCAAAGGTGTAAATGCATGACTGCAAACAGGTGGTTAGATGATTCAGTGGTCTCGAATTGGTTGCAGCTCCCACGTACCCTGCAGTTAAGCGGGCGGTATTGATTCCGTGCAGAGACAGAGATGTGATCATTCTTATTGTAACATATGTCAAGGGGTGCAGAGGTCATTTTCAGGAAGTTTTGATGAACAGGAAACACTTGATGTTAATTAAAGACATTAAGGAAAAACAGCACCACATTTTTAATAGCCGTAATGTGTCGAAGCGCCTGCAGCACTGAGAAAGATGGTGATGTTGAAAGAAACACACAGTTCACACGGGCCTACAGAAGGGATTCTTACTGTAACTGGTCAAAGAACAGTTATCAAAAATAACGCTTGAAGAGGAACCGAAAATGGGAAAGTGAAATCTGAGACCTGTCTGGCTCATACATTTTACCAAATGCAAAAGAAAGATACATAAATATCTGTTGTGTTTAGAGACATTGTAAATAAGTCTAGTCATTTTATAAAGATAAACTAAATGAGAATCACCACTGAGGGCTGAAAAGTAAAAATGTCTGGATAAATGATTATAATACAAATTTAGTAGCAAAATATGTGTAATTGCTGTAAAGTAACAATAATTTTTTCCTTTATTTTTTTAATGCAAATTATTTTATTTTATTAATGCAAAATATAATTTCTTGTGATTTGGATGTAAAATGTGACCTGGACATCCTTTAATGAGATCCACTTATCAGCTTCATTCCTGTGGGATTTTCAGAATTACCTGTGGCTTTTCTTTCTCAATTTCATTACTTGCACCTGCACTGACAAAGATCTGCAGAATGTGATAAGATCTCTAACATTCAGGAATGTGACAACACACAGAACAAACGTTCGTAACTCTCCCACAGGCAATTCCTTCATGTAAATATATTTAAATGAAGGTGAAGAACGTTCAAAAGAACGTTCCAAAATTCAAGCAGGGGTGTGTAAGACATCAGAACAGATCACCTGTCCTACGAAATAATACTGTGTCAAAGTTCAGTAGATCATGATTATAGTATTCAGAAAACCTGTTTTTTCCTGATGATTGACAGTGTGCATGTGTGTGTGTGTTTGGTGGCTGTCATATTACTTTCAAGGGCAAATGATTTGAAATGGACAAAGGAGTTTATGTGTGTGTGTGTGTGTGTGTGTGTGTGATGGGATGGGTCCACTGCATGAATGTCAGTTTGATAAACATACAAAGATAGTAACAAACTTTGCTTCTGTTTTTCTCTAGGAAAACTTTCTCAGAAATGGGATTTCTGTGTATTCACTGCGCTGTGCACAGAAAATCATTACAGCGAGGTTGACGTGGGCTGAATATATTCCCTCTGGATACACCGTTTAATTTGCTCAGTTAAAATTAGCTTGGCAGATTCGGGCGATTCCTCGAATACTCAGTGCTGAAGTTCAAGCATGTTTTCAGGTATCAGATGTGAATCTAGGACTGAAGCACGGCTGGACATCATTTTCAGAATCTGTATTTTTGTCCCAGTGAAAATAACATTCTCTTAGTAGCAAAAGATCTCTTAAAGTGGGCTCATGTGTTTTTGGCACGTGCGTGAGCTGTCAAAAGAACATGTGCAAGTAAGATTTGAGAGAAAATGTCCTCTAAGAGCACCGTGAAATGGACAGAGTGACACAGAACAGCTGAGGAGCGAGAAACAAGACCTGTCAACAAAAGGACAGTATTTGTCTGCCCTGTGTGTGTGTGTTTCAGGCATCTGTTTGAATCTGTAGTAGGGGCAGAGCATTTCACATTGCTCAGACGCAGTTGTGTTTTGAGTGATATATAGTCAGTTTAAATCAGGGGTAAGTCAAAGCCATAATTATGGAACATTTTGCACAGGAATCTGACATATGAAAATACACACGGTCAGGTCTGCAGATGAAAACAGATCACTCACTTAATGACCGGCTTTTAAAAGACATCTCATATTTACAGAACATCAGATTGTACTACATCTACAAATCAGTGTAGCACTGAGTCCATGTTAACCCATTCATGCCTATGAAGACACACTGATAGCACTGTGAGGAAAACATATTGTAATTTGCATTCCTAAAGAGACAGTTCACCTAAAATAACATCTGAGTTATCATTCACTTTCCCCATTCACCTTGCCTAAAAAATGCAGTGAGTATAGTTTAAACATAATAGGTGATGCAAAAGCATAAGCTAAACCCCATTAAACATGACTTGTGTAGTACATCCAAAGACTCTGAAAGCCTTTACGATAGATCAGAAAATAATTTCATCACTCTGATCCTGAAAAACAGTTTACAAACCGTTACATAAAGTTTATTGCCTGAGAAGCAGCTGAGATGCATCAGGAATTTGAGGTTCACTGAACTCTCTTTGTGCGGTAATGAGAATCCATTAGCGTGTAACTCTACACTGTTCCTGGATCAGAGGCAGCAGATGCTAAAGTCTTTACAAGCCTGTTACGAGGGGCTGCTGCTTGCACTCTGAACATTCAATGACATTAAGAAGAAAAGTGAAGAACTTTCAGACTGTGACATCACTAAATTAAAAACAGCATACGTTGTGTCTTTATCCCCCAAACATGAGATGTCAGTGCAACTCACCAGACTTCTTAACTAACTAAACAACACTTCCCTGGTCAAAAAACTTTACCAGAAAGAATACACTGTTCTTGTTTTGGCCAACTAAACCAATATAAAATAGCTTTCTCAGTGATTATATCCTAATCTAATGATTATAATCTTAATCTAAATATTAAATATAATCTTTACTTTCAATAATAGATTTTGATCATATTCATATTCAAATGAATGACAGACATCATATGAGCAAACTCATATGGCAGCACTATTGTAAGACAATCCCAGAATGCATTGCAGCAAACTTTGCAAACATTTCATTCAAGATGGCGGACAGTGTTAATACTTTTCAATTTGATGAATTATCATTTAATTCACTACCAATATTGTGTTTAACAGAAACTCCATCCATAAAGTGCCGTTCAAAACCACAAGGCACCTACAATTCTCACCACCTCCCCAAATAATATAAAATCGATCATTCAGTTGATCTTCATAAACAGTTTCCATCATTCTTATAGTTCCAAAGCTCTTTCTGTCTGCACACAGGGAGCTCAGCCAGTCGGTGAGTTTTGACCTCCCCCTATTGGAGATGTGATGTTGTATTCTAAGGGCATGTCACTTAAGAGGGGTCAGGAGGTGAGGTCACTTCATAATAAAACAATCAAAAACCAAAGAACTGAGACCAAAAGCCCCCCAACAGACTACAGACAAAGAGGTGAGAGTCAGATGATCTGAGCTTTAGTTCTCCTGTATTAAAAAAGCAGCACACAGTCTTTACCTACTGCATCTAAAGCCTCTGTCAAACAAAGAATTCTTCTTAATGAAGACCCAGATTCCAATCGTTTATTAAATCTGTGAAGATAATCACATCTTTTACATTTTTGTCAACTGATTTGAGTGTTCAGTGACGTATGTTGCTGTTTAAGTAGTATGAACGCGCTCTTGAAAAGCAATTTTACTGATTATAAAATAAATACTTGTGAGGTAGCTTGAGGGGTGCATCTAAAGAAGTGTTACATCATTTAAAAACACGGTTAAGATTCTCGCTTCGTGCTTTTTAAGCTCAGTTAAGTGTATGAATCATCAGAACCACAAGAGAAATCTGCATGTGGTTTATTCTCAGAACCCTTCTGAACGTTTCTCTTCAGAGAATCTGTGTTTGTGGTCAGACATTATATTATTTATTCTTATATATAACCTTGATTAAAAAACACATGGACTGAGCTTATATCTGCACAGCATGGATAAAACTGATGTAAACATACCTGATTCACATTTCAACCTCCAAACAAAAAGAACCATCAAAATACCTCTGTGGTTTAGACATCATCACCAGCGAGGACACAGTATATGTTCAAGACAGTGTCTGCCTCTGTAGACAAGCAGAGTTCACCGCTGAGACTCAATAACAAATATATCCTCAGATTTAAAGTTTTGTTTGAGTTTAAGCATCACATTGCAGATGTACTGAACCTGATTTACTGACACCTTGCTCCCGGAGGGGTGAAGCTCCTGTCCAAACAAACGTCTGTTCCCACAGCTCATCTGAACAAATGTTTGTCTCTCCATCAGTTCTCTTAGCACTGCTGAGATAAAGATAAACAAGAGAGAGAGAGAGAGAGGTAGAATTGACCCTTAAATGACGCAGATCACCTTCACAGATGCTGCAAGCGCATTTCATGCAAAAATAAATAAAACCCGAGTGATATTTACCTGTGCAACAACCTGCCACCATATCGCTAGGCTGTTCTGAGTGATGTTTAGCTAGCATGTTGCTTTGTAGTTGTTAAGATGTTTTGGATAGTTTTTAGTGTGTTGCTATCCAGTTACTAGGGTGATCTGGATAGTTGGTTGAAAGGGCAAGTGTGTAATTACTAGGGTGTTTCTAAGTGCTTGTTAAGATGTTGGTATGCGGTAAAAATGAGGTTTTGGGTGGTTGTGTACAGGTGAAACTCAAATAGCCCATCCCTGAGTCTCTATGATATACTGCAGGTATGACTTGAGTCCCTGCTTCAGTATAAATGTACAGGTTTTTGGCCAGTTTAAATGTCTACAAGGCAGTGCTGTCATTCGTGCCTGTATACCTTATGCAGTCAAGGTCATAAGTTACACAGCAAATGAAAAATCTGTATAAATCCCCAACATGAGTAATAAATACCTTAGCAAGCACATCTAAATATAGTGATGTGTGCTTACTGTTTGTCATTTAATACTGAGCAATGAGGAACACTACTGCACTAAACGATAGCATGAGAGGAGAAGCACAGCAGGCAAATTGTGGATCAGAGGTTCAGATACAATTCTCAACACAATTCTGACAGAGTTGTAATCTTACAACAATAGGGAACCTCCATCACACACACACACGTTTACTTAACTTGTTACGTTAATACTTAACGTTAATTGTTTTCATGCACAGCTAGTTATAAACACTATAATATAACCCTAACACAAAACTGTATTTACAATATTTTTATAGTGATTTCACAAATGAGAACATTTGCCCCCAAAATTCAGTTAAATAGGCGCACACACACACACACACACACACACAGACACACACACACACACACACACAGACACACACACACACACACACACACACACACACACACACACACACACACACACACAGACACACACACACAGACAGACACACACACACACACACACACACACACACACACACAGACACACACACAGACACACACACACACACACAGACACACAGATACACACACACACACACACACACACACACACACACACACAGACACACACAGACACACACACAGACACACACACACAGACACACACACAGACACACACACACACACACACACAGACACAGTTGTATACCTTTAAATCTGCACACACATGCAGCTAAGCAACACTCACATGTGTTCATACATGTGTTTTGCACCCACTTCCTGTCAGCTTAGAGAGTGCTTCCTGTTTTTGTGGTTCTTGCGGTTACACTTTAATTCAGGATGAGTTTTTTGTTTTACTATATATGACCTCGCTCTTACACGGCTCAGTGTTATTTTTCACACATCACATCATTTCACACAACACACATCAGAGTAAAATTAATGAACATCTAAGAAATCATAGTGCTGCGTCAAACATTCGAACATAACAAAAGTCATTCACACAATGACTAGCTTTGAAGATTTGGCTCTCTCTTGCATGCACAGTCTAAAACATGATTTTCTTGAATTGAAGCATGTAAAACAAAGTTATTTGTTTGCATTGACTTTTTCATCTTTTGTCTTTTTATTTCATTTTTTAATTTCATTACTTACAGTGAAAAAAACTTAAAAACACTTTCAGGGTAACAAAGAAACTGTAAGAGGAACAGTGACGCAGTGAGGATACCTGTCCACCTCTGCTCAGCCTCAGAAGAGTTAAAAAAACAGACAGCTTACAATATAATGGAAATGTTAGGGAAACGTTCTTCTCGCATAAATTTGTTAGCTGGGTAGCCAGAAGTTTTGCTGAATGTGCCAGTATGATGCGTTGCTTTTGGAAGAGCAGGGATCTGTGTTCCAATGGGGGATTCATTAAACCAGAGGGGGCATTTTTCTGCTCTGTAATTAATGCAGATACCCTCTGAGAAAGCTTTAAATGACCCCCCACGTCTAGCCCACCTACCTACACTCACACCACTGGCTCATTCATACAGCCTTTCTTTCATCTTCACCACGTCCTGCTGCCCAAAAATGTCTTCACACATAGTTGCTGTAAAGCTTGAGATAAAAAAATTTCCAGCCGTCTTTTAAAATGAGATTCCGTGTGAATGCAAAAGTTTTAACATAGGTGTAAGTGTAAACAGGGTCTGTGGTTTATGAGAGAGAGTGACTGTTTGTGCCCACACATCACAACAAAGGCCCTGCGTATTACAGCCTACGCTACAGAGAAATCACACATGCACATACACGGTGAAGTTTATATGCGTGACTGTTGTGTGGTCTCACCATGGAGCTACAGCAGCTGAGACAGAAGTTTCCAGCGTGGTTCCCATGACGACAGTCCTGGAGCCCAGGAAGTGGATGTTGGAAGTTTTAACATTGAGTCACACAAATAACGACTCCTCAAATGTTCAAAATCATGCTGAGGACACAAATTAGTGTTTGGGTGGGCAATTCTTGCCCGGTGGATGATAAAGCATCATATCTGAGTACCATAAAAGCCATTTCAAGATATAAGACCATCATAGACACCTGAGGATGATTTTCCAGAGAGAATCCACATAGCAACCACCAGGAACAGCCTAGCAACCGTAAAGCAATGTGTTGACATTGCACATTGGTTCCAGCCAAACTACCAAACTAAAAATAAAGACAGGTTAAGGAGAACGATACAAAAACTAGTTACCAACAAATATAAACCGCCCAAATGTTAATTTTCATAAAGTCACCCCACTTTTAAATTCAATATGTTTTTATGCTACAGTTGTGACCAAAAGCTTGAATGGCTTAATCAAACCTCTGCTTATGTAAGTAGGTCAGTTCGTTCTCCTCCACCAACACACCTGTCACTGAGCTCCTGGCCACTCCTTGTTTAAACAGAAGGGAGATTTTTAAACTTCTTTGGTTATCCATTATGTTTGCACTTTGAGTCATAGGAATTATGTTTCTTTCATGATTCGTTCATGATTTTATGAGTCAGTGGAGGCATATGACTGTCACTCAAGCGTAAATCAACACCACTGGATCCTGTTTTGACCTCTGCCAGCTCGTGTATAGAGGCCTTCTCTCATGGGACTTGCATAGGAAGTTATTATTGAACGTCAGAGCAATGGCCGTCAGTGCATTGTGTGTCACACTGCTTTGCTCTGGGCACTCTTCTATGAAAACACAAGAACCTGTTGTTGATTAAAATGTGTGCTTGAATTTTATCCCTCACTCCTTGTTTTTTTTTTACAAGCTTGCTCTGTTGTTCTCAGAACAATGAGTCATCTACCTTCCATACGCCTGTTGGTTCTGTATCTTCTTATCTTTCTGTAGCCGGCTGTTTATGCTGCACTGTAAACGAATGTGTCATATCGTCTTTATGGATGATAATGTTACAGATGCATGTGGCCAGTGGAGATACAGATAACAGAGAAACCTTTGTGCTGAATGCTTAAAGAAACAGTTCACACAAAAATGAAGATGGTCATCGTTTACTTGCCTATGTGTCATTCCAAACATTCCCAACTTTCACTCGAGGAGACCCAACTAACAGGGAATGTTCTCAGAATGTTGGCTAACATTCTCTAAAAGTTCTAAAAAGTTAGTAAAACTTTGAATGTTTAAAAACGTTAAGAAATAGAAAACGTTTGAGTAACGTTCTTATGACCAAGCAATAATGTTAACACTGGACGTTTGGAACATTCCTAGAAGTTTCAAAATAACATTTTTAATGTTTTTGTTACTTTATGGAAATGGTCTTAAAACCTAAAATTGTTCGCTGAGGAATGTTTTGAAGAATGTTCTGCTGCATACAAACAAAGCAGAATTAAAAAAGGGGTTTTAAAAATTATAAAGGGGTTATTATATTATATATGGGGTTCAAATATTATAAAGGGGTGCCTATAAATCCCCTACATTCCAAGATTTTACATTTGTTTCAATAGAATACTGTTTAAAATGTTGTTGCACAGATTTTGTTGTTCCACAGAGAATCTAAATCTATAACAAGTGCATGTATTGCGCATGAAGTAGCTGCAAACGTAGGGCTGGATCACTGAAGCTGTACAGCTGCAGGTGGTTTCAAGTGAGGTTTATCGTGAAAAGACAAACACATCATTTGCTCGTAAACACCCGAGCGAGTGCGACCTGGGACACATGAGCGCATCACACAGCGTTTTACCGCCCCCTGCGATTTTAATGATGCATTTTAAAAGGACCAAACTGAGAGTGAAGTGACACACACACACAGCAAATTAAGGTGTGACCTGGCCAACTTTGCATTTCATTGACAGGAAGTCAGTCAACGATTCCTATCACACCAGTGTGTGTGTTTGTGTGTCTGTGTCCCTCAGATGTGGACAGGATGTGGTTATGTCAGAAAGTCATATTTGCAAATAAAACAAATAGCCGTCGAATGAACCATCACACATTTATTTTCTGATTTGCAGGGCTATAGATTGCAGCATTCAGTTCAGCTATTTCAATCACGCATTTCCCAACAAACCCAGAACACACAGGGCTGTCGTCAACCCCATCCCACAATATTACTCAATCTGAAAACCAGTACTTAAAATGAACCGGTTTCAGACCAAACCCTGACTGAATGAAAGACTGGGTACAAGTCAGCACTGCTCAGACCACACAAAAACACTCCCACACAGCTCTAAACATCCCACAGCAGGTTCAGGATGATGTGATGCCAAAAAAGATCTTCAAAAGATGTTTGGACATGTTGCTCCAGAACTTTTTAATGCCTCAAGCCCAGTTTTCCTCTTCTCTTTAGAGTCTTTCTCACGGTTTCTTTTGTTCGATTGAATGATCCCTGTGATTCATGGTTTCGATGAACTTTTCCTGTATCCCACAAAAAGAAAACAGGGAAAAGTCTTCTAATATGGGTCTCAAACTGTCTCTTAAGAGTGTGAGAATTTGTGTAGGTGTTAACTAGATTTCAGGAATGAATCTCACAATCTCTAGTTACAGTTCATTTAGTCTGTGATTGTATATCTTGACCCTCATCTCCTGTTATCTGATCTAATTCTTATAAGATATTAATATTAATCTTATTATCTTGGTTGGCCATTAGGACTCATATTATGCTTAATATTCGTTTATTCACGTTTATATTTAATTAGCAAACCACAACAAACTTTAATCAGAAAACTAACATTCATAAACATAATGATTAAATCTAACACATTATTTGTTTTAAGTATAAAATTCTTCATTTTAGTGCAACAGCACAATATGAAACTTTTCATTTCAAATATTTAAACTTGCACAGCGTCATTTTTGTAATAGATAAAAAGCCTCTGATATGACTCAAGGCATTTTAACATATTTATCTCATTTTTAGGTCTAATTGTTTTTAAGTGACAGAAGTATATTAAGTGACAAAATAAATATTTGGACCTTATAAAACTTCTTCTTTGAGTTACAATCATGTTATTCATGTTATGAGTTTTGTGAAGGTGAAAACACAGCCTGTCTCTCATGACTCTCTTTTGAGCTTCACATGAGTGTTAACAGAAATCTAATGTTCAGTAATCTTCAGCTGACAAAAGACTGAATTCAGTTACTGAAGACAGTCATTATATCATCACGACTGACAGAAAATCCCTCTGCTTCAGTAAAAGCCTTTAAACCATCACAATGCCTCAATGAAACCACAAACTTTTTTCTTTTCGCATTCCTGCCACCCACCACAACACCTGGATAAAAGAATGACAAGAATGAAGAAAGTGTGAAAATCACTCATGTCACTTCACCTGTCCATCTGTGAGTCACTTATGAAACGTTCTCCTCCGGTCATTCTGCTGATATTCACTTTACAATAGCAACTCTAGTAACATTTATAACTCCGCCCCGTTTGTGCTGACTATTTAAATGAGAGTTTGCAAACAGTGACATCACTCCTCATTTTTCAGAAATGTAAAAAGTATATGGGCCTCTGGAATACTTGAATCTGATTGGTCGATTGCAGAACTCTGAAGTCAAGTATAATTGTATATTGACACTAAATTTGATCCTTATCCGCAGCAACTGATGTCTTGTGACTAGTTTTATGTCTCTTATAAGCAGCACAATAAGACTGGTCATTATCGTAAAATAAACCTGGTTAATTCATTACTAAAGTAGCTTAGTGCTTGTTGATTTACAATATCGCACTGTTGTCATCACCGGTACGTAGTTACATAATGACATTTGATTAAACTGTGATAAATGCACTAATAAAACAGTTTAATCTGAATGTACAGAGAGTATTACGCACAAAGTAAATAACAATGGTTTAAACATTCAAAACACTCCCTGAGAAATACACATAATGCCACCTTCACCTCAGGGTCTCTCTCTCGCTCTCTCTCTCTTACCTCACATCACATCCGCATGTCTTGAAAAGTTCATTCATAATTTGCCAAGGATATCATTAAATCTAACTGAACTGAACAGCTGCTAAAGTACTCCAGTATGGGACCAGGAGGGGCAGCTGTGTGTGTGTGTGTGTTGTTTATAGAGGCCTGAGGGCTTCATTATTTCAGAGATATGTTGAAATAACAGGAGAATCCAAAGATCATTTCCCAACATTTGCTGGGTGACAATAACAGGTTTGGTATCTACGTGATGCTGCAGGTTAAACAAGCCCAAACAGTGTTTAGCAGTGAATCACACATTCCCAATCATTCATTTATCAGTGAGAAAAACCTCAATTCCTCTCCCCACCTCTCTCTCTCTCTCTTTCTCTTAGCTCCTGTCTCTCTACCGAACCTCTTTACTGTTAAAGTTCTTTACAGAGTATCTTTTCCAACTCTCCAAACCAAGCAGGTATACAAAGACAGTGTGTTAACATTCAGAAAAAGATTAAACAAACTATTGGAATGAAAACCTGATCTATAACTATTAAGTGTGTTAGTACAGCAGTGGCATTAGATTTTAACTGTGATCACATCAAACAGCAACTCTTACACTCTGTGTAACTGTGATTTCCAGTGGGATCCTTACAGTAACATTTGCTCCTGTGATGAGCTGTGATGTCAGAGTGACACGAGTGGAGCTGCTCATCATGTTCTCTGAACATCCAGGTCAACACGATTATTAATAGTATGGTAATTTTGTTCTCAAGTGCACTACAAAGGGAGTCATCATCTACAAAGCTACACTAATGATACTATTGTATCATTTTAATTGGATATCTGCTGTACATGCATCGTGACGGGTGTTAAGCGGACTGAGCTGAGGTTTAAACTTCAGTGTGGCTGAGTGAAGTTATGTTTAAAACGATACAGACAGGGCCTTGATCAAAGAGACGAGTCCAAACACAGCAGGATTATCAGAGCATGAAAACACACACAATAAGGTTCAGTTACTTTGACTGCTTCTGAACTTCAGAACATGAGTGTTTATACTTTGAACCACTGAGTTATTATCTGTATGTCTGGCTCTTAAAGGGGCAGCACACCGATCTACTCACTCCAGTCCTGTGTGATTTTTCCGTTTCTTCCATGGAACACAAATGACTGCGATGAGCGACAGCCAAGCTATAAAAAAGACAAACAGAAAATGATCAAATGAATATCATGTACTTCATGTGCCTCCTCCAATATTATTCAATCATCAAGTGATAAAATAATATTACGCTTATATTACTATTATTTATTACGCTTCAAATGAAGATCAGATCAAGCTTTGATTGACTGCTGATGTTTGCCATAACACCCACATACACCCGGTAACAGAGGTGTCGGGCATCACGCAGGCGTCCCCTAACATCACTCTGAACTTTTGAAGTTGCTGCCAGCTAATCAACAGTACAGGCTGTTCAGATACACAATCTGCCCATATCTCTCAACACAACTCAGAATAGCTCCACTATGGTGGGAAAATATGTCCTCATACACATATGAGAGAGAGAGAGAGAGAGAGAGAGAGACACTACAGCTCAAGTATGAACCAGCAGTGTGTAACATACATCGCATTACTCCAGCAGAAATACATCTTATTTGCTGAGCTAAATTACTGTGTAGTTAAAGGAATATTAAACTATATTCATTAGCAACAGATGAAGTCTGCTTGAGGCCAGTGTGACTTTTTTAAAGAACATGACGGTTTTAAACTTTTCTTTACTCACAATACTCATGGTAACACAATCATAAATCTTGTTATTTAGTGTTTCTGTGGCTCTGCTGGTAGAGTTTGTGGGCTTGACTCTGGCACTGTAAGGGTCTGTAATGTATTCATTTAAATGTCCCTGCTGTACTGACAACAGTAAATGTGATACTTTGAAAGGCAAGAACAAGTTTATGGGTGCTCTCATTGGCTAATGTTTGCTAACGGCTAACATGATAAGGTTTAACAGATGCGATTTCTCACATGATGCCAAACTTGTCTTTGACTTTGTGAAAAATCATACATTTCTGTTTGCATAGTGGTGCAATGGCTAAAGCTCACACTTGTGTACACACAAAGAGCCATTGTGTCCATCAGGATGAAGGTTCAGATCTTTTTATCTGTAAATTCTAGGTGCACAGGTTCCTTTCCAAACACTAGCGTAACTTTGTCCCGTTTTGACCTGCAGTGTCAGAGTGACATGAGTGCAGGTGCCCATCACGTTCTCTGAACGTTCAGATCAACACCACCATGAAAAGTGACTTACTGCTCAGAATCTTATGCAAATATCACAGCAAATTCATTGAGAATATATTTCAATGAAACATGTTTTGTTACAGACACAAACAATCACAAAACTGTTTTTAACAGCAATACACAGTGAAAACAGCAGAAAATATCAAATTAAATCTTATTCAGTGTTTTGGGTTTCTTTTCACAACTGAAACGGGAGTTTTGGGTTAAATTCAGGACGGAAAACCGCTCTGCGTACACCGTGGTAAAATTCACAGAGGCGTGGTGTACAAAGACTTTCAACCACCCATAAAGTGCTCACTACTTTTGCTTTAAATTCCTGTGTGAAAGTGTGCATGCATGTGGCACGCGTTTGTGTAAGATGTCTGTAACCACCTTTCCATTCTTTCAGTGAGTCAGGAGGAGTGTGTGTGTCTGCTTGATTACAGACTACACAGTGTTCCTCACAACCCTGCAGATCTTCTCATGCTGTGGTCACTGAGGGCATCTGAGGATTTTTCTATGTTCCATTACGACCCTTCAAACCAGGATTTTCATGAGCGTGCGCACACACAACAAGCGCATACTCATACATACTGAGTTTAGGTACACAAACACGCTTAGTATGCATAGCAGGCACAGAGAGTTCTGTGGTCGCCTGGAAAATAACAGCTAGCAGTTCTGTGTGATCTTTAAAAGGCAATTGGAAATATTATGAACACGTATTTCTGCTTGTAATTCCAGAGGAGTATGAACTTTTTGCGGTTTACATTTTTAAAGCACCTTTAAAGGTCCAGTGTGAATTTTTTTTTAGTTGTCAAATCTCAGTGGTGCTAGCCAATGCAAAACTCATGATGCTATAGTGTTGTGGGTGGGTGCTAGGGCGTTGCTAGTGTGTTCAGAGTCGTTGTTTATTGGCCCAAGTAAATCTGGACCTGAGACATGTATAGGGAATATAAAGACTTGTGGACAGGCTATTTTGTCTTGGGTCAAAAACACCCCAGCAAACGCATAGCAACCTTTTCAAACACCACTTTTCAACACATTGTTTTCAGAAAGTGTCAAAAAAGGAGTTAATGACAGTATAATAACAATAGTTTAGTTTAACTACAAAAGGTAATGCAATGCACATTCTCTCAGAAACTCCATCCACCCTGATCTTCTGTCCTGTTGTCATCACGTTATGACCATTTTCTATCTGACCACAAAGCCATAGAGCTTCTAAGAGCTATGAAATGTCTGAGCCACGTTGCATTACACTGCAAGAGAACTGAGATAGAGGGACAAAAGAGAACAAGTGGGTGAAAAGGTTTAGTTAAAGCTACAGCTGAAGTTTTTCCTTTTTTGTTGCTAAAGAACTGTGGTGACGTCACTTATAAGAAGGGGAGGTCCATGTTGCCACAGTCCTGAAGGCGAATGTTAAAGACACTGGGAGTTGCACATGCACGGCACGCTTTGAGAGCGTGGTGAGCGTTTTGGAGGACCGGTCTGTTAGAAACGGGCAGGGTGAGGAGGAGGAGGATCTTGGGAAGAGGGTGTAACAGAAGCTCCCGACATGCAGAAGTAATGTGAGAAGAGGGAGGTGGGACGGGGGCTTTTCTAAGGAAACGTGAAGGCTATCCGAGTTCTTCTGTGAAAATGTGACACGTTGACTGTTGACAGTGCCAACGGTTCTGCAGCGCGCTTCTGTTTGCTGAAGCGGATTGGCCTAGCAGATACAGAGACGTGCTACAAACCCATTCAGTCATTCAGGACAGGATTTACTAACATAGTGAACGAGAGGCCCACTGACCGACTGATTCAACACCCTGATTCTCGCTCTCAGTTCAAACACTTTTATCAGTAATTCTGAAGTTTTGGCATTGCTCTGTTTACTTCCTGTAAACCTTTAAAAGTCAGAAAGCAAAGTGCTACTGGTATGATGATATTTCTTTTTAAGGGTGTTTATCTGACTTCATCTCTGAGGGGGACAAAGAAGAAATTATTATCGCTATTTACAATTACTCTTAAACATTGTTTATCATTTTGACATTTTTATGCTTTTTGCCCCCCAAAAAAACTATACACGTTTATATAACATATAAACGTTTAGTTACGTTACACATAAAATATAGTAACACAACTTCTTAAAAATGTCACGATGCATTAAAATGATAATTTTGCTGTTATAGCACAAATAATGTCACACAGACTTCATTTAAACTTAAACTGATGGTTTGACCAGATGTGCGATAAACCACCGTTGACAAAATACAACTTCGTTCTTAAACGGAAAAGGACCAGCAGAATGCAGGCGGCACGCTTCCTCATTGTCTCCTGGTTTTCCTGACTCTCTCCGGGGTCGCTCTGAAGGAGTTTTCGGTGAGGAATGTGTTTGGAAGAGAGCCAGTGTGTTTGTACAGTGCAGGAACAGCCCCTCCCTGAGTCAGAACTGTACGCCATTGTAGTATCCTCTGCCTGCCGCCGTCCTGCGCCGTGATTGGCTGATGCTTCGCGCGCTTTGCCTTCTCCTGCCGCACAGTGAGAGAGAACAAAAGGTCAATGAGTCCGCCAAGCTGAAGGGGCGGAGCTCTCTCTCTCGCTCTCTCTCTCTCTCTCGTTCCAGAAACATCTACCAAGCTTTCGCTCTCATTCTATAAACATACAGTTTATAGAGTCTACTGCTAATGAGGAAGAAAAATAACTCATTTCTAACTTTATTTAGAGATAGACAGAGAGAATGACAGACAGAGAGAATGACAGACAGACAGAATGACAGACAGACAGAATGACAGACAGGAATTAGAGCACTACGTTTAGGCTTATACAGTCTTTGGAGTGAACCCTCAGTAAACAACACTGGAGTCAACACAGAAGAGTTTATACCTGTGATGTCTCACTTCTGGTACTGAGGCAACACAAGCGTCTGACTGACATCACAGAGGCATCTAGTGGTCAAGTGCAGCCATGGCGACGCTCGGCTGTTATCATACAGTACATTCACTGACTGCCAGCGTCCAATAAAGAGCCCTTACATTTAACACTCCATTGTGAGGACGTTCTTTTGAAGTTAGAGAGGGAACGTGTAACTCAAGAAGCTCACGGAGGTGATGAGAGATCCCGGGGAAATGCCAAACTTCATTACCTCAGCATGACACACACACACAGAGAAACAGAACTCAACACACAACATCAGTGTGTGTGTGGCATCACAACATCAACACACACACACACACACACACAGTGAAACAGAACTCAACACACAACATCAGTGTGTGTGTGGCATCACAAATCAACACACACACACACACACAGAGAAACAGAACTCAACACACAACATCAGTGTGTGTGTGTGGCATCACAACATCAGTGTGTGTGTGGCATTACAAATCAACACACACACACACAGAGAAACAGAACTCAACACACAACATCAGTGTGTGTGTGTGGCATCACAAATCAACCACACACACACACACACACACACACACACACACACACACAGTGAAACAGAACTCAACACACAACATCAGTGTGTGTGTGGCATCACAAATCAAACACACACACACACACACACACACACACACACACACACACAGAGAAACAGAACTCAACACACAACATCAGTGTGTGTGTGGCATCACAAATCAACACACACACATCAGCCTCCTTGTTCTTGTGGCTCTGGGTTGCAATAGACTCTGGTTACCGTGGTTACCACGGACACTAGATACAAGGCCAGCTGCGTTTTGGCGGGAAAAGTCCCTCGAAAACACACTTTTGTGTGTGTTCTGACATTCTGGGCAGAGGCGCAGATCTCATCGCAGCTTCAGAGGGTAAACAGCAAACATAAAGCTTATTTTACTGTAATATTGAGTTTTGTGTTCTTACAAAAAACAACTCTGGTGACACACAAGTACAAATATTTTGTAATGTAATTATAAGAGAACTGACATGAAAACAAGTTTGGTGGTTGTATTGCTCAATTTACTAACTTCATTAAACATAGTTTATGATCCCATTTTGTCACAAGGAATAAAACATTTTGAAACCCGACACTCTATAACAAGTTACTGCAACCTAAGGAATCGCAATCGCATTTGTAGGAAGGGTGCAATAAAACACTATTGACAAACGGACAAACTGCCTTTTTCATTGAACTGGGATGAAGTCCAAAAGCCGTTAGTCACATGACACGCGGCTTACCCACAATGCCTTTAACTGACACGTCAAACATGACTACAGCTACATATTAACACATTTATTGTATAGTCAGTATAATCGCGTTGGTGTCAAAGCACAGTTTGTGCTGAATAAGTTGCAAAACAGAGAAAGTGTGTGAAGGATCAGTTAATCTACCCATCAGGGTCATAAAAATCGCAAAAATACGTTTGGGGGGTCATTTATAAAGACATAATTCTCTTTTCATACAGCCAAATTATACACAGCTAACAGGGAACGTTGTATAACAAACCCTTCTCTTGAAGTTCTTGCAGTAAGGTTAGAAGAACTTTTTTAACATTATATGTATCATATATATCAAAAATGTTATTCTTAAGTAGTTAGTGGGATGTTACAAAGAATGTTACAGAATTAAAAATGTTTAAATCATGTTCTTATAACCAAACAAAACATTATTACAATGTCTAAAAAACTGGATTTTTTTTACATTCAAAAACTTTCAAAATAACATTTTTGTTACTTATGGAACTAATGGAAGGAAACAATCTTATAACCTTCCAAACTGTTCGCTCGGTAGACACTTACTAGCAGAATTTTAGAAGAAACAGTATATAACAAATACAGGTATTTCATACCCATGATGACATGGGATATGTTATGATGCTGGTGTATCTGTGGCAACAAAAGCGAGTGGGATAGTGAGAACAGACCCACAAATTACATTCAGAAGTCACATGACACCATCACACACTCAGTACAAACACACAAACATAGAAAACAAGGCCAGGTAGTATCAACTACAATGACTCAAGTGACACCAAACCCTTTTGAAAATCGAGTATGCATACCATACAGAGACACATGGCACAAATACAAAAGGAAACACAAAACTTTTAGTCTTGGCCTACAGGCAGCTGCTCATTAAAACAGGGTGCTAAACAAGATGTAACTTAATTTGAGTGCCCTACATAGGCAGAAACTTTACATTGGTAGAACACTGTCAAATATGCTGCCTAAAAATGCTGTTTAATCCAATGAAATTTAACTATTGCTTTCTTAACACCTAGTGAAGCATCGCTAGCAGAACATATCCTGGTATTCCAGTGTGTGAAGTCAGAACTATTGAATTGTGCTTTACAAACACTATTAACATAAACCAACTGAAACGGAGAGTGCTATGAATTCTGGGACTAAAAATCGAATCATTTTGTCTCCCATTCAGGCATGGAAGAATGCTTAAGGGCTGTTAAGAGACAGACAGACAGCGGCGTGACGCGACTATCAGGAGCAGATGAGAGGAAACTTCACGCTGAGAGTCACAGATCACAGCCGTGACCAATCAGAGATGCTGCTGGCAGAACTACTGAAGACACAACCAGACACACAAGTTTATTCACACTGTTGTGAGGGGTAATGAGAAAGAGGAGTCACTGCGTGCCAGCAGCACTCAACACCAGAGCTGGCACCACTTGAAGAGACAGCTCACCCAAAAACGCCAGTTCTGTCTTCACTTACTCACCAGCATGCTGCTCCAAAACCACATGACTTCTGTAAAAACAAAATGAGAAAATTGACCAAGTTTTAATAAATACAAGCACACAGTGATCCTACAGAGCCGTCACGAGTTAAAACAATAAAACAATACAATGAAAGAACTCCATTCAACAACCTGAAGTCATATGAAATTTTTGTGTTAATAACACACTGAATTTGAACGCGTCATGAATTTGAACACAGCCCTTAGTGACCGTATGTATTTATTGTGCAGTGTAGATGTATTTTCATTAAAAAATTGAATTTTCATGTCAACTAACCACTGATTCAGCCTGTGAAATTAACACTAATGAAAGTTATTGCTTAGAGTTGAATAAGAAACTAAAGACTGAGTGAATGTTTCACAGATCTAAACACATACGGTGGCAAGGTCACAAACACATGAAAACAAAGTCATGCATGTACTGCACCGGTGGGACGGGGGTCTCAAGGGAAAGGCAGATGTTTTCACGTCAGTGCAAAACACACACAACATGAAGAGATACGAGGATAACTGGAGTAAAGTTCAAGTGCCCGACTGCCGGTGTGTGTGTTGTGGTCAGAGAAACTGTCACGGGAGGACGATCTGACGTCCTGGAAGTGACTCACTGCTTAAAGCAGCAGACTGGGATGAAAATGCACTGAATCACTCCAGTTTACACACACACACACCAGGATTACATAAAGAAGAGTCAACAGAGAGAGTTAGAAAAACAAAGAAAGAAAGACAAAACCCAACCACAGTTTTCTTCTTGGTTTTTGTCAGGTGTGACTTATTGTAGGTCACTTACCTATCCCGATAATGCAGCCTATAAATGTTATGAAATGTTATGTTGATAACAGTGGCCCTGATCATGTTCTTACGTTAGATAATCAAACATCACAGCAAACTAGAGATGCTACAGCTGTCCTCAGAAGTTACCCGAAACCGTCCACATCCTTTTTATTTATCACGAATAACCAACAAAAACACCATCGTGTATAAATTCTTCACTTTACTGTATAATGAAGGCTGTCACCTGTTTTTCAGTGACTCAGTTGAATTCAGTTCAATAAGATTATTTATAATAAACCCTTTTAGAAATCATTACCAACCAGATAATAAATCAAGAAACAGGCTAGTGCTGATTCACTGAACATCATCCCCATGTTACTGTAAATCATCTTTATTCACCGGGCAGGAAATGTCGGATAGTTTTAATAGTTTGCACACTTCACCGTCCCGGGGGAAACCGATTCCCCTCCGTCTATTTTAAGCAGGAAAAGTGGCGGCTGTTCCTGGAAGTGATGCGGGATGACGGCGGCTCGGCTGCGGCTCGCAGCGCCCTCTGCTGCCGCTGCTCGGACTCACGGAGGTGAACCAGCATGGCGCAATCACAGAGCAACAGCGGCTGTAATCAGATGAGATCAGCGGGACCGTGACTGACCGGCGGTCAGTAGAGCGCCCAGTCACCGTGACACAGACCCGTGACATCCGAATCAGCCCGTATGATTTCACTGCAGGGAAACGAGTGAGGTTTTTTCTTGTTACACACACACACACACACACACACACACACACACACACACACACACACACACACACACACACACACTCTCTCTCTCTCACACACACACTCTCTCTCTCTCTCACACACACACACACACACACTCTCTCTCTCACACACACACACACACACACACACACACTCTCTCTCACACACACACACACACACACAACTCTCTCACACACACACTCACTCTCTCACACACACACTCTCTCTCTCTCTCTCTCTCTCTCACACACACCACTCTCTCTCTCTCTCTCACACACACACACACACACACACACAACTCATCTCTCTCACACACATTCTCACACACACACACACACACTCTCTACTCTCTCTCTCACACACTCTCTCTAACTCTCTCTCACACATCTCACTCTCTCTCACACACACACACACACACAACACACTCTCTCTCTCTCTAACACACACTCACACACACACACACACACACACTCTCTCTCACACACACACACCTCTCTCACACACACACACCTCTCTCTCACACACACACACTCTCTCTCTCTCTCTCTCTCACACACACACACTCTCACTCTCTCTCACACACTCTCACTCTCTCTCACACACGCACTTCTCACACACCTCTCTCACACACTCTCTCACACACGCACGCACACACACTCTCTCACGCACACTCTCTCGCACACACACTCTCTCTCACACATGCACACACACACTCTCTCTCACACACACACTCTCTCTCTCTCCCACACACACTCTCTCACTCTCACACACACTCTCTCACTCTCACACACACTCTCTCTCACTCTCACACACACCACTTTATACACACTTGTTTGCTATTATGCATGCTCATAAGTTCATCACAACAGATGGATGTTTCGAGACTAAATTATTTTTGTACCAGCACAACACAATATCAATGTACTGAAATACTAGCCCCTACATTTAAATTGACCATGTTGTTTTAGCTCACACTTTGCTGAAGTGGTTAAGAACTGTTACAAAAAAATCTTTATATTAAAACATTTGCATGCAACACATCCGTCCATGTCACCACAGCCCATGTATAAAAAGGAATGTGTGCATGTAGAATAAATAAAGTAGTTAATCAGAAAGTGCAGAAAATCAAAACAGGGACACAGATATTTCTTTTGAACATTGTTGTATTTTGAACCCACATTTCCATTGAGGCTTCAGCACTGACTACAGACATGACAGTATCACACAGTAACATGATATCTGAACACAGAGAGATCAACTCTCTACACACACACACACACACACACACACACACACACCAGGAGTCAGTCACTTCTGAGTCCACACACTCTTGGTGTCATCACAACACCATGTTTGAATCTCTAAGGCCTCAGAGTCAAATTATGAAAGAATTCAACTAAACTCTTACTGTCACAAGTTTTGGGAAATCATTTTTCTGAAACAATTTTTATTATAGCCATTTCTATTACAAAAATACACCAGCGGCAGAGCATCAACTCATATGACTGATCACATAAACTTGTAGTTATGTAATAAGCTAAATAACAGACGTTCGGTTTCTTCAGCACAAGCTAGTTAACCATTGCTGTCTTCTGTCATCTTATTTAATTGCACTGCGTCTTAAAACAACTTCATATCTCACTAATATATGATCTTTCATGGGTCATGACTTATCGCATTAACTGCTGAAAATAGTCCAGAACAAATTTCAAAATGCCGTGAGGACTATAAATCTTTAAGAATTATTCCTTTTATCTCTTTAATATGCTGTTCATCTGTCTCCTGTGATGTTTGCTGTGTTTACTGTGACACAGCCCAGCTGCAGACTAAATAAACTACTAAAGCCTAAAACATCTTCAGCTTTCTAATATAAAAAACTCTCTGGGACAATAACCTCTCAGCTGCTGATCCAAGAACAGTTTCTCTATTAACAATCACTAAAATAACGCCGGACAGGTGCAGGCTGAACTTAGACCTGAATTATCCCTGTATTTGTGAAGAGTGAACGTCTCCTTTACACAAAAACACCTTAACATCACATCAGTGGAGTAAAATCTCACCTTTCAGAGTAAACAATATTCTGCTTACATTCAGACAGAGACGTACAGCAGCTGCAAGCTAATCCTACAGTAAACGGCCTGAAGATCATGGTGTCAGCACAGACCTTCTCTGGAAGTATCTAAATCACTGCGGAGAGAGAAGACAATTGGCCATACAAGATGGACAGTGGATGAGAAACTCTATATGCTGCCCGGACAGGTGTGAAGTAACCCTAGAGTAAGAGAAAAACAATATAAAGCAGGATCAAGGAAATGGGAGGGGTAAATGATAAAGAAACACCTTTTGTGGTGCGTCAGGTCGTGCAGTCACGGCTGCAGAAAGGAGGGAAGCTTCAAAAAGGCCAAGAAAATACAAAGCACACCTGTCAGCATGTGCGTGAGATGGAAATAATAAATGATAACACACATCAGAGTTCAGAGGCCACAGAGGTTCATCACACACACACACACACACACACACACACGGATATCAGGACAATACAAGACAATAGGTTATTGTCTTATCAGGTTATTGTAAGATAATATAAACCTGATATTTAAAATGGTAAAGGTGATAACTACAGCATTGGTGATGCACTAAACAAACGTCCAGCGTTGACTCAAATATAAAAAAAGAAAAGGCCAGCAAAGCATGAAGAAATGTATTTCAAAGAAAAGCTAGAAGCTTTCAAACAACATTCATCAAATGCAAAGGTGAAAACACAATCAAAAAACACACTGTGAAGAACAGCACTGATCCTTCAGTTCTGAAAATACGCAGCAAACGCTCTACAAACTCCTCTGAGAATCTCTGTGATAGAAACCATGTGAAAACAAGGACAGGAGCAGTTTAATTCCCCATGTGTGGATAATGTTCGCCTGTCATTTGGGCTTAAGATTAGACTGATTCATTAAGATTCATAGAAGTAATAAAGTGCCTCATAAGATCTGGGCCTTGAACTAGGTCAGAATATAATAGAGCTGGGAGAATCTGCATTGTAAAAACCCGAAAAGACAGATGCAGGGAAACCTCCTCTATTCAAATATTTAACCCGTCTATTGATCTGTCTTTTTTGTAAGCTTTGTAACTGCATGTTTAATTTGAAGGAACGGCCATTTTAAAGTCAACAAAAAGATTTAAAACCTATAAAACCATTCATTGTTTTATCAGGTAAAAGAGATGTGGTTAAGTGTGGGCCTGTGTACTTATAAAACACTGGACAGTGCTGACATTTTTAATTCAAGGCTTCTCTGTCAACAATGTTGAAAAAAAATTGAAAATGGGCCACAGTTTTGAGGTTTAATCAATCAAATCTTTATACCAAATACCTCAAGAAGAGCAGCGCTGCGCATCTACAGGGCTACAGCATCACCGCTTCAGTAAACAAACAATTTAAAAAGATTCTGAATCAAACAGGTTGAATAAATAACCACAGTGACGCCTCGTAAGCTCTCACAGTTATAAACAACGCAAATATGATCCACTATTCCAGTCCTTCGTTCATCCACCCAAACACAATTCTCGCTCTGATCGGCTGCTTCAATTGCAACTGTCCAGCGATTGGGTGGATTAAAGGCAGTGGTGCAGTTTTCCGTTAACCTAAACTGCTTCAAACAAACAAAAAACAAGACTAATAGCAACAGTCTTTCAATTGTTTCGCTGATATACAGAGGGTTTTGATCTTTAACTAGTCACGAAGGCTGAGCTTTCTCTTCTGCAAATACAACATAAACAAATAAATTTAATATATCTTAAGCTCCGCTGATCGATCTATATCTAAATACATATATATCTATATATATCGTTTTACATATATGCGTGAACCACACAGCTTGCGAAATTAACTTTAATTTATTGAGGCAACATTCATACAGACACTGCATCTACGACTTTTTCCAAGTTTGAAAAAGTTTAGTCTTCAAGCACAGTGTGGTTAAATCAGAACTAATTTCCCAAAATCAAAAATGTCTTTTCATGAGGCAGGAATTATACACAAGTTAATAGTTGCCTCCCCTAAAAAACAATGCAAACCTCAACAACAGAAAGCTTGAAGAAAGTTGTTAAACTAAATCGCTGTTAAAAGCCACAGATGAACTGAAAGAATGAGAAAAATGTTTTTTATATAGTTCAGTCGAGATAGTTGGGAGTGATGAAAGGTGCAGAACGATCGTTGGTAAGCGTCCGGCGCAGTTTGACTCCTCTGCGGATCAGGGTCAACATGTCGCCACCGCTGCCGGTATCAGGAGCGCTCTCTGAACGGATCACGCCAGGCTGGCCAGAGGTTGGCCGCACGCTTTCAGACGGCATGCTGGAATTGTGAGGCGTCACATTGTGCAGCTGCTGCTGATTCTGTTGATGTGTTAGATGCTGCTGTCTGAATTTCTGCTGGAGCTCTTTTTGATGTCCCTGCTGTTGATATTGCTGCTGCAGCTGCTGTTGACTGTATTGTTGTTGCTGCAGTAGTTGATTATTTTGCTGCTGCTGCTGCTGTTGTTGACTGTATTGTTGCTGTTGACTGTGTTGTTGTTGTTGCTGCAGCTGTTGTTGACTGTATTGTTGCTGCAGCTGTTGTTGACTGTATTGTTGCTGCAGCTGTTGTTGACTGTATTGTTGCTGCTGCTGCTGACTGTGTTGTTGCTGCAGCTGTTGTTGACTGTGTTGTTGCTGCAGCTGTTGTTGACTGTATTGTTGCTGCAGCTGTTGTTGACTGTGTTGTTGCTGCTGCTGCTGACTGTGTTGTTGCTGCAGCTGTTGTTGACTGTGTTGTTGCTGCAGCTGTTGTTGACTGTGTTGTTGCTGCTGCTGCTGACTGTGTTGTTGCTGCAGCTGTTGTTGACTGTATTGTTGCTGCAGCTGCTGCTGCTGTTGTTGACGGTGCTGTTGACTATATTGTTGCAGCTGCTGTTGTTGACTGTGTTGTTGTTGCAACTGTTGTTGACTGTGTTGTTGCTGCTGCTTTTGTTGACTGTGTTGTTGCTGCTGCTTTTGTTGACTGTGTTGTTGCTGCTGCTTTTGTTGCTTTTGTTGATTGTTTTGTGGTTGTTGCTGACACTGTTGTTGATACTGCCTTTGTTGTTGTTGATGCAGGGCATACTGCTGTTGTTTGCTCATTTGATACAGCTGCTCCGTGCCACCCACCGGTGGCTGTACCGGGAACATGGTGTAGTACGGGGGTGGCAGTGCACTCAGACTTTGGGTGGATGTACAGAGATTATGTTTGGTGTGAGCCAGATCTGAGCCAGGTAACATGTTATTATGTGTCATGCCAGACGGGCACATGGTCTCTTCACTGCCGCTTAGACCGGCTGTAGAAACAGACGCCTTCAGTGGAACCTAAGAGACCAAATGAAAGGGGCTTTCCTGGTTAATTCTCTGACAAGTAAATGAATACTGGACATAATGTACAAAACTGTACTCAACGTGAAGAGAAAACAACAAAAAAAATTGACAAATAGAAACAAAAGGTGGTTACGAACAAAATAGGTTACGAAAACAATGTTTACGAAAGCCGACTGGAACAAATTCTAAAGGATTCAAACTAGAAATTGTCTAAAAACCAAATGGGTTCTTTCTGGACAAAATAAGATTCCTACTGATATTTTAATTCATATTTAATTAGTTACTAAGCTACTTGTGTTTGTGTTCATGAAAATTAACATTACTTTAGGAAAGGTTCCAGATTATGATAGAAATTCCAATAGGAGCCCTGTACAGATTACTGCAGTATTTCTTGCTCACTCTGTGTTTGACACACCTGTGGGGTTGAAATGGGTATGGGAACACCTCCACTGATGGTCCCGCGGCGGATATTGGGTTTGCTGGACGGTTTACGGCGAATAGTGGCTGTGTGGGGCCCGAGAGGCTCGGGGTCCATCAGCAGGCTGACGGTGGACGCCGGCCTCTTGCTCTGAAACATTCTGCGGTAATTCAGACTCAAGTCACTGTTGCGCGGAATTGTGGAAGACTTATCAAAATCAGACTGACTGTGGGCATCTTCTCCACCATGCAGGGAAATGTAGTCATAATCTAAAAGAAGTCAGACAGATACATAGAGAGAAACAAGGAGATTGAAATAGTGTTGCAAACGTAAAACAAGCTTGACATAACCTTGTAGTCTTTATTATAAGGTTCATAGCACTTTTTCTGTTCAAGAACAAAACCAGGAACTCAATGTAAACAAAGCTGAATTTATGTATTCAGACAGTGACTGTGTAAACACAAAATCACATATCACGTAAGTTTGGGGCCAGTGCTGTGGTGTCAGTACTTTCACAGGTAACATCTAACTGGCTCTGCACCTTATGTGCGAGTGTCTCACTAAGGTCCTCTGTGGTGTAGCATACCCATTGGCCCTGGAGGAGAAGGGGCCGATGAGTAAACTAAGGTTTTGTTGTAAACTAAGAATTTATTAAAAATTAAAGGAATCTACATAAAATACAAAAAACACAGAAAAGCTGTATGAACAAAACAATTTAATTGACCTCCTAAAATAATTCAAAATGACTCACCAAAGTCGTGAGTTTCAAATCAACACGAGAAAATGGATAACAGAGCAGCCAATGAAATGCCAGATATAGTGATTCTCATGTTTATACACTTTCAAAGCACACGCATATCACTTTAAACAAACACACGGCTGCAATGTGATATGGATTCCTCTGAAGAAATGACATTTAATGTTACATATGAAATGAGAGAAAGCAAGTCATTCTGTGCAATGACATTCAGAAACCTACCATATAGAGGAGGTTCTTTCCTTACTGCTGTAAAAGAACAATAAAGTACATTTAACACGCATTCAAACCTGAAACACACACAGTGGACTGAAATCTAAACCTGAGATTTCTGCAAACAAATCAGATATGGTCAATCATTAACCTACGATGCCGAAAATACAAGTCACACATCAAATTTATGTTTGTTGAGCAAGGACGACGTGCAAAACAACCCAAAGTTGTGTTTGAGGTAAAACTACACTAGGGAAAGAAAAACAGATTTAAAATAAACAGACTATTTTTGAAGATTTATCTGCACATGAGTGTGTGTGTGTGTGTGTGGCTGCATACTGACCATGCTGTGATGGGATGGTGTCTTCAGAGCAGGATGGTGTAGTCGTCTGTGTGCTATATCCACTAGAGCAGTGGAGGGAATCTCGGCTGGTCCGAGGAGCATCAGAATTAAGCCCGCCTCCCAGAGCAAGAGCCAGCTGCTCTCTGGCTGTCTGAGGCTACAGACAGGGGCGAGAGCCAATCAGAGTTAAGAGTTTGAGAAAGGAATGTAGAATTTAATCACTGCAGTATGTTCACATTAAATCATAATAGTTCTGCTGTGATAATCTTCATTGGATGAGCAACATTCAATTCTATATTAATCCATATTAATGACCCAGTATCACCTTTAGTTAGGCTAATTACCTTTAATACTATGCAGAATAATTACAGTACTTGGAAAAAAGTTAATCACCCTAAATTAATCATGCTTTTCTCCTCCACAATTTTCTGCAATTAATTCAGCCGGAAGCGCTTAACGTCGTCACAGTACACGCCAAATTTTCTTCAAGCTTAACTAAATGATTTCAAGCTTAGGTGTGCTATTGATTTTTGATTTGTATACATTTATACAAAATACATTTAGAGATACAGAGTCAAGCCTAACATCAGCCCATAACAGTGGTAAAATTTCTACAATGTGTAGAATTCAAGGGATTATTTCTTGAAATGATCACTTGTGTATTTGAATGAGTGAATACCTTGCCTGAAGTGGACAGAGTCCTGGATCTCTCCTCATGCACACTGTATGCTTTGCGTGGTGGGGGCATGGAGGTGCCGTTCTCTGAACCAGGAGCGTTTGGTCCCTGCCGATGCTGACTGTTAACACTGCTTTGATCCTACAACCAGAACAGAATTCATTTATTCATACAGTACAGAATATAAAAACCTAAAACAAATGACATACCAGAATTTTAGCAAATGATCATGAATGATCATGTGTTTTAGTACGAGTAGGCTCTGAAGCAACATGCAGGTTTAAAAGTTAATGAGTTACTAGTACTAGTTAATGTATTTGCGTTAATGACTGTTGTGACTGTAAGTAATGGATAATGTACAGTGAGCTGGATATTACTTGCAAAACAAACAAATGAATAAATGGAACTAAAATACTGATTTGAGTTGTAATAATATTTAATATGCGAGAACAAAGAGACCGCAGAGTGAAATGTGAAACATTAAACCAGCACCGCTTTAACCGGGGTTGCCAGGGGCAACACTCAATTACACAGTTTAGCAGTCACTATACAAAAATACCTGAATGCTAAAACTGACCATCAGAGATGTTAAAAAACAAATAATTGTTTCAAAACTTTGTTTTATTCTGTTTACTACTGTATACTACTGTCATTCAACAAATAAGCACAAACATGTATGAATGATGGGCCATGATGAGGTCATATAAGATTATCAGAAGTTTCTATACTGGCCTGCAGAGGGCGCCCTCTGCATTTACCACAATCATCTTCCACACACAGACAGTGACAAAAGAAGAAACCCATTAGCGGTAAGAGTACAACAGTTCATGCGATGATAATAAAGTCACTGACAGTCCATTAACAGTCTGACACACACACAGCACAACAGCGAGTCTCTGCTCACGGTGCTCCTGTGGCGTAGCTGTGGGCCACGGCGGCCGGTACGGGGGATTCTGGGAGAATTGCCCTCGCTGAGAGAGCGAGTGCCGTTCTCTCCTCCCATCAGGAGAAGAGGACTGCGTGAGCGCTGAGAGATGGAGATGAGAAGCAATGGAACAAGAGAAAGGGCATTAGACGGCATTGTGCCAAATCCAAACCCCTTTTAAATTCCCAGCTCTCTTCAGGAAAGCCCTTAGGACCTTTACACGATTTCATTGGCTGAAGGAACTCTTTTGGGATGTTCAATTTGTGCCTGATTGAAAATCCTTAAATAAAGGTTGTTGATAAATGCAGTCTTAAGCATCAACATGAGTCAATTTTCATTTCAAATGATGAAGCTACAAACAGCTACAAACAATGTTTTATTTTCTCTTTCTGAAACTTAACATCAATGGTTAAATTGAATTTCTCTTTCTTTGTGTTGTCAGTTACCTTCTGTTCGTCTATGGTTGGTTAATGAATTAGCCCAATAAGCTAATACATCATACACGTTTACATGTTTATACATGTTGTTATCATGTTTACAGGTATTATGTGTTTATAAAGTACGTTCATTGTGTAACTTTAGGCATTATGACAAATATATTAAATGCTACATAACTGTAACTGTATCTCCATGACCAGCAGAATAATAACATTTTAATCAGGCATTGGGAAGAACAACCCCTTAATGTCAAAGGTTGTTAAGATTTTGATGGGGGTCTGGAGTTGGCATGACTACAGATTGGAGGCTAAGATGGTGCTTATAGCCGCACTTACTGAAAGATGTTGCATGTATGTTTGGAGAGACAAAAGCTTCAAAAGAGTTTTGTAGGTTTAGACACCAAATTGTAGCAGAAAGGAGGAAGGAAATCACAGTATATCAGAGAATGTTGTGTTGTGGCATGGGTATGTATGATACCTCTGTTGGGTCTGGTGGTCGCAGGTGAAGTCCGTCCACCGCACTTGAGATGGAGTCCAAAGATGGGACGTGACGTACAGAGGTGTAGTTACTATAGAAATTATGTTATAGATTATCATACGTGTATTATATATACATACACACATTTTACGTACATGCAATTTCAATAGTTAGCTTTACATCTGCTTTACTAAACTAACCTGCTAATGCTACTCTTGCGTGATAGCGTGTTGCTAGGAGACGCAGGTGGAGTCTGATACGTGTAGCTGTAGTCAGAGCTTTTAAGATCAAGAATAACCTGCAGAGAGAGAGCGAGAACATTTAGTTTAGGCTGAAGGGTTGCTGATGAAGCTGTGATTTGATTATGCAGTACCTGTTCACTAGCAGGAGGCAGCGTGTTGGGATTGGCTGTCAGGTTGCCCAGATCTTCTAGAATAGTCTGTAAGTGAGTGACTTCTCCCAGCATGCTTATCTCCTCGTCCTGACATCACAAGAGAAGAATGTGACAATGTTTAGGCAGAATTAAGTGCAAACATTTTCATTATTATACAAATATGCCCTACTAAAATTAGACTGGACAATACTGCTGCATCTACGTTGCTACTGATTTTCCCAAACTGAATACTAAAAACATAATCAGCCATTACATTAGTCCCTGTTTACATCAGGTATTAGCATCCATTACAGGTGAACCAATCACACGTTACACCTGTATGTACACCACTAGCGATCAGACTATCCACACATTAGTAGCAGATGTAAAGGCAGTGATCATGTTCAAACTTTTACCAGGACGGGTTTGAGCATGGTGACGAAAGAACAGAATCGTCCTCTTTCCTCGATAAGAGCTCGACACACGGCTCGCTTCTCCGCCTCCTCCAGCACAGCGTAGCGTGTGTTGACATCCTGAAGAGCAGAATCCAGCTGCGTCCTCACCTCGTCTTTACCTGCATAAACACACACAGCAAGAATTCATGCTAGAACATAAACTAGCTGGAAAACTTCCGGTGAATTTGTAGCTGGTTGGGTACGTATTTTTCATTATCTGAGGTAGCTTTAACAGCATCTGTAACATACTACTTGGTTTATAATCATAATATACTCCGTTTGAAAGTCAGGCCTAGTATTATTTAATTATTATTATTAAACGTTCAAACATGAAATGATATTAGCGTCATGAGGGGACAATAGCTAAGCACTGTTGGAATTCAATTCCACCGTCATTTTCACACTTTCCCCTCTGATGACCAGCACCTTCATAGCTGACAGTTCACAAGAAATGCCAACTTGTCGAAAAAAGAAAGTAAATACGCATGTAGAGAAATAACACGTGTATTTACATGTCAGCCTGCTGTTGTTCTTGATCACAAAATGTTTCAGCTCAATTTGCATGAGTAAAATACCTTTGAGGTCTTTGAAGAAATGAATTATTTACCCTTGCAGATGTGTAAGTGTTCGTCTTTAACAACCACCAGGTGGCAGTACAGCCTGTGCTTTGCTACATTTTTAACATGCAATTGTCTACAGCAAAATGACCATTTTCATCATTAGCAACCAGTCTAAGGGTCTCTGAACTCATTCCACTGACCAATCACAAGTCTGATGACAGACCTCTGGTTTTATTTTTAACATGAAATAAAATACAATTTAATGAACGCAAAATTAAACATACAGATTGCTAAACTCTGTTTGGCGCAGATAAACACACTTTAATGTGAGCACGGTCTTCATTAAACCAAACGAC
Source organism: Chromobotia macracanthus (assembly GCA_036877525.1). Taxonomy (NCBI): domain Eukaryota; kingdom Metazoa; phylum Chordata; class Actinopteri; order Cypriniformes; family Botiidae; genus Chromobotia; species Chromobotia macracanthus. The sequence continues at coordinate 17,063,474 of JAZGTH010000001.1, forward strand.
ACAATAAAACCATGAATTAATTTCATGAATATATTGCACAGCCCTGCACACAACAGTTCTGCTACAAACAAGCTGTTGATTACAGCGATCTGTCTTTTCTCCGAGTGTAATTTGTGTTTAATGTCAGGACCTGGGGAGAGATTGCATTGATTGATTTGATTATGTTATGATGACTGATCTGAGATCATCTCCTGCTGCCTGTGTTGATCTCTCTGGGCAGTTTAACAAAGAGCTTTAGCAACACTGCACACGTGCACTGAACCCAATGTGAGGTTAAATCACATTTAGCTGGAGAGATCTAAAAGATTTCAAATTAAAGCCGCAGTGTGTGTGTGCAGCTGAAAGCACTGGAGAGGTAAAAATAAAAATACACACAGTAAAAATACACACGCTACATTTTCAGCATTCCACTGACAGCAGACCATCCTGACAGCTGTGTGCATGAGGCTACTGGAACACACACACACACACACACAGACAGACACACACAGACAGACACACACAGACAGACACACACAGACAGACACAGACAGACACAGACAGACACAGACAGACACAGACAGACACAGACAGACACAGACAGACACAGACAGACACACACAGCTATTTTTTATACATAGCAAGTTAACACTATAAATCTATTCCACACTCCAACTGTAACAGCAAACATGATTATTTAAACCATATATTATTATCTTTTTTACAAATGAAGACGTCCTTAAAAGGTTTTACTCACATCTGGGTACAAATTTGTCCTTAATATATGATTAAGTAAACACACACACACACACACAACACTGCTAACAGTAGTGATCTCATGCACCTCTTTATGTTGCCATGGTTAAAAAAATAACAGCACGCTTTTCACAGACAAGCTGCATGATTCACGTTTGTGTCATTTAAGAATTTGTAACTCAGAGGAAGAAACATTTGGAGTTCAGATGGTCCTTATTGAAAAGGATTAGATGCATGAAAGAACAGATAAACAGACAGTAAAAATGCAGGTTGCACAAGCATCATGGTAACTAACTACTGACCACATCACATTCTGTTAACAGTGCAGTAAACCTAAGCAAACTCGGCACATCTGTTGAAATGCTGTGTGTGCGTTTCTAGGATTTAAGCAATTCTGGCTTCTCATTATGGTTGCAAAACTCAATTAAATTCTTTGACCTCCCGGGCATAAATGTGAACTTTAACCCTTGAGTGTAATGACGGTGTGCTGGAGTGTGTGACTGTACGTGTGTGTGTGACCATTATTTCTTCATATACAGCCTGATGTGAAGGCATCCAGTAAACTCGGGTTCAAGCAGCTAAAGGACGGGGTCAGCTGAAGGGTAAAGGGCAAAGGTCAGAAGGTCTGTTGATAAATCCCACAGCTTGTCTACCAGATAAATGTACAGCTCCATTTGAAGTATGTTATAGGAGCTCTTTATATAGGAGTTACAGAATACATTAGCATTTACGCATCTGACCATCGCTTTTATTCAAAGTGACTTACAGTGCACTCGACTGTGCTACCTGGGAATCAAACCCACAGCCTTTGTGTTGCAAAAGCAATACCAACTGAGCTGTGGGAAATTTAAAACATTCTCAATTAAACGGTGAGAAATAGAAAACTGTTTGAAACTATTTATTGGTATTGGTCTGCATGTTCAGAAAATAACAGTTCTGGTGCCTGATTTTCAAGCTACACATCACATCAACTTCATTTACAGTGGAAACAGGAGAGAAGAAAAACAGAGGCTCTTCAGACAGAAGTGTGTGTGTCAGAGACACATTCCCTCAGGTCTAGAAAGCCCAAGTGTTTGGAAGCTATGATGTCATCACCCAACACCTTCTCTCCATAAACACATGAGGGCAAGTGTGCGGGTTTTCTGAGTTTCAGTGGGACCTCATGGTTAACCTTTTCAGCCAGCTCAGACCCTGGAAGCTAGTGATGAATCTACATTGCCACACTTGCATGCTAATGTAAACGGTGCACAACAAAGAAGTCCACAGCAGCAATATTACATGCTATGGCATGATACTATGCTAGTAATGCTGTACTGTTCTACAACACACTCAGTATGTAAGCTGACCTTCCTCGTTACCAATTAAGTACATATTTTTAGTGTGTGGTTCAAGTATGCAAATAAGGACGCAGCCCTGACCTAAACATGACATGGAAAGAAAAGGAAGAACGGAAAGCGGGGGCTCGGAAAGCCAGAGAGAGTCCAGGAAGTCCAGAGCTTCTGAAACAGAGCAGCAACAGTACTGGAATACAAATGTGAATCTGTTTTAATAATTCAGTTTAGCTCAGTCTAGCACTGTAGACCTCTGGGCAGCACAAATGTGGGATATAAAGATGAATGGGCACTTCAGGTCTAGACAGTGTATTTACAGTCACTCTCTCACCATCTGTGTCAGTTATGGCAGTAAATCAAGGTTTGGGAATCATCTCTGAATCAGATGAACTCTACATTCAGCTTCATGTGATGAATCAGTCCTTGTAAAACAGACTTTAAGACAAGACTGTGTTCTCCTCATACTGCCACACAACTGAGGACTGACACTAAAGCTCTCTCTTCAGGGGAGCTACTACAGCTGTGACATGATGAGTTTGATTGGTTTATTCCTGATTGATATGTAAATTAACAAACAAAAAAATTTAAGTCAACCGAGAAAAGCCAACAATAAAAAAAAAAAAAAAATACACATTTTTCAATGACACAAATTATTCCTTATTCTCACTCTCTAAAATGATTGACCAATGAACTTAATCAAGTGCATCTAGGAGATTTTTAAACCAAACCACCCAAATCAAAGGCAGAAACGGTAAATAAAGTCACCTGTGACACACTGACTCATTGTTCAGCAGACATATTTTCATGTGCAGTATCCAAGAGTCTAAGAGTCCACGTGAGAAGTGTATGTCTTATAAAGATTATAAAGATCTCTTCTAATGTTGGGAAAGATGACATGCGGGTGTCAGGAAGGATGGGGGTGTCTCTTTCCTCTCTGATGGCGGTTGGAGTTTTGGGGCTATTCTGATAACAATGATCCATCAAGAACCTCTAGTCTTTTTTGAAACCTGCACACATATGAACAAACTCATCCTTTATCTTGTTTTTGGAGTATAAGAGCCCTAAAATGCACACAGATCTTTGTTTGAAACCTCTATTTTCTATTTCTAGCATATTAATACACAACACCATTGTGGACTGTGTATGTGTTTGAGCACACAGAAAACCTGATGTTTCAGAACTCATCTGATCACATGGCCTGGAGCGGTTGACTCAGTGTTTGTGTAAGGGTGGATGCAGAATAAAATACAAGAGCGCTGACCCCTCAAACAGACGCTCACTGACTGTTCAAATGTCTCACTGCTGCCCACACACACACACACACTATAATGACAGAATACATCTACTGTACATATAGAGAGCTCTTTCTTCCCATCTCTATTCTTCAACACCTCACAGCTGAACTTACACACAACATCCCTTCCATCTTACACTTCTTTCACGCCACATTCGAACACAATCAAAACAATGTTAACAATATTTAAATTAAACCTCTGTTAACTTTATTACAAAAGAGTCAAAAATATGTTCAGGTTTTCTGTCATTTGCATGAAGAAAACGAAGCCCATTATTGTTTTTGCATTGTGACATTATTTCCATGATTATTAAGGACATTTTCCCCCAAATTGCCATCATAATGTATCCAGACACTTTTTTGGTAGTTTGTGTATTTAATCAACTGATTTAAATGTAAATCAACACTAATTCAAGGTAGTACAATAAATAACTTTATGATGAACAATTTAAATAATACAGTAAAGACAATTGTGCTTTTGATAACAAAAGTTAATGCAAATTAAACTGCCCTAAATTGTTCACTTTTACCCAAGCAAATTTATTTTTTATTCTTTTTATTTCTGGAATAAAATATGATCAGGATAAAGTGTTTTAAAACTTTCTTGAGATTCAAGCAAGAACAGTGTATGAACAAGTTCAGCTGCTAAATATTCATTTTTATCATGCAGAGTTTTTCAACTATTTGTTGTTTGTTTTTATAAAGCTGTTAAAATGAGAACCGAAAATGATTAACTAACACATTTCACTCACAGTTTAACTGGGGACAAGATTGGTAGGGATGTTACCATGACAACAGAAGGCGTGGTGTAATGGCAACATGGGGTGTGGTGCCAACAGAAGTCATGGGCCGGTCCTATTGTGCTTACACAAAGAGAGACCTGACAGAGTAACGTGAGTGTGTGTGTGTGTGTGTGAGATAGCAGGACTTTTTGCAACTCACAGCATAATTATGGCTCTGTTTACCAAAGGTGTTGACCTTCTATCTACCTCAATTAATTTCAATCGACGATTTCCAACGACTCTTACCTTTCTTTACCTTCTTCTGTAGTTTAATTGTGTCAGAGGATTTCTTCTTGATCTCTGCGCGTGCTTTTTTATACTCTTAAAAAAAGAGAAAGAAAACAAACATTAGCCTATTCAGGGAAAGAAAATGATACACGATCAAAAGCCATCAATGTCTGTATTGTGAGAGACGTCTGTGCAAAACTCACTACCGTATAGTTAAGATGTGGGTTACATCCAGGGCGTTGCTATAGCATGCGGTTGCTAAGGAGTTTTGAGTGACTTGTATTCTGTTGCTATGTGGGTTGAACCCCAGTCTGGATGATATTATAGTCACTAGATATGACTTGGATCGCTCACTCAGTGAGTGTATAGAAAAGTGCTCAAATTCTTAACCCCACGTATACATGCTTGACTTAGCAAACACCACCAACAAGTTATTCACACTGATGAAGAAACAAGCCCATCACGACCTCAGACAGACGAACCGGAGATGGTGTGGGTGTACACACCCGTTAACGAGCAGACGCGAGCCAGGAGATGCAGGCCGTAATCGAGCGACTAATCTTTTATATGACATATAATGGTTTGTTCTTATGAATTAATGATCCATTATGTGCTGTAATAAAAACTGTGTGAGTGACTCCCACAGAGTAAAAGCCATTGAATAATTAACAGCGTTCGCCAAACGCAGCGAACAGCAGCTTTATCTGACAGGGCTGGTCTTCAAACGTTAGAGAGAAACAGACGTGTTTTAAAGGCATCTTTAAGAGCAATTTCAGCAGCACAACCCTTTTCTTTGTTTCCTCAGTTAGCCTTAAACACTTTCAATCACAGGATTAAAATGATTCTTTACATTTTGATTCTGATTATATCACGGTGGAGCTCATCCTTTTTTACTTCAAATCCCCCACAACATTTAAAGACACACCCACTCACATTTTCTATCCAATTAAATATTGGACAATTATTAAACAATAGCCTTGGAAAAATGAGAATGTATATTTGTTATAAAACAATATCTAAACACTAACAAATATCTTGATTTTTGTTGTTGTTTTTTGTCTAAAGCTTGTTTTGAGTTATTCTAACTCATTTTAAGTCATTTTGAGGCTTCCTTAGAAGTTTTTGAGGCCAAAACACTGATTTGGGGAAAGGTCTGATAAAAGGGTCTGATAGAAGGGTCTGATACCTTTAGCGTGATCTTTATCCAACTGACTGGCAACTTTCTTCCACTCTTCAATCTTCAGTTCCAAAGGAGTTATCAGGTTATCCATGAGAGCCCTGCATCCCACAAACACACAGCTGTTAAACTTGTGCATATATTTAATATGTTGCATAATACACAATAATCTTCATTACCAATTAAACTAATCCCCGTATGAAAAGCAAACAGACTGAAAGAGTCTTACGTGGTGAACAGTTTCAGTCTGTTCTCTATGCTTCTGTGTCTCATACACATCCTGGTTAAAGCAGATCCGATCTCTTTTGTCGCTCCTACAGGAAATAAGAGTAAAAATGGATTAATATAATTTTTAATATCACAATCTTCCATTTTGAGCTCATAACTTAAGAAGAGCCAAAAGGAAAAACAGAAGTTGCATAACAGTGTTTCTAAAAGAATAATTTTCGTCCTATATTTTCAGTCATTTAATCTTTTCTATCCCTTTCTCTTCCTTTAATAGTTTCTCTTCCTTAAATAGACTGAATAGGTTTTATTCCGAAACACGTTTCAGACAGATTGCAACATGACCCTTATCTTCAGAGGAATGTCTGATTCAACCAAAACTGCAGTCTTCAACATGAAACACAGCGATCGCTTGTGTAATGTGACGAGTTTGAGTGAAACAGGATATTCAACACCTGATTTTAATGAGAACAATAAAGTGGCCAGTGGCCACACACAAAGCATGATGGGAAGGGAGGTTTGAAAAGCACACAAAGCACCTCTGGCCTAGTTTAGTTCTTCATAAGGACTCAGAGGAGGTGAAGATAGGACCGAGACGTCTTGACCGAGAAGCATTTCCTTTAAGAACACAAAACATCTCCAGCAAGAGCCAAAAAGTTAAAGAATTAAAACAGAAAGGAGATCTACACATGTGAGATGAGCATTCATCTAGGAAGACAGTTCTTTCCTGTTGCTGTATGTAAAGAATTTGCATTGTTTTTAAGTCCTTACTTGACCTAAAAGCCGAAATCCAGCTGAAAAAACAAGCAGCTACATTTCTGGGCATTTATACATGTAGTTAAAGAGCACAGTCAGTAAACACTGGATTTAATCACTGATCTCAGACCATTTAAAGTATTTGCACATCTGAAAAACAGACAGGCAAGCTTACCAACACAAGTGAAATACTTTTAATTACAAAAAAGATGATAATCTCATTGAATTACAGCATTACAACAATTAACCTCCTTTGTCATAAACATAAAATTAACTGATGAGTCTAAACCACAAAAAATAACAGAAGTGATATTAACACATCAGTCCCTAAAATATTGAAAAAATAACATGAATTTACTAACAGGAACTAAATTTCTAATCTATGCTTCATAGTGTTTTCGGTTGTAGTTCTTTAATTAATTACCCTGGTACTTCCTAGTAAATGTGCATTTCTCAGGTTTGTAGCCGGGGGCCGGTGTGTGTGTGTGTGTCAGGTTCTCTAAAATCGGACTCATCTTCCACTAGGAAACCGCAGTAGTTCACCCAGACATGTCGTATCATGCACCTCGCTGCTTTTTTGTTTCTGTGTGCGTGATGCATGATCTTCACCACAGTTAGAACTGATGACACAAACAGATGTTTTGAAGTGAAGACTCATTCAGCTGGGCAGGTGAGGGGGCCCGTCACACCCTGATGCCTCAGGCTGCGACCTATGATGCGAATTACTGCTGTGACATTTCACACGAGATTTCTCGACACGCTCTCTGCGGGGGGAGGAAAGGCGGGACTTTAAAGGCATTTTCAAATGTCCTGAGTGTCAATCAACTGATGTCAACAAAGAAGCACAAAGAGACGACACAATTCTTTTCTAACTCTATAATTACAGGTATTTGAGTGTAAATCCCTTTTAAAGGCAGGCGGACCACCAATTCACCAACGGTGTGAAATTCGTTATTTCTCTTCGAAGCGTCTCAGAAGAGCTGCAGATCATGCTGATTGTGACAGTCAGTATTTTCTTGTGATGAAGCTCCACCACTTGCTCCACCAAGGCAATTTTGCAGCCACATTAAAAACAACTGCTGTGCTTGGCTGAAACACAATAAGGAGTGTTACATTAATTTCTTAACCACGTTTTACTGTGTAAAGCAGATGAATCTAGTATTTGCGGATACATTTTCAAAATATACAATATGCCAATTTTAAAAGAAATTTGGCCAGTTGGCCAGTCCTTTGCAAGATGTTCTTCTGTGAAGCAGCAGCTGAAGTTCTCACATCAGTGTGAATAGCACAGAAAGGTTGAAAATATTTTTACTCTAAACAGAGCAACTGCCTCAAGCTAACCCTGAAAGAAACCAGATTAATACCAACACGCAAATCGCAACATGAGAGCCAGAGAATCCGATGCAAAATAAAGTCTTGCAGAAACCGGATTAAAACATTGAGCACACACTCACTCCCTCACGTCTGCTGTGTTTAATACAAAAAGCTTCTTCACTGTTCTGGCCAATTTGATGTATGATCCCATTAAACCTCTTAATCACACAAAGAAGCTCTTTATCAGTGACGGAGAGACTGTACGTTTCAGTTATTACCCTCAGCCCTCAAATACTTTCCACTCAGTTGTGTTGTTAGAAAAAGCCGAGTCTTTTCACACAACAGCCAAAAACCTCCACACTCTGTAACGCACACCTAGCCGACCACTTCTTCCCCTAAAACAGTCAGAAACATGTTTGCTCAAGAGCAATAAACCTTTCCATGTTTTCTTCAATGGAAAGCTTTTCCTTGGCCACAATTTAATTTCCTTGCATTTACATTTGCTGTATGAAGTCTGCAAGAGAGGACAGCAAGCTCACTGGAACTTCATTCTCAGGTTTTCTATAGAGTTTCTCACAATATATTCATTCATTTACAACGAAACCTCAGTGAACAAGCGCTGCCTGTGACATGATGTTTAAGGGAGGCTGCTCTGTGGACAAAACGGCTATTCACGAACACAGAACACCTTGGTCAAACACACCCACATGTGCAGAGATGAAATGACAGGACAACCCTACATGCACGCTGTATGTGTATGTGCCCTTAGTGTGTGTTAACATGGGATGCATTACTGCCTACAAAAATAGCACAACAGAAACAAAGCATGGATGTCTTGACATGTATATTTTTAAATTATACTATTTTTAACTTGACGTGTCACACCTTGAAAGATCCAATAAAATTAATTTAGAGTTTTAGCTCATGTGTATTAACTATGAAGCCATAATCTACAGGCTACTGTAACTCTAAAAGCTGACAAAGTTACATAGATGTGCAAACTTCAGATAATTTAAATAATTATATAATATTGCATCAGAATTTCAACCTTTCGAAGATGACCTCAGTAATAAAACATAAGAAACCTGTTTTTACTTCACATAATGCTGATTTCCTCCAAACTGTACACTTAAATCAAACACACTTACAAAAGGAGCTATTTCACTGTACTGACATCAGCCAGTGAACACCTGAGGGCAACACTGACTGGGCTCCCAACTGATCTCAGAGCAGTAAAGCTTGAATATATTATCCTTGAGAAACCGCTGAACCTTAATAACCCCACATAAGGAAATGAAATATTAAGAACCCCTAATGAAACAGCTTAAGGACCCCTGCAAGCAAATCTGATTAGCATAAAATGTACTGTATTACATGTGAAGAGAATTTGTACATAAACAGTCACACTGTGGAGAAAGGTTTTCTGTTATGCATGAAAATAGTGACAAACTTTCCTCAATGATATGCTACAAAACAGAAAGTACAAACTGTTTTAATATACATTCACTTTAGGAAAATCAGTTAACTGTTCTACATGTCTTATTTTCATCAACAAGCTAAACACAATATATGTAATTATATAAATTATATATTACATATAAATTACAACTACATATTACGGGTAAAGTCACTATGAAAACAAAACGTACTATTCTTATTTTCATATGGAATATTGCAGTTTGTTATAAACAATTTATCCGTGCATGGTATTTATTTACATTTATGTGCGCTCATAATCTTTATTATTTAGAAACATTAACCCTCCCCCTCAAAACGACATCTCTTCTTTTGATGATGTATGTCTCTGTCTGAGGACGGGGCCAAATTGACTGTCCAATGACCAGACAGTGTCTATCCCTCCCTCCAGGAGTCATTTCAGTTAGACACTCATTACCATAATGAAGAAAACACAGTCACAACTGTCAGTCTGTTTCATGGTGACTTAAAAATGAAACCCTGAAATACAAGCATACCGTACATACTGTATCACAATACAAATCACACGGTGACAGGTACATTCCTCCTGAAGCTGGAATTTCATGCCAGTGGTTTAAAGGGTTTCGATTTGAACAGCACTGGACACAGAATCACGTCATATCAGATGGAGGTTGAATACAAGGGAAAGCTCTTGTCTAAATAAGACAGTTTGTCGATGAAGACTGACCCTACAGTACAGCAAATAAAGGCAACGTCAGCACAAACTCCAGGCGCCCCGTGTGGACTTCAGGGCTGCCAAAACAGCTTCATTCAGGTCATGTGTGTCCTTCAGGGGTATAATGAACTGCAAATCTGTTTAAAACAGCACGTACATGCACACAGACCCACACATGCACAGCTCCGCTGCCAAAGACCATCAATGTGCGCTGGTATCCAACAGACCAGTACCTGAACTGCTCTGTAGTATGTAATGGCAATATTCCCACCCAAAACAAAACTGCATTCAAACTATTTTCCCTGTGACATCAGCACACGATTAACTGCACCCAAGTGTAACGAAACCTTTCAAACGTGGCTACTGTTTTTTGTGTAGTGTTTAAGTCAAAAATAGGCCACGTCAAGGGTCACTGCACTGGGGGGTTTGCTTGTGTGTGCGTGTTTCAGAAGGAAACGTTCAGCTGCCTTCACTGAAGGGTTAGGAAGCGCTCATAAACCACGTCTGGGGACGAACTTCCTCTCCAAGCTGACTTTCAGAGATCTGTCACGGCATTCTGCAGTGTCTTCAGTTCTTCCTAAACTCAAGGAATTGTCTACATCATCCTTCCTTTACATATGTGAGATTGAGACAGTTGTGTTAGCATGTTGCTTATCTAACAATGCTAACAGACGCTAATAAGCATTAAAATACAACAAATACAAATATTGACAATTGACTAAAACAGACTGACAAAGAAATTGACAATTAAAATTGTGATCTTGTAAAATAGTTTTAGTGTTCCATGCATGACAGTATGTCTTAAAATGCTGACTAGATAGACCAGACCTCTGGTTTAGGCACAGAACTAATGAGTGTGAACACATGTACATACACGTTCTTGTCTATGAAATATTTTGTTCTGAAGTGTGTAGGCTACATCACACAAGATTGACTTCAAATGTTCCCACAATCTGCCTGACACAAACTCATCCCTCCAGGACAACATTCAGAGCACTGGAATGAACAGACTTTTCATACTTCTGATCGTTTATCAAATATGAAAATAACATGGGCAGGCACTTCCCACATGGTTTCAAACACATTTCATTGTAACTGTAATCTGTGAGTTAACTTCTAAACCCTAAAAATGAGCCCTGCTATGAAAGGTCATTTCTGTTCTGAGGGCAATATAATGTTGTAGGAATGCTAATGCAGTCAAACACATTGGATTCTACACAATGACTGTTAAGTGGCAATCAGGTGAGGTTAATGGGAATAGATTATTTTCTGTGCTGAAATTTAACATCTGTAATTGAGGAAAACAAGCTTTATTTTGTAAAGTAATTTGTTTGAATCGACTGTGGCAAATCGTCACATCAACTCTGAATCTGGTTTAAGAAAAGGGAAAGAGGAAGTCTTCTGCTGGATCACAGGGTTGGGTTTGCACCACTCGGTTCTCCTCTCCATGTGACTCATGGGGGCCTCACTTAGCCACAAGCCTCACAACAACACAAAAGTTCCAGGCAGTTTATGTTCCAGATGATCACTGGGTCATGTGACTTTAAAACATCCGCCACCCAAACGCCCTTAAGCACCAAGCAAAGCAGACGCAAATAAAACATTTTAGTGGGAACTGACAAGACTCTGTTGTAAAGTGATGGCGTGCGGTATAAACAAGCGTGCAAGTTGTGATATTCCTCGAGAAATTCTTTTGCGAGCAGATGATCTGTGGGCTCAGATTGTCTAACATCTGGGTTTGGTTTTGACACGTCTTTAAAACAAAAATTGTATACTGGTGGTCCACATGACAAAATGGTTTCAGATTCTTATACAGACTCCATGTATGGTGTGTTTTTGGAGGTTGACAAAAGGAATAACATATAATATACTCTTTAAAATATATTTACTCTTTTGCTGTATATTTTTTCCATATGACACGGTGTCACACATACATTTATATATATATATATATATACACACACACACACACACATTCCAAGTCAAAACACAGCTTTCCTGAATCATTCCATCATCTTGTCTGTACGTCCTCCATCTCTCTTCCTCTAGACACGATCCAAAATAAACTTCACGCTCTTTTCGTCATTCTGTAAATGCTAGTTATCGGCTGCCCACGCGGGCCTGTCATGCACAAAGCGAAGCAGTGTGTGTGCAGCACAACCCATCTCTGATCACACTCTGAATCTCCTCAGCACAGACCCCACATTCAACTCCTGCTCAATGACTCCTATGCCTTCCTTTTAATATGACATATTTTGAAACATATAATTTTTTTTTTTTAATGAACTACTCCTGTAAATTTAAACCTTTATACATCAGTGAATCTCATACTGTAGTTCCTCCTATTAAAAACTAATCTCCAAAACACCAGAGGCAGTCTTGCGTGTCATTAAACACTTGGACGTGCCAAGTTAATGATACAAGCGACACCTTTACTGCTCTGGCAGCCAATCAGGAGCTCCAGGACCTCCTCAAAAACATCAGCATCAGAAACAGATGCAGCTGTATGACACCAAACATATTCACATGGCAGGTTTTTGAAGGCTTTAATAGTCAGAAAGCACCACTTTAGAAATTTAAAGTTTAGAAAACACTTAGAAATCTTTGTAAATGTAACTGGAGAAAAACTGTTCAGTGTGACGTACATATTTAGTCTTTAGCTGGAAGGGTCATGGGACTGAACAGCTGTTTGCCCTGTGCTCAAACACTCTCAGCTGGGGTTGGGTAGAGAGGGGTGGAGGGGGTCAACTCTCCATGTGGCTTCATTCTTCTTACCCTCAAGCAGACAGCCATACACACATCCAGACTGACTTTAAGGTCCTGTCACTAACATCTAATCCTTCCTGTATCTGGAATTTCTACAGTGTGGTCTGATGTTTGGGGGTCAAAGCGCACACACACGCAGGTCATGTATGTACAGACAGCTGGCTTTTCATTGAGGCTGGCATGGTCTCTCTATGAAAGAATGGCAGCTGAGAGCCAGTCACAGCTTGAAACAGGTGTGGGACAAAAACATCATGTCAGTCAGTGATGGTACAGAAGCTGCTCTGATTCTGAGCTTTGAGATCCTCCATATGTTTGTCATAATTCTGCTGTTCCATCTGTGTCCATGCATCGCTGAACATGCAGTCATCTTGAAGACCAGTTTACCAGACACGTGATGACATAATGATGGTATGACCATGGGCTGTGTACATGGAGACTGATAAAGGTTCACACTGTGACAGACACCAGGTATAATCAAGCTGAGCGCTGGACCAAAGCCAAATTACTGGAAGATCAAATCACTGAAAATTACCAATCAATCAGTCAGTTAGCAGAACGTTTAAGGTTTATGTTCATAAGACAAGCCAACTACAACTGAAACTAAAGTAAAAAATCTTTACTTGAAATCTTTTAGTTAAAAAGTAGTTAAAAATACTGCGCTGCTTATTTAAAGAGACAGAAAATAAAACTTGGCCACTTACCCTCATGTTGCTCCAAACTCACATGACTGACTTCCATGGAACACAAAGGGAGATCTGCAGAAATGAGTGTCTGATGACCTCAGTCGCAATTTACTTTCATTGCATGACAAAATAAAACAGAACAACTCTTGTGTTCCACCGGAGAAACTCATGGAGTTATACAAACATTTGGGTAAAGACGACTGAATGTTTGTTTTTAAATAAGAGACGTGAAGAACATAAACGGGTTCTCTCTTCTGTTCATGTCTCCAAATCACAAGCAGCACATTTAGTCCACTAACTGTTCTCAGCAGATCTCCCCTCAAAGTGCGCTGAAAACAAACACTGTGGAGGAGTGTTAACTTCCTCATTTGTTGGAAGGAATGGATGGAAGGAGAATCAAATGGAGGTGATTAAATAATGTTAATAAAATGTATTCATATATGCATAAATAAAGATAGAAGATAATCTAAAGAATAAAGATCATTTCTGAGTAGGATTTCAGGAGTGATTTGGACAAACAAGTGAAACACTGAGCAGTGTGTGAGTGGAGCTGTGCTGGGGCTGATCAAAACTTCCTATTCCAACATAAACTACAAACAAACCATATGCACTCTTGCTTTCATCTTCTGACAGAAAAACAACCACCTCACACCCTCAGGACACAGTTAACACTACCAAACACTTCCACCCTCAGGACACAGTTAACCCTACCAAACACTTCCACCCTCAGGACACAGTTAACCCTACCAAACACTTCCACCCTCAGGACACAGTTAACACTACCAAACACTTCCACCCTCAGGACACAGTTAACACTACCAAACACTTCCACCCTCAGGACACAGTTAACACTACCAAACACTTCCACCCTCAGGACACAGCTAACACTACCAAACACTTCCACCCTCAGGACAATAAATAAAAGCTAACACTACCAAACACTTCCACCCTCAGGAACACAGCTAACACTACCAAACACTTCCACCTGGACAGCTAACACTACCAAACACTTCCACCCTCAGGACACAGTTAACACTACCAAACACTTCCACCCTCAGTACACCACCCACAGCTAACACTACCAAACACTTCCACCCTCAGGACACACAGCTAACACTACCAAACACTTCCACCCTCAGGACACACAGCTAACACTACCAAACACTTCCACCCTCAGGACACACAGCTAACACTACCAAACACTTCCACCCTCAGGACACAGTTAACACTACCAAAATAAACACTTCCACCTTCAGGACACATAATAAACACACTCTCACTACCAAACATCCCCAGACACAGCTAACCCTACCAAACACTTCCACCTTCAGGACACAGCTAACACTACCAAACACTTCCACCCTCAGGACACAGCTAACACTACCAAACACTTCCACCCTCAGGACACAGTTAACACTACCAAACACTTCCACCCTCAGGACACAGTTAACACTACCAAACACTTCCACCCTCAGGACACAGTTAACACTACCAAACACTTCCACCCTCAGGACACAGTTAACACTACCAAACACTTCCACCCTCAGGAACACAGCTAACACTACCAAACACTTCCACCCTCAGGACACAGCTAACACTACCAAACACTTCCACCCTCAGGATAGTTAACACTACCAAACACTTCCACCCTCAGGACACAGCTAACACTACCAAACACTTCCACCCTCAGGACACAGCTAACACTACCAAACACTTCCACCCTCAGGACACAGCTAACACTACCAAACACTTCCACCCTCAGGACACAGCTAACACTACCAAACACTTCCACCCTCAGGACACAGTTAACACTACCAAACACTTCCACCCTCAGGACACACAGCTAACACTACCAAACACTTCCACCCTCAGGACACACAGCTAACACTACCAAACACTTCCACCCTCAGGACACAGCTAACACTACCAAACACTTCCACCTTCAGGACACACAGCTAACACTACCAAACACTTCCACCCTCAGGACACACAGCTAACACTACCAAACACTTCCACCCTCAGGACACACAGCTAACACTACCAAACACTTCCACCCTCAGGACACAGCTAACACTACCAAACACTTCCACCCTCAGGACACACAGCTAACACTACCAAACACTTCCACCCTCAGGACACACAGCTAACACTACCAAACACTTCCACCCTCAGGACACACAGCTAACACTACCAAACACTTCCACCCTCAGGACACAGCTAACACTACCAAACACTTCCACCTTCAGGACACAGTTAACACTACCAAACACTTCCACCCTCAGCACAGTTAACACTACCAAACACTTCCACCCTCAGGACACAGTTAACACTACCAAACACTTCCACCCTCAGGACACAGTTAACACTACCAAACACTTCCACCCTCAGAACACACTAACACTACCAAACACTCCCCTCACACAGTTAACAATACCAAACACTTCCACCCTTAGGACACAGTTAACACTACCAAACACTTCCACCCTCAGGACACACAGCTAACACTACCAAACACTTTCACCCTCAGCACAGTTAACACTACCAAACACTTCCACCCTTAGGACACAGTTAACACTACCAAACACTTCCACCCTCAGGACACAGATGTTCAGTAGATCCTAACAGCAGAGGATTTGCTGTCCAACTAACATCATGAGAAGGCAAGACACTGCAGGCATGAGGCGTGAATCTTTAACGGTCACGTGTGGAGGCATCATATGGGCAGGTACATCTCCAAATGCTCTTCTAGTCCACTAGTTCTAGCATGTCAACATCTTTCCAATATTTGGGTAAATGAATTCTCTTAGGGTACGAAATAATTTGCGTTCACACCCGTGAAACTGAATAACAAGCTGAGGAAAGCTCTAAGCATGTTAATAAATGCTAATATTGCAGCTGCCTTGCTCTCTAATGCCTACCTAGACAACTGTCTTCAAAGGGAGCATGCTAACCGAAATGCAACCTCATAAGTGACTGATCAGGAACGCGTAAATTCAGCAGCAGAAATATGCATTAGGTTTAAGTTACAAACTAAACAACTCTCAAATAATGTACTATTGTTGCATGTTTCTATGTAGTCTAATACAGAAAATGGAGTGTGTCAACAATAGCAAACATGAGAGCCATTCAATATCTAAAACAGCTTTACAAACAAACAGATGCATTAAAGTGGAAAAAAACATTAACGGGCTAAAACAGAAATAAAAGCTCAGTTCATTTTCTATCCCATACCGTTTAATCTTACCGTTCTTTCTCCAATCAATTAAATGCTTGTAAGTATCAGCTTTGAGTCAAAGAACAGATAAGAGAATGGTTGTACTCGCATGCAAAACAAAACAACGATTTCCAGTAACAATATCTCATGCTCTCTCTTAAGAAAAAGTAAATATTTTGGAAAATAAACACTATAATCCCCAGAATAATTCAAAATGTAAAACAATATTATGAGAATTTGTATATTTCAGGTGTTTAACACACATGCAAGACTAAACAAAACCCAACCAAAAATAAAACTCTAAAATTGACATTACAAATATGATTGTAGGAAAACTACAGATGGGCCATGAAGGTCATCTAAAAACTCATCTTATTAAAACACCATCTAATAAACGCATCAAACTGGAGTCATGTTAACCGGAAACTTGTTTAATTATACATGCATTTCTTAAAAATGATTAGCTGACTAGTCCATAAGGCCATAAGCAACCCACTGGCTAATCAGTTATGAAAATATGTAAATAAATCTGAAGTACAAGCTGTGTGGCATATACTGGCTGCATTACACTGACAATATCAGCCAGTTTTGACTATTTTTGACTGGTATATGATGTAACACACTGCTTTAAAACAGCACCATATGGGTGAAGAGTTCACACTTTCAAATTCTAGAGTTTGTGTGGATTTACTTCTTCAGAATAATATCGAGAAGGATTATTCTGAAAGCTACAAAACAACCTGTCTTCTCACTTCAGGCTTACGTCACCCAAACATGCCTTAAAAAGTTTAAGATGTTTGGCCCTTTACAGTCTGGATGAGTCTGGAGGTGTCCAGAGTTAATGCATTCTAGATGAATAACTGTTCCTGTGAGGTATGAATCGCCTGTTTTGCTCATTATGAACACCAGAGAGACAGTCTGTTTGTGTGAGGAGAGACAGGCAGGAAAAAGAGAGACAGAGAGAAAGGCAGGCGAGAGCGAGACAGAGATGATGAGATCTCTTCTTACCTCGTGTTCCTGTTGCAATGTCAGCCACCTTCTGGAAAGCGTCCAGGAAAGAGCTTGTGACAATGATTGTCGTCCTGAACAACAGAAAGAGAACAAGTTTGTTTAAAAGGAAAAACTACAGCAAAACTATAAACTTCTAAGAGAAGCAGCTTCCCTAACAGCCAATATATCACAAATATTCCACTGGCAGATGTTTGGAGTTTGCAGCAGGTTCTGCTGTGCGAGCCAACATTAACAGTACAGTAGAGCACAAGGATTTGGCTCAATGACGTTCAAATACCTGAAGATGTTGAAAACTTTAGCGCATAGTTATAATGCCCAAAAAATCTGATTTGCACACTTCTTACAAAAAATGCTTTTTGCCCTACATAATCAACTGGCGACTTAAATGCTTTAAAATAAATACAAAAGAACACTGAATTAGAATGACATGTAATGTGATTCTGTGAAAATCTGAAAGGTTTTGTTGGTGTTTTGCGGGTGTGGATTCCACAGTCACAAATTCACGCCCAACCGTCTTCATTCTTAATCCAACATTATATCCTATCATTAAAAGAAACGCATTCATAATTTGATTAGACAGTGAGAAACGTCCAACACACTGAGAGCAGTTGAACGGAAACAGCTCACCATGCTCATGGGCCCATACTCACAGGGTCAATGGAAGTATTGTACAGACACATTCATTCTGAAGTGAGAGATCTCGGCTTATCAGGGGAGCTCTGCAGGATCAGGTGATACAAACTACAAAGTACACCCTTTCAGAAATGCCCCCACAGTGGCCCCCCAAGTCCTACAAAAGCTTTTGTGCCTGATAGACTCTCAGCAGACGGCCCTTTCAGAACCGTTCTGATCAGAGTTGAACAGGCATCGAGTCAATGGCAGAGGCACAGAAAAACATAGAATACTGGTTTCTTTCCCCTTTAACTCGTTCTGAACCAACACTTAAAGTCATTTAAAATTACACAGTCAACATCAGTCAATATTCACAATCTATTTTATCTCAAAATAATATGATATTTCTGAGTGACAGCCTAGACGAAGGCTGGAGTTTTAAAATTGTTCTAAATGTAGAAAAATATCAGGGTCTACACCACAACTGTAATGATTACAAAACAGAGGAACTATATAGTCACTTTTAGAGTGATCTGCAAAACAATTCCAAGCATGACTGGACATAATGTGATACATAACAAGTAAACAATATCCAATGCTGTTTACAAAAACTCCAACAATGCTGGAAATCAAAGAAACTATTAAATCCAGCTCAGCTCCTGGCAGGGCAGATAGAGGGTGTGTGTGTGTGTGTGTGTGTGTGTGTGTGTGTGTGTGTGTGTGTGTGTGTGTGTGTGTGTGTGTGTGTGTGTGTGCGTTTGATGTTTATCTGTGGGACTGAAGTGGACCTTTGGGATGGTCATTAGCCTGTTTACTCTCTGGGGACAGAGAACAGAGGGGTCAGGCTGAGGAGATGAGACCAGCAGCTAAACTATAAGTTGTTTTCCTTCATGTGACTTTCATATGCCTGTTTTCTGTTTCATCTCTTAATTCAAAGTACTTGGTATGGACTTCATACGAGAGCAAACAGAGTGCAGCACACTGAACAGACACTATATTTAATTAGATGCAAAGAATTGAGGCTGTGACTGACAGAATTACAGTCTGTTCAATGCGTTTGTGAACCCTGTGCACTCTGGATCGATTGTTAAGGTGACAAAACAATTAAAGCACACCTTTCCAAAATTTCCAGCGGATTGAAAAGACAGGAAAACATGACTGTTTTGCTAAGAAATATGTCAGATTGTGGAAGAAAAATCAGTTGTGAACACATAGCATTGACCCTGACTAATGTCTACAGGAACTGCCTGGATTAGAACTTGCCTCCACCTCTACAACTTCAAATCCAGCCTTCTTCCTACCTCATCATCTCCTCTATCATTCCTTTTGTCTTTTTTTTTTACCAGTCTTTTTTTTTAAGTGAATTTTTTAGAGGTTTCTCTATTAGCTCCATTCTAATCCAGCACAGGATGACAGACCATTCCAGACTGATTTAATAATCAAGCACATTTCCTGCTTTTGAAACAGGATTACTATAATCAGACTATTCAAACGAATGCTGATTGGTCATGTCGGTTCTTACCTCAACTGAGACTGCAACTTCGCCCCTTTGGTGACAAAGTCCTCCCACGCTGGGTAACTTGCCTACGGAGCGAACAGAGAGAGGGGGGGTTAACCAGGGTAAAGCAGGGTAATCATTACATTTTCCCATAGGTCATCTGGTTTTCACAATCAATACGGGTTTGTTTAAAAAGGCAGTTTGAAATTATTGACTAGAGTCACATGAATCTATACTGCAATCCAAACATGTCCAGAAGGCATAGATTGTTCTAGCAAATACATAACTGAGTCACGGTCCATGAAATAATACAAATAAAAATCACATTTTTAAAGTTAAAACGGTTTAAAAAACATTTTAAAGAAAAATCCATGCACAACTTGCCACCACAATGCTAGGGTTTTGTGGGTGGTTGCTATGTGGTTGTTAGGGTGTTCTAAATGGTTGCTTGATCCTCAAATCAAAAGTGACTGCCCCAAACTCACTATGATGCTCTGTTTCCTTGATTTGTCTTGTGCAAACGTTTCAGAATCCATCAAAAGTTAAGCTCATATGACAGGAAGCTGTTGATGGTGCACATTGTGTTGACATCATAAACTGCCTGGCAAACTTCGGTCTTCACAAGGTGACTGGTCTCCACTGGTGTAGCTTAATGGTGACAAGTCATACACCTTTAAAACAGGCTGTCACAAACAAGCCAACAACTTTGCCGACTAACTGGTTACACAACAACGCAAAAGGAAGGTGACTTGATTTTACATCTACAAATGAAATGGAGTGTGAAAGGAATTTCTTGCTTAATTTTCATGTAACCAAAACTCTTAATCTTGTCGTTTGTCTCACTCAATAGGTTGTCATTTTACAGTATCACATTTGCATAAATCAAAACATCTTTTATTTCAGTCTGTTTGATCATGTATGATCACAGACTGACCTGAAGTCAGTTGGCTTTGGCTTTTTCCGGCCCACGTCAGTGGAAGAACGCTCCCAGAATCTCAATTGAGTCTTGAAGCTTATAAAAAGGTTACTTGTCAAACTACCTACACTAAGCGGCAGCCATTTGTTGACACTTCTTAGAGCTCTTTGAAATGCCTACAGAAACCTTCCTTGTATTAACATTTTCAAAAGCCTTTAACATTGAACTTGGATGTGTGGATGAAATGAATGCCCTAATTAATGTTGGTTATATACTAGTGTACAGTATGTGTTCATAAAACAGACAGTTACTGGAAAAATAACACCTGCTGAAATGTGTTAATAATGCCATTAACACCCATCACTAATCACCAGTTCAATCTGTTCAACACTGAACACACATGAAAGATGACAGCTGTTTTAACATTTATAACAAACACCTCCATCCTCCTGCACACATTCTGTCTTATCTTCATATTAGACTATCAGCGTAAAATTACTGGAATGCAAAGAAACCCGTTTACAAGGTGCAACAATGCTGCAAGACCTTGTTTTTTAACTCTTGAAAAAACAACAAACTATTTAAAAAATACAAAATAGAGAAGTAATAAAAGAAATTCATTTAATCATTTTTGTTTTGTGTACATCATCTGACAATGAAGTGGCAAACTGCTGAAACCATAACAAAATAACATGATAACATGACACTATATATTGTAGAAACATCAGCTATTTATTCTTGATGTGGTCAATGGCTGGCCAATACTGCTTTGTCAAAATTGTGAGCCAGCTGACAAAATTTTAATAAGTTCATCAGACCAAAATCAAACAAAAAACATAGCCCGGTATTGTTTATTAAAAATATCTAATCCAAATCAAGCTAATGGTGCAGTAACTGATAATCTGTAGGAGCTAATCCTTCTTACAGAGAGAATCACCAGCCATAAAATGCTGACATCAGTTCCATGTGTTAATAAAGGTATTATTATTTAGCTGAAAAACGTATTCAATCTAGAACCGACATTCAGACAGTGAACAGACACAGCTCAAACTCAACTGAAGTCTACGGTTTCCCTCACTGCATTCATAACAGCATTAAATCTGAACTTCGGTTATTCTGAAATCCCTCTCAGTCTAACATCTGTATTTTACTGGACTATCACATGATGGACTTTGTTCTGCTGCTTTACTATCATTAGAGAGAAACATCTGAAGTTTGATTTGAAGATAAATCTGCACAGGCTTGTTCTGTCCACAGGAGGAAATAACCTTTTTTCAGCTGTATTCATCAATCTGCTGTCTTTCAAAACTGAACTCGGTGTAAAAAAATGGGGCATTACTTCAAAGCGTAAACTAAGTGTAACTACTATATAACATGTATATTGTTACTATTAGAGTATGATTTTGAGATCTTTCGATAGGAAGTATTTATTTACAATTAAAGATTATAAGCCCATCTGTCTCAATCACACAATACACAGTTCATTTCATCAGCAAAGCCCATGAAGTACACAGTAAAATGTAGACTGCACCTCAGTTTGCATACTTATACAGACCAGCCCCTCTTGTAACCACGGTTACAGAACGCAAGGTTATCACAACATGCTTTATCTCTTAGGAAACGAGTGACCATGATTTTAACAGACGGTTGCAGGGCTTTCCTGAGACTGTCAGAAACGTCTGATCCACCCAAAAGATCCCTCCTTCAAATCTCTTCCACAAACTCTCATACTCTCAGCTCCTGTGAAGTGACCCCCCCATCCTTTCAACAGCATGAAAGAAATATATGATCAGTTTCTGTCTTCAGACCTTCTCATCTTCACCTGTTACTGTGGTAAAGAGCTGGTGACAAAGCGAAGGGAAAACCAGTCAGTCCACTGTATCAGGTAACAAAACAGATACACACATTTGTATCTGCAGACAGAGGTTTCATTTAAGATCAATGCTGAATGTTAAATATAAAAAAGGGCCGCACTCATTTTCTTTGATTAATAATACATGCTTTGAAGAAACATCTATCTTAGCTTCACGTTTCGTTAATAGCAGCTAACAAGGGCCCGAGGGAAGTGTAGTATGCTGACTGGTGTAAACCAACAGCATCCTAATGAGTGAGAAGCAGATCCACATGCTGAGATTCCTCAGAAGTTTATTCCTTATAATCAGATCAGATGGAAAAAATAATTACTAATAACTGAACAAAGAATCAGTATCATCGCAATGTGCCCTAGATTTAAGCTGATACAATAGAATTGGAGCTCTTATCTATTACAACCCTACCACTACCTTTCTCTATACAGCGCAGTATGCTAGTATTTTATTTAGAAATGCACTGACGTATCGGCTGATTTTTGATCAATTTGAAACCATATGAATATCGGCTGCAGCATGATAAAAACAAACCCACAGTTTACAATGTTTAACATTTTTCTCCAGGTAAAACAATTAAATACCTGCCAAAACAAAATGAAAACTCCACAAAATATAGTTTGTCAGACATGTGTCATAAACAAACTTTTGTATATCGTGTGTGATACTGGAATCAGTCAAAAAATCCTATTGGTGCATCCCTAATTTTATTCCAACAGTCTCTAGGTCTTTATAAGTAAATATCGTACAGAACTCCCATCATCTCTCGTCAGCACACACTTTGCATGCCTCAAACGGACACCTGCGCATGCAGTCGAGGGTGTGTCCACGTGAGCTGGCAGAAAGGGTGTTTTCTGTATGTGTGGGTGTGCACGTGTCCTCCAGATGTATGGGCGTCTCTGAGTGCTGTACAGCAGTGTTTGAGAAGTGATTTACAGGCAGGTCCAAGAACAGCCGGTTCAGTATTTACACTACAGACAGATCGTGGGATGTCGGGGGGAGGGGAACGCTGAGAAACAGAGGACAGAAATCATTCGCTTCTCCAATACAGCTCAGCTTCTCTCAGACAGACCGGCTGAGGTCAACAGAAAGTGCTGAAACCCTTTTAATGATCAGAGTTCAGCAGGAGAGAAAAAATGGCCACCGTCATACTGTTTCGCCTCTCGTTTCACTGTTTCAAAAATATATAAATCAAATATGAAAATGTACAAGCTCATAAGAGACTTTTAGATATGTGATTTTTAGATTTAGATGTGTTTGCCATTGCAAAAGTTGCCAACACATACAATGAAAGGTTGCTCCGGGTAGTTGCTAGGGCGTTGCTATGATGTACTAAGTGGTTTCTAACATGATATAGTTCAGTTGCTTACTGACCAAGTCAAAAGAGCTCTTTAAGTCTCTACCGTGACTACACAGTTGGGGAATCTGATCCCAGATCAGCACTCAAATACATAACAGTGCAACAGCAGGGAAAATCTCTCAGGTTACCTGTTGCCCTCCTGTTCACCGTCTAGTTGGAGACCTCCTGAACCCTACAAAGAAACATCTCTCCACCCAGGTCTGCGTATTATGAAAAGAGGCAATCTTTCACAGTATTAGTGCAGGTGGGGACAGAATTCTGTTGACCAAGTTTTGATTTGCCATTGTACAAATAAATTGAGGTGTCCAATGATACCTACAAAGCTTAGTGTAAAGGCTATATTGTAAAGAGCCAAGGAAGGGAGCCAGAAGTTCACAAGCTTTGTCTTTCGTAGGAATAGTGTGCACAAAAATGAATGTCCATTAGTTACTCATAATTTTCTCTCCCTCATTCATTTGAAGAACACAAGAGATGAATTTTTGAATTATATATCAGATGCTTTTGCATTGTGTAGGGTTGCTCATGAGACACTTTTTTAAGTCAAAGCTGTGGTCATTTTCACATGTAGGTGCACTGTTGCTTTAATGGTATGATTACGTGCAAATGTTGGCATGGCATGCGGTATTGTTTTGCCTATTAAGTTAGTGAGAAAGGGAAGTTATGCTCTGTTGAAAGAACAAGAGTTGTACTGCTCATCACTGGGAAACAGAATCACAAAGTGTTTTGGAATCAAAGATGGAAAAAGAAGAAGTTTTCAATGTGTTAAGAAAAATGAAATAACATGCATTCTTTTGCAGGCAACACTCGCTTGAATCCATAAAACGTCAAACCAAAAAAAAAAAAAAAAAATGTATGAAACAACAACTGTTAGCTAGGCTAATGTCTCTGACTACTAAATAGAGTCGAATCTCAAAATGTCCCTGTAGACTATTTACTTCTAGCTTTCCTAAAACTAGAACTGCATCCGTTTATTAAAAGAGAAACCAATGACATTTTGTCAACGCAGTTTATTGTTGCACTTGTAAATTGCGCTGCCTACACTTAAACTGAGAGCTGCCTGTCTCTGCAGGTGACATTTCACATGAGCGAGCAGCTGGTGAGGAACTTCCAGCCTGTTGTGTGTAATGCATTAGATCGGAGTGCATATGAAAAAACTAAAAACGGCTTGAAAATGTTCACATATTGTGCATTACATAATGTATGGCTGCATCTTACATATCCCAATGCCACTTTAAGACCATACAGGTTTGGCAATTTATCAACTATAAAGTTAGTTTAGCTAGTTTTCTACAATTTAGCCATGCAAACTTTTTCAACATATCAATGTCTGAATCAGAGCTTGTCATCATAAGCAAACTATATCAGTGTCAGGAAAACAGCGAATACGATCTAATCTTAAAGGGTTTGTGAGTACATTTTACAGTTCTAAGCTTCTCTTTGCAAACCAAATTAAAGTGGAAAACTTAGAATTAGCACATATTGTTGAATTGACTACTTTTTTGGTGCTTTAAAGCTTCTGGTCACTATATGCTTTCAATGTATGACAAATACCAGCATGAAATATTGTCAAAACATTTAGTTTGTGTTTGGTTTAATCCCGATGACAACATTGAAGACAATGATGAAAATGATGACAACATTTGAAATCTGGGGTGAACTTTTCCTTTAAATTTACCATCTAAATCTCTTCCCCTCATACAGATCACTGCTCTGCGCACCTGCACATCAGAGCTGTTTATTGAGTATTAATAAGCCAAAACGTACCCTGAGCCCTGCAGCTGTTTGTCTGTGAATCAGAACTTTACATGCACGCAAATGCGCGCGCACACACACACACACACACACACACAATCATGGGGATATCCTGCACACTTCCCCCTTCATGCGAGTCCAGCGACCTACTTCCACATTAACCGCATGCATACAAATATCCTGAGACCCTGACAATAAACTGCTTCTCCTTTAATTAGCCGCAAATGTCTTCTCAGAGCACGCTTCAGATGACCGCTGGCAAAACCATGGAAATTCACTTAAATTCTGATGAACAGAGCTGCTTTGCCTAATAATTTGAGACGGAAATGTTCTGGATTGATAAGGAACGTGTATGTGCAAATTAGCCTAATATCAGAAACAAACTTCACGCAAGTATGTGTACGCTAATGAACGCCGTCGTAAATGTTAAAACAGCAGCTACTTAAATAATCACACACTAAAGACTTGTTTGAAAATGTATGAAGGCCATCTAATAACGTAACAAAATGTCATATAAAATACAAATACCTTTTGGGGCCACTGTAGGTTTAATAAAATATCAAGCATAACATATACAAACACAAAATCTGCAGTGCTCTCTGTGCTTTCGAAACACACGAAACTACATTAAAAGTACACGGGACTAAACCAGACACGAACTCAAAGCACCAAATGCATCTCTGACTTTCAGGACAGTAAACACAAATGTTTTGAAACATCAACAATCATGTCAGGACAAGCAGGGGTGTGTAGTTTAGTCCTAAATGTTCGACCTGGTGTTTCCTGAGCGCATACATGTAAATTGGGCTTTCAACATTATTGAAATAATGCCAGACTCATGTACTCATGTTTACAACAGGATGTGACACACGCTCAATAACTTCCTGCTCACCTGTGCATGCTCACACACCTGTGTACTTTCTACTAGGCAAATGATTAGCCAGAGTTATTATAATGAACAAGTAACAACATTATATAAGCACATAAACAGCTAAAACACACCAGATTTTGTCCCCCACTACTCTTATACTGGGTACCAAAAATGGCAACTTCCTTTTCAGAGCGATATGGACATTAAAGCAGAGCCATTTGCTACTGCCGCTTAGAGATAAAGGCATCTGTTGAAACAGTTAACTAGTCCTGTCTTCTGACAGATGAACTTTGTGAACTACCCCAAACTGCTCTACAGCAGGATCATAACACAGTGACAATTTACTAAACCTCACTGTATTACCATGCAACAAACTGATTACCATATTTACCAATGGTGGTATGTACATGGTATTCAAAAAGCACACAGAGGTACATATACACACAACCTGATTACTGTACACATTATACATTAATACACATTACTGTCTACATGTTAGTATACAGAGCAGTCTCCTGGATCCTAACAGATCTGTCTCTAGAAGGTATTGTGATGTACAACATGACACTAAATGATCATATCTTCATATACCATGTCATGGGTTACATGGTACTCCAAGGTAATACCAAAAACACTGTCAAAACCCAATGTGTTAACAGAACCACAGTATTCATCCTAAAGTCCTGTGCATCACTCGAAAAAGGATCAGTGGATCATTGTGGATCACTGAAAACGAGAAGAGCTGAACATTTTCTGATATTTCACATAAGAAACGTCAGTATCTTGTAAACGCACCACATATGCAGATGTGTGTTGATATTTACGGGGACGCACATCACAGGGCGGCCGCACCAGCAGCCGGCCAACCACAGAACTGTTGCCAGCCCTCCAAAACAGCTGGAAAACAAGTCAGCTGAGCCCCACACACAGACCCAAACCACCCACGATGACTGAATCAACGCGCGGCTGCATCGCACGGCCGTGCCGGGGTCTCACCTTCATGTCGTTCATGATGGTCTGGAAGAGTCCTCCCAAAGCGCTGCACTCTCTCTCCATGCCCGCATCCATTTTATCAGCCGGAGAAACACACGCGTCGAGCCGCCCTGACGCGTCTCGTTCCTGCGAACGCGCGCCTCGAAATCAGCGGCGCGCCGCGAGGCTTCGTGTGCGCGTTATATCGCGGGAATTAAAACCAAACCGGTAAATTAACGCGAAAAAGACCGAGGACGCGCTCGCGCAGTCAGCGCGCTGATTGGCCGCCCGGCGCAAGTAAACTAGTGCCAGCCGCGCGACTCAACCTCGGGAAAGACATCGCGGCGCGGCGCGGCGCGTCAGCGCGAATAAAAGGCGGATTCCGGTGTTCGTCTTCAGGTATGTAGTGCCACGTAAGCACCGGTACGGGCGCGGGACGCGCGGCGTGTGAACGGCCGCCTCTTTAAGTACCTGGCTCGGCGTTTCCAAAAAAACTTGCTCGCTAGTCGCGTTAGTTTCGATGAGCTCCGCGTTTTTATTCCTCGTGATTCATTCGGCCGATCCGGTCGCCGGTGTGTCCGGGTGTGCTGCTCTCGGGCGGGGTTTCGGGTGTAATTAATAGCGCGGTCGCTGCCTGAAGTTTCGCCGGTGACGCGCTCCTCAGCGGCGGCGGTCAACAGCTCGCTCGCTCGCTCGCTTTCATTCGTTTTGTGAGGCTCGGCTGGCGCACGAACTCAGCCGGGGGGCGGAGCTTGAACGCTTCGGGCATCTTCGTGCTTTTCCGTCTGTTGTCGCCGTCAGTAGACGCGGGCCGCTTTACCTTGCAAATGTTTCTTCTTCTAAACACGTTCATGTTTATCCAAAGAAATGACTCGCTAAACTGCTTATTTAACTGCATTCCAATGGAGTAAACCCTCTAGTACAATGTACGTCTTATAAAGAAAAACCAGCACACTTATAACTATATCATATCTTTATAACTAGACGTCTCTATACACGTATTAAAGTGAGTGGTTAGAAGATTGTTATCACGTCTGTGAATCAGCATCAGTGTAATCTTGCCCAACCTTCTGCTGTTACCTGACATTACAAAACTAGTGCAGCGGTCTCATAGCAACAGAGAGAGAAATTCAGCATCACGTCCTCTAGTGGCCACCTGTCTCTCTGCTAAGAGAGGAGAGGTCACCTTGGACACGGTGGGCATCCAGCACGGCATAATCTACCTGCTCACAGTGTCCGAATCTGTTCATTGGCTGGTTAGTTCATTGTGCAGTTAAGGGCTTTTTCAGGTTAGTAGCCCTGATTACTTTTTGAACACATTCGTGCAGAAGATACTTAATAAACATGCAAAGATGGTTTAGGTGAAATCACACACAAGGCACATAGAATAGCTCTATACTTTACAACAGTACACCAATGCAACTAGTTAAAGACATTTTACCACTGGGGCACTAGTTAAGATGTGCTTGGAAGGGGGGTTTGCTGCCATCTGATGGTGAAACAATAGCACTGCAGGTTTGTTTATACAAGACGTGGGTTATAAAATACTGCATACTGCTTACTTAAAAGTATGTGCAATTGTGTATAGTATGCAACGACAGGGCAGAGACTACCTCTGACACAGAATCAGGTCATTTTTAAACTTCAGTCTTAAATATTTTGGGTTATACTCTCTGGCCCTTGAGGTCCACATTCCTGCAGTTTAGTTTAGCCCTCATGAAACAGCTGAATATGTTAATCAAGGGCTTTAGGATTACTGGAAAGTTACAGACAGGTGAGTTGGAGCTAAACTCAGTATTGAGGGCCAGAGTTGAGAACCTCTGGTTCCTTGTGCAATGCAGTTTAACAGTGGAATGCTAGATTGGAGTCACATGACCTGGTTAAAGAATGGAGTCCAGTTATCGTCTCAGAAATCTTTTTATTTGTAGTTTGTGAATAAATTTGTTTATAAACTGTCAAAGGTTGGTCAACATTTCCATGTAATGAGCCAAGAACCATTTCTATAAAAATAAGATTAAAAAAATCTATTGAGTTTGCTTCCAGTTTATTCAATACACTTGAAAATAGTCAAAATAAGTGCATTGCATTCTGGGATATGAAACCCAGCACAGTGTGCTCTGTTGTATCCTGCACAAGTCAGTAGTAGGTAATCTGGGTAACACATTTACTGTATACACACTGTAAACTGAACTGAAGTTTTCTGACTGCATTTCACTTTTTAATAGTGTTTGACTGCAACAATTCATGTAAATACATTACACGTCTATTACAAAGATTGTTTCTTACACAGTACACAGTAGAATGAGGTTTTGTATACAATAAAACCTTAATGTTTAAAAATAGAGACTAGAATCATTTTTTTAAAGGAACAAGATATGCATTCAATATTTCTTTACATTTTAAAAACTGTATAGTTAAATCCCTAACTAAAAAAGTGTTGCATTAAAAGGTCCTCGAGGCAATCTCTTAGGCAAAGTGACATTCAGACTACAAATCATCACACTGCATTACTAAGCATGTTGTGTAGGCCACATTACTCATTTAATTAATGCATCTGATGCAACATAACTGGCGTCATAGTCGCTGTGTGCGAAGACCCTCTTGAGGTCAGTTTTGTAAGTGCAGCCTGACCTCACAGAGGTTTCAGCTTTGGGTCAGTAACAGCAGCATGAAACAAGGACACCAAATGTTGCTTTTAAAAGCCCTCACTTTAGCAAGAAGTAACCAGTGGATTGTGCACAGTAGCATGCTGTACTTGTGTGCAATACAAAATCAAATAAAGGTAGTAGAAAATGCTGTAATGCTTTTCACAAACT
Source organism: Chromobotia macracanthus (assembly GCA_036877525.1). Taxonomy (NCBI): domain Eukaryota; kingdom Metazoa; phylum Chordata; class Actinopteri; order Cypriniformes; family Botiidae; genus Chromobotia; species Chromobotia macracanthus. The sequence continues at coordinate 17,093,804 of JAZGTH010000001.1, forward strand.
GAGCTTATTAACCCAAACGAACACTGCTAAAAAATATTAATGAATACAAAATAAGCTATGTCCAATAATAATCATCCTGCATATCATATATATGCAAATCTTATAACATTACATAATGTTGTGCGTAGATATCTGAGAAAGCATGTGAGTACCAAGATTGATACAACAGATGTGAGCATTTGCCTGGCAAAGTTTCATTCTGAGTTTCTTACATAAAGATGTTTGTTAGATCTGAACATACAAGAACCACGGTAAGTACAAATGTTAATTTGGCACAACAGAACATGACTGCCATGAGAACATGAGTACTGTTACGGACGAGCAGACATGAAAAAAATCCCTGAAGTCTTAAAAGCACCGTCTGCCCATAGACTCAGATTAATGTTTAGATCCACTTTCAGGTCAGTTAGTCATTAACAGGAAAATCTGTGTCAGTGCATGTAAGTGTCTGAAATACAATCTGAGACTTGTCAATGAGCGATTCTCATCCTGCTGTCCATGAGCAAGACTTCGTCTTCTGCCAGCACTAGCGAGTAGATTGTGTTTTTGAGCAGTTATGAAGAAGCTGGTGGTAAAACATCGGTCCACATAGACATAGGCAAAACATACACACGCTTTTTCCTCTTTAAGTCTTTCCATCTTTTAGATTGTCTTGACGTTTATTTATGCATCTATGGTGCAGTTGGTCAGCTGGTAATTTAACATGCTGGTGTTAGAATTCTCTGTTGTGCTCTGTCGTTTCGTCTTGTGTTTACGCACAAGGTCACATGCAATAGCTAAAGCTCCACCCTTCAGGAAGCGCACAAAGTTTTCGCCCACCAGTGGTCCCAAAGCATACATGCCCGGCTCCCTCGTGCTCTCATAAGTGTATGGATCCACGTCTAACGGGTTGCGTCGACAGCCGATTGGTTCTTCTGGGTCCAGAGCCAGTGGGCGACCGTGTTCTGAGAGAAATGACAGGTTTGGATGGGACCCAATCAAAACAAGTGCCATCGAGACGTGCAGCACGGTTTGAAGCCCTCCATCACCCTCTAGCACACATATGCCACCAGGTTTTAAGCCAACCACACGGTGCTTTGGGAAACTGAGGTAACCGGGGTAGCTGTTATAAGGGTTTGAGCCATCAAAAGGTGATGTGACAGGTTGGTTGGACAGATTTACAGTGGTCTCACCCAGTTTATGCTGCTGTTGGCTCATCATCTGATGTACTTTGTGGTACTCAGGATACAAGAGTTTGGGCAGCTGGTTGAAGATGAGCGCCGGGTCGGTCACAGGTCGTCGAAAAGCGTGATACACAGGTGTGTTTAAGTGGTGAGCCGCGAGAACAGCGTCTGCTGCCGTCAGCCCAGCACCCACTATCAGAACCGGCTCAGAGGCTCGATCCAAACGCCCAGAGGAAATGGCGTCCTCCAGCTCCCAAAAACTGTGGCACACGAAGGGAAGATTTTCACCCTCCACGCCGAGACGGGCTGGGATGTCGTGGGTTCCTGTGGCAAGCACCACATTCTCAGCATGGATTGAGAACGGGACCTCCACCTCTTCCTGTTCTTCATCACCTTTGGCTCTCCTCTGGAGGCCTTGGATCTTCCAAACAGAGCGTCCGGGTTCAAGTGAAACACGGTGGACTGAGGTCACAGTGGTGCCGCAAGCAAACCTCCTCTCCAGTCCCATTTTACTCACATAGTGCTGGTAGTAAGATGCAATCTCAGCTGGCGTGGCTCGATCGTTACGTAAATTTCTAATACACACACAAAAAAAAACACAATTGTGTTAGATGTATTGCCTGTTTTAGGCTTTTAGTTTTACAATCATTTACTGAACAGTTCCTTACTGTAATATAAGATATACCTTATGACAAACACATGCATTGATATATGGTGTACTAGCCTAACAGTAAACAGACTTATAAATAGGCTTTTTGTTCTAGTACTAACTCTATAAAGGAATCTAATTGTTTTTTTAACTCCAGTCTTAGATTTGATTGTACATTGTCTGAATCTCGAGAGAGATTTTCGACTTGACTTCTGGCCTGCATTGTTTTCACTAATCTTTATACCTTCGTTTATCTCTCATCCAGTCCTTCAGCTTCAGTCCAGGAAGTTCCATCCAGTTGGCCAGACTGAGAGTCAACATTGAACCCTCCATCGCCTGCAGGAGTCAACCACAATAATCAACAGATTTACATACTGATTTGATGCACTGGAGCCAATGCACAAGAATCTGAACAAACTGGAAAAAACAGTGTTGCAATTGTTTTAAAAAAGCAAACATTAAATCACATGAGTGGCCTTTCCCCTATCAGTCCCATAAGGCTGTACAGAAACTTAAGCCTATATTTAGAAATGTTTTTTTGGTTGTGACATTATTTTCAACAATTAATAATAAGTTACTTTGAAACTGTAGCATACCAAGTCTACAGCCTACCTATAATTTATTTTAGTTAACTACAGTCATGGCAGTATTTTAAAAAGTATTTATTTAAACTACAAATTAAAAAGTAACTATATAAATTATGTAATTTTTAGATAATTTTGCCCAATTATATAAACAGCAGCATTTATCTGTCAGACAATTAAAGTAATTGCCTTAACTCGGTTGCAAGGCCATCTGTTTAAAATAATAATAAAACCATGTTTTTGCATTATTCAGCTTGTTACTGGAAAACATTCATTATTTTGAAAACATTTGAGCTATTGTCATGCTATTGAAAATGTAGTTAAGCTAGCCATGTTGCTACTTTCAGTTAGTTTATTAAAACTTAAGTATTTTGTCAAATCAGAAGTATTTTAGCAGGGTGACTTACATGCCAGGCCCCACCAGGTGGCCCCTTTCCCAATACAAGGTGCGGTGTGGCCCGCTCCGGCTCATACCGCCACATCAGTGGTGAGGGGCAGTCCACTCCAAAGTCGCCATCAGGGAGCAGGAGGGCATCGAAAAGCACAGCTACAGGGTTTGATGAACGACCCTCTAGACCCTCACAAAGGTACTCTAGATCCTTCATGCACACAGAAATATGAAAACAGGTTTAAGAATCATTTTTTAACCTAATTGGATAATGTTCTAAGCCAACAATTATGTGTACGAGTGTCCCTATAGAGATATAGGTATTCAGTCAAAAGCTGAATAACTACACTCTTATATACCAGTTATGTAAATGGGTGTGGTAATTGCCGGAAGGTTTATGTATGTGTGTGTGCATGCATTACCTGCTCAAACAAAGAGAGATGGGGGTTTTCTGACAGTTTGTTATGCAAAATGGGGTTAGGGTGCAAGCCCTCAGGAGAAAGGTAGGGCGTATATCCCGACAGCAAATAAGAGAGACAAATCCCTGATGGTCCATTACCTGTCAAAAATACAGCCATGCACGTTAAAACTGGAAACGCTCACCACTAAAAGATGTTCTTGTTGGAAAAACAAGATTCTTTCAGAACGAGAGTGAAAATAACTGGATATTGTATCTTAATATATCTTATATATCTTAATGTGCTTTTCAGTCTAATTAGAAATGAAGAGTACAACAAAATGGGGGATTTATCAAAAAAAAAAAAAACATTAATTTTGTAACTTTGTATTTCATAATTTCTCAGTTATGCAACTAGAGCAAAAATGAAAGTGAAACGCACTGAATTTTATTCCTAATGAACAACTGTGAGTTCAAAGAGGTGCGATACATATCAAATCAACATACCGAAGTAAACCACCAAACCTTAAAAAAACTAATTACAAAACACAGCCTCTTACCAACAATAACTACAGGCAGGACTTCATCCGAGAAAGCATCTTCGTTATAAAATGCCATAGCTTCACACCTGTTACAGGAAAAAGAACAACAAATTGTAAGTTAATAAACACACATCACAACCACACAACCCACCCTCCAAAGACACACAAAGTCAAACGGCTTCGGCTCTTTGTGTTGTACATGATGGTGATGACATTTTCGCTGCCTGTCTTTCATCTTCTCTTAAAGAACCTTTTAAAAACATTTTTTTTGCTTGGCTGCATTCCCACTGATCAGATCACCTGGCAGGTTGCCTACAACAACTATTTACTACTGATATTTGTGGCTCTGATGGCTGGCATTGTATAATTAAAGTCAACATAACTGTACCATGTCTGGGCTCAGAAGTGAGACGACACTGAAGGGTTTAAGCATATATAACCCACATTATATATATTATCTGCATTATATATATTATCTGCATTATCTGCATGCATCCTGACAATCAGCTGCGGCGTTTAGGTGACAGTGACGCTGCACAAAATTTAAAGCGACAGCGCCCATTACCATCGTCACTTTCGCTGAGTCACTGTGAGTAGCAACCACAAGAAATGATCGACATCTTTCTGCCTCTCAAGTTCAATTTAAAACTGCTTATTTTATTACAAAATAAATAAAAAGGCACAAAGCAAACATTGAAGTGCACCCTGCAAGCTGCACTTGTCCTCATCAGACCCGGTCCCGGGTGCCAAAACTTGTTTTGGGTCCTGGAGGGTTTACGGCGGTTTATGACAGGCGTAAAGGTTTATGTTCAGCTCGTAAAGAGCAAACTCACACGGAACATTAAAGTAACGCAACGGTAACGTGTTAAAACGTGTGAATTATACGCCTTAAATCATGGAGCGCCTCCCCGCCGTACAGTTATTCTTCCTCTGACCTGATCCCGCCGGTCAGCCGCAAGACTGCCGGGGTTTATTAACACACATCCACATCCACAGGAGGACATTCAAACAGACACCAACCCGTTTTAAAGAAGCAATAAGCTGGTGCCCGGACAGCGGGTCGCGTTTCATTTCAAAGCATGCTTACAAGTGTCCAAAATGAGCCTTCAAGCGCAAAGCACCGTCCTGCCCCCTATCTGGAGGACGCGGCATGCTCTTCCGACGATGGTTTCATAACTTCTCCGCCGTACAGCCCGATGCGATGCCAGACACTACGCCCCTGTAACCGGCGGGGAATCCTGGCCGGACCCCCGGCACCGCACCGTACGGTCACTGGATTAGCATTTACGGGAAATTACTCGAAAGCTCATCCAGGAATCAGACTGCGACCGTCTGCCTGCGGTAATGCCGACACCGGATGAAAGAAACCAGGCAACCGAACGCGACGCGACGCGTTACAGGGATCCGGGAAACGAGGCGGAGCTACTGAACCGACGCGACACATGACAGCGTTATGAAAGCGAGCCATCACAGCTGAATGTGACAGCCACCTTACCTGCAGCGCGGAAGTAAACGTGAGTTCACGCTGAGATGAGGTGAGATGAGATGAGATGAGATGAGATGAGGTGAGGTGAGATGAGATGAGGTGAGCTGAGGTGAGATCTTACTGAGACGTTTAAAGCGCACACGCTGCAGACGAGATGAGAAGTGACGTCCCGCTGTGCCCGCTCGTGCGGTAATGGCTTTTATAATTCTGCGCGATCCGGCCGATCATTGGTCGCCGACGTGACGCTGAGCGTTATGATTGGTGCGCCGTCTAATGACGTCAACGCGCCCGCGAGCCTGTAGTTTTCCGCCGGCGCAGATTGTCTGCTCCCCGATTGGTCTGAATTGTACCGTCGCTCCGCATCAGCCAATCAACGCACGCAGCGGATGGTACGGCGGCTGCGGTTGCATTGCCATCGCAACGCTCACGTCACGCGTGAAGCTCCGAGATGCTCAGAGATGATGTAAAAAAAGGTAAAAAGATGATCTTTTGTGTTATATATTGTAATATTGATCAAATATTAAAAAAAATGTTTTGTGTTTAGTTAGTTTAGTAGTTTTTATAGTTTTTTGTAGGATTGTCATTAAAGCCATATTGGTTACAGCATCACAACAGTCACTTATGACTGGTGACGTTCGCCATTGCTCTCTGTAATGAAAGAAAGCTTTCATTGTTGAGGACAGCTCGTTTCTTAAATCCGCATTTAAAGTCTTTCCTCATGCCTGTGGTGCGATGGAAAACCATCACCATTTTACTGAAACAAAAGACGAACAGGATCTAGAGAAACGTGATCACAATATAACATGTGGGGTAACTCAGGTTAGTGTTGAGATGAAGGACATTACAAAACGCCATAGTGGTGTCAGTCTATTGGTAATGCCATAATAGTTTGTTATATGGCACTGAATAAGTATAATATTTGTTTTCATAATGTAAAAAGACCTGCATGGTCAGTTTGAAGAACTCAAAACCAACATCCCAAAAACAATGGTGGTAAATGACCATGAAACATGACTGTCACACTTGTTTGAGCGGTATAAGACTTCTGAAGACTAGTTCTCAATGTTCTTGCGTAATTACCTTAACTGAGAGATGAAATAGTTAGTATTTGTTTACAGGATTACCTGTATTTAGCCTTAACACAATCCCACCCAAGATATTGTTCTCTGTTTGTGACGTCATACTTTTACACAACTATATCAAACTTTTCATAAGAGCTTAATGGGGTCGTAAAACACATAAAAAGCAAGATTATTTAATGAATGTTAATCTAATGCGTTCACGGTTTTGGCGCAGGACTGATAATAATAATTACGTTCCTTGTTTGTAAATCGCAGACTGTAATGAAAAGGTTATCCTGGCTGAACTTCAGCTTTTCTGAATTGTTTGTACATGTTACAGTAGTTTATGTGAAACATTTTGTGATACACTGTAAGTTTTTACGTTTTCACACTGTTCCCCAGCCGTCTCCTACAGTCGCCTGTCAGCATATTATCTACAAGTTTCTAGTTGACGAGTGGCTCTTTTCAAAAGGCTTTTAAAGCATTTCCCTTTAGGACTCTTTGTGGACTCACAAAGAGAACCAAGTCTGTATCTAAACAATATGTCGCCTGACCAGCTCAGGAGAAAAGGAATGGTAATGTGAACATCTGATTCAGGTCCTCTGCAGTTGTCATGGTTGTGGAAATCTTATGTAAATGCTTATGCAACATTTTCCAGACAATGTGCACAGAAAGTGCTGCGCTCACTGTGGTACACGAAGACGAATGAACATGAAGTGTGCTTTTAGAGAGAAATATCTGTTGTTTTAACATATGCCAAATGAATGAAAGTCAACTATCAATGAAATATTAACTTATGATTTACTAGAACTGACAAGCTGTCAATTATTATGGATGAAGATAAATATCTAAATGCAAATTATCTAAAAAATGAATTTAAGCAGTATTTGAATAATGGTTTGTCTGTGCAGTCATTCTGACGTTCACAAAGTGGTGAAGTCTTACAGTAATGGATTAAGTATTAAGAATAATGTTAACGAATAACATTATCTCACTGTTTTGTGAAATGTATAATCCTTCTACAGACAAGATTGAGTCCTTTGGTGGAGATTTCAATGACCAGCGGCAAGAGCGGAAAAGACTACTACATATTGTAGAAAATTAACTGTTACATTTTAAGTCTGATAAATACTATAATGCGAATATAGTAATATGTTAACAGTTACATATCTTATGTCGCGTTTATTGCACATTATAGCGATTCAAAAGCTCATTTTAATTTTACCTATGCGTTCAAATGTCGCAGGGATGATAAAAAATTTAGCTGAACTTGGTTAATTAACGTAATATTGCATTATTGCTTAACATATTTTTATTACTTCACAAAAACTCAATGAAGAATACTTGGTAGACGCCCTGTTGAAGCCCTCTGTCCTACTCCCTATAATCTAAGTTTTATTTACATAGTCACACTTAAATCACTTAATTTCACTTAGAGCTTAAAGTATTTGAGAAGCAGAAATAGATGGGTCACGTCCACTCGTTTTCAGCACTCGTTCTGAACATCCTTCCCTTATTTATGAAAGCAGAACTGTCAGCTTGACTTACAAAGCTTTCATTGCAGGATTTCAGTGATTATGTAACTACCACATTCTTTTTAAAATGTCTTGACTTCACTGAATAGATGCAGGCTTGACTCTGAAAGTCAGATATGAACTATGACATACAACACCTGCTGACAGAGCAGATTACACTTGTTGTTTCTGGATGAAAACCCATGACCGTATAATGCTGTTGAAAAGAAAACAAATCATGAGACCACGACTGTTGGAACAGACTCAAGTAACTGAGCACAACAGCTTGAGGATTTACAAAGATGTCGTAAAACGGCACTCAAGTCACGGTTCAAGTTCTCCCAACAATAGAGTTGAGAAGTATTCTTTATTGGCATTTCACCACCATATCATTTACAAATCATCTAAAATCAGTGTCATGACAACCAAGACAGCCAAACTCGTCTCTCAGTCCAAACAGAGAACAGGAGCAGTGTGAACTGAGTGTATTGTGTAATACTTCAGTGTACATCTCCTGAACAGAGGCAGAAGTCATTCAAAAAGAGAAAAGTCCTGGAAACACATTAAAGTTTTTACAATAAACATTTCAGTAAAATAAAATCCCTGCAGTTCTGTCTCTGGTGAGAGCAGAGAAAGCCCTTAATCATGCTAAACATGTATTTCCCATTCCATACAAAACATGTCCAGTTTGGTACTGGAAGCACATTTATGAACATATATCTGTGCAAAACACACATCAATTCCACACAACGTCCCTCTATTACTGTCTAAAGATGTTGTCAAAGAAGCACAGGCCTGGACCTCTCACCAGTCCCACATTAACATTCAAGGTTACAGTGTTCTTAATTAACATTTAATTAGTATTTACTTTTCTTTCAGCTCTAAATGGATAGTGGTTATCTAGATGAGTAGCTTTAGTCAGTATATTTGTCCAGTTAGCAACAGTTACCTTTCAGTTAACAGTACAATACTGTTGACAATTTGGTTGTTACGCACAAAAAGTAAATTTGATTTTAATATTATAAAGTCAACATAAGGACAGTAAGGACAAAAACACTTCATGTAAATGTAGCGATGAACACAAAAGGCAATAAAATGACAAGCATTTGTTTGTAAACTTTGGGTATCTACATCCTTTGTGACTTGATAACTTTCACACACTAGACTTTGGAACCGCTGACCTCATAATCTTGCAGATGTTTTCATCCACCTGCCTGCTCAAAGGGCATATTCTGGAAAAATCTGGTTAAAAGCTATACCGCCAGACAAAGGAAAATTCCACCATTTATGGAATATTGAATAGTTGTGTAATGAATTAAATCAGGAGATTTTGAGTCTCATGGCATCTAGAGTTGCAACAAAAGCTCGGGTGGAGTGTAGGTCTGTGTCCGCTACAGGTGTAGTTTAGGCGTGTAGCTCCTAATCTTAAACAAATACTGAAAGAAAACAGTAAGCCCTCTTTAAAACCGTTTTCCCAGTGCAATGAATAAGATGGCAGTGCAGGTTAATCCCTCATTTTTGTGACAAAACTGAAGCCCAGTAAGCAGTACAAAGAGCACCAAACCCAAACTTTAACTCACTTTGCACACAAACTTCTTTTTTGTCCTTAAGGCAAAAACTAAAACGACATTGTTTGTACAGTCAAGCAAGAGTGGTATGAAGAGTGTATTCATAGTTTAAGTTCTCCGTATTGGACAGACTGATAAACCTGCCCAAAGGTTCAGTCAGTTTGCAGTCATTTAATGTTGTCACTGTGCATTCATGTGCCGTCCCCTGCTGACCACGACTGCAAACTGCACGTCTAACCAACAACCTCACCGCTTGCACGAGCAGTTTCACAGAAAACAAAAGCATCCTTTAAAAGAACAAAAGGGAAATAGAAAGTAATACGTGAAGCATATCTTTTCTACACACCTCTGTCACTGTATTTCCCTAGTCCTGAGGAGCAGAAACAAACACTGTACAGTTTGTGTTCACTCTTAATTCTCTTACAAACACAGCTTTGGTCCAGTTCACATCCAAACTGAGCTAAAACGCAGGTTTGGAAACTCTGTTAAAGAAAAGTGGGAAATTAAAAAAAGGTGAGACCGAACAGAAGCTTAATGATGGTAAGAAATGAAAAGAAAATGTGGTAGGACAAAGTGAGGAGTCATGAGGTCTCAGTCCAGTGAGTGAGGGTCATTTTAACACCAGCGTGGCTTCAGTACCATCTTTCTTCTTCAGGTAGAGACCGTGAGTCAGGTGATGCTCTCGACGCAGGTAAGCGTAGAAGTAGTCTGACACCAGCAGAATCTGTGCAGACACGCACGCAGACACGCACGCAGACACGCACGCAGACACGCACGCAGACACACGTGTTATCCATAAGCTGTGAATTCGTATAGATTTTTATAACCTAAAATAAACTACTGTATACAGATGTGATGTATACAATATTGAACTGAAAAGTATTACACTGAATTGCAGTATTGTTTTGCAAAGGTCATTTGTAAGAAAAATCACATGCTTATATTTTCCATGCTTACAGCTCCTTTAATATCATCTGATGAGGACGAGAACAACAGGTCTTTACAGAAAAGAAGAAATATAATCCAAACAGCAGAAGCACGTGTGAGAGACACAGTGTTCTCTCAGTGCTGGTGAACTCAACACAGCACTACTGAAACTAATACAAGTCAATGAATAATGAAACCCTGTTCCTGCATCCATTTTCCACTTACAGCTTGTAGCTGTAAACACAATATCTTAGACAAGCCTTCCAAACATCAGAGGTTTTGAGCACCACTATGTTTGCAAGTAAAATGAGTTGTAGTATATAATATATATACACATTTGAAAAGACTCTCTGTTTGTCTTTCCTGCAACCTCATGAGAGTTGTGACTGAAGCTTCTGTCATGGTCTAATGAGCACAGAAACTCTCTATAAAATATAACAGCATTATCAGATGAAAACCCAAAACAGATGCTGTTTCTTTACCAGGTCAAAAGTTTTTCATCTTTACCTGTCCAACATTGAAGAGCAGGGTGATGGCGTAATAGAAGTTGGAGTTGGCACTTCCAGCGTAGATCCAGAGATGCCAAAGAACAGGGAAGAGAGCAGAACATGCCAACAGCACACATGACACCATGAAGATGTTCCTCAAAACTGAGAGAAACAGAGGAAACGCTTCATAGAGAACCAGTATATAATAATCAGTATATTATTAACTAATTATTATTAATCATTATTAACTTATGTTATTAAAACATGCTAGAAAATGACCCAAACATTCTTGTTTTCAGGGGTGCACAAAAGTTCTTTCCAATAAAACATTCTCTAAAACCACCTGCCACAGACTAGAATATCATGCAACAAATCATGCTTTTGCAGGCTGTGATGTAAATGATTGACTTCCTGTTTGAACAGGAAATGTGTCAACACAGAAAAACAGAGCTTGTCTTGTTGTAAAGCAGATGAATGGTGAGACACTCACATCTGTAGAGGTGACTCCAGGCCGGCAGAAAGGCCATGTAAAGAGCAACATCTCCCACTGTCGGGTAGGACTTAAAGATGGAGATGATGGCGATCTGCATGAAGATGAGGAACACTGGATGTTCTCTGTTCACACACAAAAATACTAACATGAGTCTCACATGTAACGCAATCCAGAACAACTGTTACCGTTTTACATTCCACCATATTTCATCAGTCCAAGATGAACAGAATCTTCAAAGACAATATTTTTATTTTATTTTAAATAAACTGTGGTTTAAATAAGGTTGATTTCTTATATATGATTTCTTCCTTCTGTTGTTCAATGTTTGTTTATAATGACTGTTAAACTAACTGGAAACTGATATCTCAAACTGCCAGATTTACATCCGTTGATTTACTTCTTCATTTAATCAGTGGAATAACATACAGTCAGCTGGTCAGAATCACATTTTGCAACACTGACTGTACATTATCTTTGACTTCATGAAAGCTTCTGCTCATATGTTCAGCTTTATCAGGACGTACTTGAGTTTGATGGAGAGAGGGATGGTGTAAAAAAACACATTGATCTGGAAGACACAGATGAAGAAGAGACGAAAGTGTTCAAACATCTCAGCAAAGAAATACCAGAAGAGTCCAATGTTTGGAGTGAGATCTGGAACAGAGAGACTGTGGAACACACACACATACACACATGATAAACGTTATCATCTAGAAAACAGTGTAACAATAAGACACGACCCCTGCACAAACATACAGAAACAATTTAACTTTTATCTGTCCAGTCGCAAATAAAACTCACAAAACAGGAATCACATTAGATGAAGCACAAAACTGAGTGTGATGTACGACTGTTTACTGACATGAATCCATAAACAGAGGGAATGAAATTCCAGGAGCCCAGCAGAAAGAAGGAGAGTCCAGTGATGACCACCACACTGCCCACGTATATGAAGACATACTGCAGCGTGAAGAACCAGAAACTGCTTCTCCACACGTTCACTGGAATATACATCCTCTGAAAGACAGACGGACACAAGACACGCTGAGGTCTTCACACTTCCAGAGACACTGGACTGTGTCATGTTTCAGTCAACTCATTTCCCTTCCCAGACAAACAGATGAATAAATAGATGAACAAACAAATGAAGCCCTGTGATGGACAGATTTCCTATTAAATCTCGCTATTAAATCCCTATTAAATCTCGGTTCTTCATGCACAGCACACACACACAATGAATCGATCAATGACATTTAACTATTACATGAAAGTAATTGTGCTATAGTGCTCGTTGATTCTCACCTGCAGGAGAAACAGCAGAGCGGGTGCGAACAGGGTCAGAGGATAGATGGACTGATACGTGGCCAGCGCTAAAAATATCCCACTCAACAAAGCACTGCCTGAAAAAAAGAACAACACAACAACACAGAGTAAACAACCTGAGTGAATAATGCATCTATAAATAATAGTTAATCATGGATCCTCATTCAGTTACTCGGATCACAGATGGCTGACCCTACATATCCATAACCCAAAGGCACTACACACATAAACTATTATATAATTATCGACTGTTCAATGAAGTCCAATCACCTTTTGCATACTATCCATCCTAAAGAGTATGTAAGATTAGATGTAGTGTGATACAGCGCTTTGTCTGTAGAGGGAGGAGTTTGCAACAGTTTTTTTCTCATTTTTCCCAAAGTCAAACAATAATGATTTTTATTGTGATACCTTTAGCTAAATCCCAACCTCAGAGAAATTTTTACTCTTATTGTTATGAACACACAGCATGAACATGTTACCTTTTAATGTACAGAGAATGAAGAGCGCAACAATGGCGTTGTTGAGTCCACATGTCGATTTCGCCACACAGGACAGAATAGTGAAGGGGTTTAACAGATAACTGCGAAACAAACAAGAGGTCAAAACTGCAAATAAATGCAGCTCAAAACACTTATGTTTTTTAATGAAAATGTTCTAGTCTAGTTCTAGTCTAAAGCATCTTCAAAACTCACAACATGGCAACTTTCAGAGGGATGTAGAACATTTCTTTGGGAGAGCGGAGAAGTTCCAAACAGTCGTGTGGATAGCGGTCTGATTCCAAGGCAAACTTCTGTTTTCTAAACTATGAAATAAAAATATGCACACAATAAAATGAGAACAATAAAACGGTTAGGGTGTAATGTGTCTCAAGCACTGCTAAAATCTTACAAAACATTTCTTGCCGCAGCGAAGAATGATTGTTTTTGTTATACACCATAGTATTTACATGACAGCCTGACAATACAGAATACAACAGTAAAGATGAAAATATTTTTTCGTCGAAAAAACACTTACCACATTTTTGTTATAAGTCTGGATTGCTAGATAGAGAGCCACCGCCGTTATTCCATCTGCTATCTGGTGACATAACGGTACGCGAATATGTTTACACCCATTGTGAAGTTTACAAACACAAAGCAATAGTTGCAGTTATGATCTCTGCTTCAAACACACTTTCTGCCTCTTCACCAGCTGGTTATGTCTTAAAATCACTTGTAAAAAATGTACTTACCATGAAAACAATCTCTGCGTAGTCAACCGTAAAATGAAAGAGATATATGACAAGGGGTGTCTGGAGGAAATAAACAGAACCATCAAACACTTCTGTCTGAGAACTGTAAATACAATTGCTATATAATTTACAACGTAAAAGCACTTACTTCATGAAACACATCTCCTGAGTAAGGCGAGACCCCCAGATCCAACAAGGCAAGACCCTCCACCACTGTTCAGCAAACAATTAATCCACAAATCAAGCACATCATGCACTTAACAATTTACTTGAAATAAAGCTGGCATTTGCCATATGAACTATAAACAGTTAACTAAACTAAAACAACAACAGTAACATTAGCAACGACGATTAACCAGCAAATAAACCATGCAAACATGATGCACTGTAAATGTCTTAAAGAAGGTCTCTGTTTGACAGCAATGGGGCTGCCATGTTAACCAACTTCACAGAGCAATTCCATGCACAAATAAGCACAAACAAACCTCGTTTCCACGCGTTTAAAGGCGACACCACCTCAACCCTCTCTGAAATTAATTCTGCCAAACTCGAGCGGAATAAGAAAGCTCTTATTGTAGCAGCCACTATCAGAAGGAGTGTTAAAGGAGCCGCCATTTTTGTCGCGAGGAAGACGCGAGCTGTCAAAGCGATGCACTCTGGGAAACGTAGTTCACTGCGCCCTCCCGCTTTACGATTCCTACACTTGTGTTGAACCACAAGCAGAAGAATCGCTTTTAAATGTAGATTCTTCACACTTCATCTGTAGGCTATTTCATTAAATAGTCACTGGATTTATTTAAGATCTACAAGCACACGTCACTGGTAAAAGAAAGTAAAATGTCTTTGGGAGGTAATTGAGGTTTTTCTATGGTACACATACAGAATACAGAATAGTGGGCGGTTTGTATTGCACCCCGTTGCCTCAGACAAACCCATTTAAGACATTAAGTTAAGAAATAAATACAAAGCTTTATCTTGGTCCCTATTATGGTGGTCGGTTCAATATCTCTTTCGGGCATGGTGCAGTTGAAGGCTGCAGATTTTTGTTTTGGAGGACTGCCCTAGAACAAGCATTTTTGATTGAACAAAATACCCATCAAAGCCATTCAAATCTTTTATTCAAGTGTTAAGACTGATCAAACTAATGACTTTTCTTTATGTAATAGGAAATGTAAGTTTCTCAGTAACGAAAAAGCATAATTTAGTTGCAGGCTGGTTAATCTCTTCTGAGCAGAACATTTGTAACCCTGATGCCATTACATCAGGAAAGCTGAGATGATTAAGAGTATTGAAGGAGGTGGAATGAATGTCATAGACTTCTCTGTGATGAATGGTGTAGTAAAACTGTGCTTGAAGTCTTTTGTTTGGTATAAAGATTCCTTTTGGTTGAAAAAATGGATGTAATTGAGTTTCTGTTGCAGTGTGACTGTGATTTGTACAAACTACCTGTAAAATTATCTGATTTCCATCAGCAAGTTCCTCTCTACTGGAACCTAATATTTAAACACAACTTTACACCACATAATACACCCTTGTGGAACAACAGATATATCTTAAGTAATTAAAAATCTTACTTAAAAAAGGTATATGCACAGTAAGACATTTGATAGATAATTTTGGTCATTTGTTGTACTACAGAGACTTTTGTGATACATTTCATTTCCAATGTCCAATTAGAGAATACAACACTGTGATAAAGCCCATCCCAGCACCCCTGAAAACAATGATCCAACAGTCTGTGATGCTTCAACACTCAGTCAAATGAGAGCACTCTGTTTTGTACGCATTGAGTTAAATTGCAAACATTTTCAAATAGTTTTTTTTTTTAGAAATGTGTTATCCCAACAGTGTTATAATGAATACTGTGTTATGTATTATTATGTATTATGATGAAGAGACCAAAAAATAAAGAAACGATTATTTAGCTTATTCAATCTTTCCTACGGCCAAAGAAATGACATTTACCCGTCAAATCGCTTTTTACATGAGAGATTTAATTGGGATTTTGTGGGAAAGAAATAGAAACGTTTCTTTTTTATTTTATATAATTTTTTGTTGAAAATGCTGTATCAACACGGAATACATATGTATTCTTTTTGAAATATGCCATAAATGTTGGTAAAAACTTGAAGATCGTTTAATAAAAAATAAATAAATAAAATATGTAACCCTAACGCTAACCAGATATCCATACTGGCATAGTTTAGTATAGCAATAGTTTAGTATAATACAAATAAGCAACCCTCAAATATTTAAGCAGGCCCACATATAAAACAAAATTACTGAACAATATAAAGCTATTAAGCAATAAAAACGTTTCTGTTTCTGTCTTAATAGCTTTATATAAAAACGTTTTTTTAATAGCAATAAAAACGTTCCTATATGAACTCATTGAAATACTTCATAAACACGTCAAATGAAACGCTTCGTGCGCTCTGACGTCAGACGCGTTTCAACCAATCGCACAGCTCCGAAGGAACTGACGCAATAAACGCGCGACGTTTCCTCGCAGGCCCGTGTGTGACGTGCGCGTAAATAAACCTCCGCTGCGATTCTCCGGTTCCCCCGCCGCAAAATGCACGAAGAGCCGTACGTGGAGAGGAACTGGACCGACACGGAGACCAGAGCCCTGCTGTACATCCGAGCGAACGAGAAGTTCAGCCGTCAGATCAGCGGCACCGTGCGCGATTCTCTCATTTATGAAGAGATAGCGCGTCTGCTCCGCGCTCAGGGCATCCAGAGGAGCCAGCGGCAGGTCACCAGCAAACTGAAGACGCTCAAGCAGAAGTTCCTGAAGATCCATGAGCACCACCAGACCAGCGGCCGCGTTTACTGGAGCTACTACGATCTGTGCAGGGCCATCTGGGGGAGCCGGCGACCCACGGACGCACTGCAGCTTCATGCCAACGTGAAGCTGGAGGAACCTCAGAGCACGTCTGTCGAGGAAAGCAGACCGACCGACATCGAGGTACCCATCAGTAATGACGAGGAGCCGACAGGTGGGTTGCTGCCTGCTGCACAGTGTACACTGCGTAGTGCGCACTCCACGTAGGGATCGGATATTTCACAGCAATAATACTTGAAGGAAGAGGTTTGCTTGGTTAATTTGTCGTATTGGAAATCAATATGGTTAGTGTGGGATATGTTATACATGCTATTGCACGACGAATGTTGTAGGTCCTTTAAACTACAACGCACCCCTCATGCACAGAGCCATCATTGTCCTTTTCATTGTCCTTTTGGTGAACAAGTTACCACACCCCTTCCCACAAAACTTAGAGATGCTGGAAACTTTCCATCTGAATTAACTGGATATATGAGAACTAAGGGCAGTTATTGAGGATAAACAGTCATGTATTTACTGAAAGGCTACTGAGGCCACGCCGCTGCATGCCCTGTACATAACTGCATTACATGCACAGAGGATTTCTAGAGTACAGCACACAACAGCAGGTCTGTCTGTTGCTGGCTACATCAAATGTGATGCTGTCTCTTCTGCTAGCCAGGCACGAAACAAGCAACACTGATATGAGACCGTTTGTATAAATGACCCCAAATTTCCAATTAATTTCCTTATTCTCAAATTCCTGTTCAGTTTCCAACTTGGAATATTTACAAAACTCCCCATCGTAACCACCCATGGAAAAGTTTCTGGAAATTTGGGGTCAGTTGTCTATTCCTTTGCATCCTGAGATATTACCACATTTAACAGCTACAAATGTTTTTTGTGCTTGTAATTTAAAAGGTGACACAACTTACAGTGATGTGTATAACTGACTGTCATGTGTTGCACTTACTTTCAGTTACTCAACCTCCAAAGAAAAAGGCAAAAAAAGATCACGTTACAGAGTCCATAAGAGATCAAGAAGCCCTGCACATCCAGGATGAGAGGGACTATGAGGAAAGGTTGCGTAGAGAGGCTAGAGAAGAGCAGAGGGAAGAACGAGCAAATCTCATGGCTATGTGGAAGGAAATGATGGAGTTTCAAGGGAGCCTCTTAAAGGAGTTTATGCACCACTCATCCCTGCCTACTTCTGTGCCTTACCACAGACACGCTTATTACAACCAGAGTTCCTCTGCTTTTCCAAGCACTAGCACCGGCTATATGGCACCGTATGACTCGCCGGGGTAGGACTGGATTTCTATATATACTTGCCTCTTTATTTTTTTAAATCTGGTACTAGCCTGCACTATTGGCTACAGTAATTGTAATTACAGTAAATGTAATTTCTGCACAATGTAGCATCAACAAATGGAATTGCAAAAATAATGACTTTATAAAACACTCCCCCACAATTGGGACAGTAGTTAGCATTTCAAAGCTGCAATCTGTAACCTTTGGGTTTAACCAGTGTTCCACACAATCTCCTTACCTTCACAATAGTACGTTTTTAATTATGATTTATAATTTGAGCTGTCGGGTCTGATTTTCTGGGAAATGTCAGTTTAGCTTCATTTGACTTCAACATAGGTAATGAAAAGTATGTAAAGTATGTAAAGTAACCTGCAGTTTTATGTTTCACACAGAGATGGAGATAGAGAGGCGAAAGTAACAGATCACATTTAATCTCCATTTTACTAATTTAATCATTTTGTTTTCTTACAGACTTGAAATTGAAAATGAAAGTGCAATCTCACAGGAGGAAGAGGAGGAGAAATATGAAAATATTCCATCTGGGGTTCCTCCCATCTCACAAGTACCAGCTGTGAACTGTGCAAATGACAGCCAATCAAAAGTCACGCTGGCTGTTTCACCCCTGCCTACACAATCAGAAGAAAAGACAGATCTACACATGTCTGTGCTGCGCAGACAGGACAAAGTGCTCCAGCTACAGGAAGAATATTATACACTTAAAATCAAGTATCTGAAAGACAAGATGTCCAGAGATCACAGTGATAAAGAAGAATCTTAACTGTTTTCCTGAGATGTGGTTTCTCATTTAAAGCTTCTAAAGCTTTTCAGATTTAACCAGTGAAAGATGTCCTGACTGTGGGACTCACTGCAGGTGCTGTATACTGAGTGTGCTGTATAGTACTCTGCAGTGTGTAATGGAGTATTGCATATTTTGGCCAGTAGGTGGCAAAACGGTTCATATTTTCTTTACTAACTCAATGACAATCTTTCTCTCTCCATATACACATATTTAGTGGAACTCCTTTAGATGACACGATTTCTGTTTAATGACAGACAAGTACTTCATTTTTGGGGCAATATTGCTCTTACATTCAATATAAAAGTGCTTCATTGTTTTACTTCATTCACTTTGACTTTATAAATAAATTTGCTTTCCAATTTTTTAAATATGTTTATTTTCTTGGACACGATTCATCAGTGTTTATTTCAAAGAAACTTGAAGTTCATTGTTTTAACCAAAATGAAGTAACGTCAATTAATAGTCAAATACTCTATAGGCCATATTGCTCTTTGTTCTGGTTTGGAACACCCACATTTTACAGCCAATTCATTCCCAGATAATTTCCCCACCTTACTTTTCTCTTGTTTTTTTAAAAATACATTACAAGGCAGTTTGCGAAAAGCACTTTCATGTCGATCTAAGTGGCTTACGGATCTAGTTTGTGTTCTCGTAAGTCTAGACATCACTTGGGTTCCAGTCGTGAAGTACATCTGGAGAGCATGTTGTATGTTACCATTACTCTACATCAGATAAAGACATTCATTTATGATGATGAAAGGTATTCAAAACACAAAATCAAAGGCCAGTTTTATATCATTGCTTAAGCTTATGCTATAGCTCTAAAAGCTAAAATCTTAATCCTAAAATGTTTTCTCACATCGCGGTCAGTCTCTTCCTGTTGTTTGCTTGCGTCTCTCTTTCATTCTCTCCCCTGCTATTACTTGTCACAGGTAGAGATTTCATTTATATGGAACAGACTCCTCTGTCTTTGTTCAGTGTTCTTATTTTAAAACAATGTGTGATGGTGTACCAGCTTTACTTTTTTGTTATTTTGGTCTTGTATTCTTTTTTTAAATGCTGGAAAAAGTTGTACAGATAAAATTAATAAAAAACACTTGTTTATTAAATAAATTTAAACTTTCATTATTTAAACTGTTTGGCAATCGAGTTGAATTGAAAGGTATGTCATTAATGTTAAAATACCTTCTCCTATGCCAGAATATTAGGCCAAGATAACTGTAAGCCATAATCAAGCCATTTGTATTTCCCTAAAATATGTAAAAGGTTTGGTTCTGGGGTTGTATTACAAATTGCTCTGTTTAAATAGCCCAAATCTTGGGGCAGGACTACCTGTTCGAATCTGAAAATATCTAGCAGGGCTTTCTAAGTCAGTTGGCCATTATTACAGATATATAATTTGTAAAAGTTCCAGTCCTAGATGCTGATTTACACAATAATATTTGACAGTGGAATTCCAGGACTGGCCTATCGGGTTCGAGCACAGATGAGAGCTATGCCACAAAATGTCCCAAGAGCCTTTAGCAATAAAACCGAATGTGCCGTAAAATAACATTCGCAACACAGCACAAATTAATGATTAAATAGCCGGAATAAATATATAAGAAGCTCAAGTCTTTTCACATCTGTGATTTTGCAGTGAGAGGCGTTTGGCTGATGGGAAATGTCAAGTATAATGGGCATGATTTTCTGTGAAGCAGTTGTACTCGGGGTCTTGCTGTGTGGGATTACACTTAACACTTCCCTTCTGGGTGAAATGTCGGCCTCAGATGACGGCTTTTACTCAGTACTACAGTCAAAGTAAAAAAAATCTCGACTCTTCAGATCCTTCAGGGTTAGTCTAGACTTTGGATGTTCGGCACAGTTAAGCCTAGATTTCTTACATCTTGCTGTGGTGTGCAGATTTCTGATGTTCTTTCAGAAAAATATATTAATGCTTCCCTCCGAGAGTGATTTCAAGTTTGTGATGTTATTGTGAATTTATGACTCAGAAAATGTTTACTGGGAATTGAAATCTGTTTGCCGTTTCGTGGTGTCCCCAGGCAAACGTTTGAAAGATGCGCTTGCCTTATGGGAAAATCGTAAAGAAAAATGTTGAAATTCAAATGGATTTGACGTAGTTTAGAAATATGTTGCTTATTCTCCAAATGATTAATTTAAAGGTTAGATTTGAACCAAACAATCTTTGTCAAGCGAAGTAAAACTGATGTAGCTCCATTTACATGGCTTTTGTTATCATAACTAAAGTAAAGGAGGGGGTTATACTGTGGACACATGTTCAGCACCAGGTAACCAGTCTGGGTTATTGAAAATTGTCTACGTAGCTAGTTTTACCTAACCAGTTAAACGCCATTGGCTGAACTACTGGTATTATGTCTGACCAGTCATGAGCGATGTTTTCATAGCACTACCTCGTTTACACTTTTCAGGGGAATCGACCTGTACAACAGCTTTCAGGTGTGTGTCTGCACATTTTAACATTAAACAAAAATTACACACTTTAACCAATAGAGACACCATCCAGCACTGCGGCCCTGTCTGTCTGCTCACAACCCAGCACGTCTGTCTTTCCGTACAGCACGCAGCTTTGCGTACGTGTCATTTTCTCCTTGCGGATATCCCGGACACAGGCAGGCTTGACGGACAGTTGAGATGTCGACTGTTTTCCCAGCAGATCTCTGTGAGTCGTCAGTTAAAGGCGGCACACAGGCTATGCTTACCTGTCAGCTTTATGTGGCTTTGCGCCTGTTCGTGCGGGGATGAGATCCACGCAATTTCTCAGTGACATGCAACAGCCCAAATATAACCGCTGAGCGCCGGGCTGAGTCGCCTGTCACAGAGAAACTTTGCAAGACCTGAGAGGCGAACCAACAATAACTGTAAACAAGTTTGGAGATGTGCAAGACCCCCGTGTCACACCGACGTGTCCTGTTCTCCAGCAGACAGAGGCACTGACACATGTGGTGGGGCGTTCTATTATAATGAGTGCTATTCCTGTACGTCAGGTTAATTTTTGTTTTTTCTTCTGCTCTCCCATACTGTCACAGGATCATGACAAGCCGTGTCATCTACAGGTAAAGCTTCGCCATCCGAAAAGGCCATCCTGTATTTAGAACAGGTTTGACAATTCCACTCCAACACGAGTTAATACTGTCACAAGTCAGCTGCGCAGGCCACATTTACATGTGCAATAGACTGTGACACCATTGGTGAGATATTTCCCATCGTTTCCATTTATAATTAAGTCCCACTTTCTTTGCAGAAAGATGGGAATCCTTTTTACTGTCCTATCCTACTTAACCACTAAAATCATTTATTAAATGGAAGGCCAAATTTTATTTAAATTAACCGGAAACTCATTATTCATCTTGCATTTCTAAATGAAACGGGATTTTTCACTGGTACATGGAGGTTTTTATTGATGTGGATATTACAGATCAACAGCGGACAGATCTTGATTGAAGCAGGCAGATCTTGACACACTGCGCCGTATTTAGAGAAGAAAACATTCATCACAGTGGCTTCAAATTAATGCAAGTTGTGGACACCTTATCTGACACTAAAGAGGAGATTGATAGAAACTGAAGGACAGTTCATTAGATCTGAGACACTTTATAGATTGATTCGCTCGCTTTCATTTTTCCTTCATCTGCTTCTGAGAGATTAAACACTGTAACCTATTGATTAGCCTCCGTTTGTGGACGAATAGAAAACTTCTGTGGAATTAATCTGTCTGTGGGCCTCCTGCATCTAACATTCTGCAGGTCTCATCCAATCACTCACTTGGTCTTCATGTAAGATCGTAAATGACAGGAAGTCTGGAAAAAACAGGAAATAGCGATTATGATTTATGCTGGTCAGGGTTTGAGCAAGAGGTGTAAAAATGACTATGCCATATAATCTGGGTTATGGAAACCCAGGCATTCGTATATGCCTCAATTTTAATTCCAAAATAATTTAACCTTTAATGTTTTGTCCATAATATTTCTTACATATATACTACAGTATGTCTTTATGAAAACCATTCACTCAGCTCTCGTGTCTGATACACGAAGCAATAACTTCTATAAACTCTGGCTTTATATGCCCCAGTTGACTCGACCTGACAAAACGGATTCAGCCAAATTGCTGAACCTAACAAAATAAATTGTTTGTGACTTGAGGAAATTATAAGCGGGCTTGTCACGTTGTTATCGAGCGAGCTTGTCTGGGTGCTGTCAGGATGTGTTTAAAAGATTTGTCATTACTGCAAAGGTAATATAAACAGGTCTTGTTGTGTGGGTGTCGCTTGTTATACCACCACCACACCACTAGAGGTCACCTTCTCCAGCATACTGACCCTTGTCCAGGTCATTACTGCTCACACACTTGCATAATTTCCTGTTTTTGGTATTTTCAGCCCATGTCAAATACTGTGGGTGTATGTAAATTGCTGTACTTTCAGAATATGAACAGATTTCTTTAAGATCTCGTCTGTTGATGCATGTTCTGTAAAATGCAAGTGTGTCGTATTCCTAGAATCTCAGATATATTATATTCACCATGTTGGTGTTGTCTGTTGTGTGTTCTTTGACCTATAATGTACTAACCACTGTAGTGTTGTTAAACAAGTACCGTTTAATCACACAAAACAACTTTGTGTTTGTACCTATATCACTGTTTTGATTGTGCCTACATTAAATCTGGTTGAGGTTGACCTATAAGTGATAAAAATGAGTGATATTATGTGTTATTATTGAGTAATCATGATTCATTACTGCATGTTAAATGTGCCATGGGTACAGAGAGACAGAAGAATGCAGAATTCAGTCGTTCTAGATGCTCTTGTGTGTTCAGCTTGTGTTGGTGCCACCTTTTTTGACACAGATCACAGACTATGTCGTTTTCTTTCTGCTGCAGTGAATTCTGGGAGCATCAGAGGAATTCTGTTTTTTTCCTGGCAGATGTCCAGAGACTCTAATTTTTCATTTTTTACCTTTTCCCTCTCATTAACCATCATGAACTTTTGTTTAACCGCTCCAGGCCTGTGCTTCCTAGTGTTTGATGTTTGGCAGATTGCATTATTCCATTTTGTCCCTCCGGAGTAGCACAAGGTCCAGATTCCATCATTCGGTTCTGCACACAGTCATGGGTTCGGTGTGAACGCGGTCAGGATGAGTTTCTCATCAGATATCTGCAGTAGAGACACACTGTGCAATCACAACTCTTGTACTGGTAGTATTGTGATGTAATATTTTACTTCCTGATATAATCTCTGACATCAGCAAATTTACACATACTTTTAGTGTTACTGTCTTGTGCTTTTCCTGTTGCACATAGTATGGGTAATGTCTAAGATACCTAAAATAACATTTATAAATATAACAAAAGTTTTTGCCTAAAAGAACCTAAAAGAAACCTTAAAAGAATTGCATTGATGGCAAACAGCATCCACTATTCTTAACATATTGTTAACATTACAGTAGCCATTTGTATAAAAGAGCAATATGTTTTGTTCTCAGGTGGGATTGGGAAAACTATTATTTTACTGTGCCATAAAGAAAATAGGGAAACAAATGAAA
Source organism: Chromobotia macracanthus (assembly GCA_036877525.1). Taxonomy (NCBI): domain Eukaryota; kingdom Metazoa; phylum Chordata; class Actinopteri; order Cypriniformes; family Botiidae; genus Chromobotia; species Chromobotia macracanthus. Next base: position 17,118,116 of record JAZGTH010000001.1, read on the forward strand.
CAGTCTGCATTATTGATCTGAATGTTACAAAGATGGCATCAAATAAACACTGGGGCCTTTTTCCTCATTGTTTTGAACCAAAGCTGCATCATTTTGGTTTAGTACAGCAGCATTTTCATCGCCGTGATTCATACCCAGGAGAGCTGCTCAGAAACTTTAAACAGCTCTAAAACTTTTCGGCATCTGTGCATACACAAAGCTTTTTATGGGAAAACTTTGCAAAGTATTATGCATGAGTCCTCAAGTATTGCCTATCACCTTTGCATGTCATTCCAGCTGAAGCGGTTTGCAGATGCGCTGGATCTTATGAGGGAAATAAAGCTTTATTTTGATAAAAAGGATATTGGTGAGGATGCGTTTCATTCAGCCGAAAGTGATACAGACTCCCACAAATTACATCCTGCCCGAGTGTGGAGGAGAAAGTGTCACCCTTATTTGTCAATATATTTAGTTTGGATGACTGAGCGATTCTCTAGAAAAACAGACTACACACTGCACACAACAGACTACACACACAACCAAACTATCAGACAAGGAGGAGAAAACGTGACAGAGTTAATAATAATAATAATAATATAATACAGTCACATTTAAAATAATACTAGATTTATGCTGTATAACAAAATGTAAAAAATGTAACTAGTAAAGCAAACGTGATTTATCTTGCTGTTTTCAATTTTCAACATTTCAAGTGGGGTTACAATACAGCAAACCAGAAAACCCCATCAGCGCCCCCTACCGACGGGCCGCTCGGACCCGGACGCGCAGGATGAACGTCGTGCGGGAAAAGTTTCCGCGTTTCTCAAAGGAAACGCTGCTGATTTCGCACACGATTCATTGTGTGCTGTCGGTGCTAAAACATCACAACGTTAAATGACACGAAATCACCGCGTTCAAAACACACACAAGAGTCGCACCTGCAGCCAAAGAACAACTTGACCGGGCGAGGTGACGTCACCTGAGCCGCATGAAGCCTTCTGACGTAAGAGTGCGTCGTTATGGCGTTGCTAAGGCGTGTTTTGGCGTGTTGCTATGCGGTTGGCAGGTGGTCGTTTACAAATCCGTGTCAAAAAAACTCATTCCCAAATCTGGGTGATATTCTGGTCTGTAGATTTGACTCAGTTGTGACTGTGTGGCAGCATTCGATTAGTTCAGTCTTGCATTATTATACTTGGCAGCACTCACACATACATACATTCTTGTATGCAGAGATGCACATTTAGGAGAGACGGCTTCATGCAGAGATAGGCCATTAGCATTTGGTACGTAGAAACAGCAGTCACAAGCCACTAACTGCTCACTGCCGCTGCACACACACTGCCTCCTGGCCACAGACGTCCATATCCTCCCTGCTGCTCCCCTGGCTTTTGTGCTAGGCTGTGATCCGCGGATCCGAGATAATGTTCTGTTTGCTCGTTCTGGGTTTAGCATGCCCAGTACCGCCAGGGGGTAGCAAGGCAGATGAATAGTGAGCAAGCCCATGTCGAGGTTTTCCCTTGAGGACTGGCATTGGCAGACTCATGTGGAGCGACAGCCGCACTGATCTGAACCCTGTCTTGGGGGGGTTTCAACCTCTAGAACGGCAACAGCTAGCGTGGACTCATCAAACCGCTTGAAATCTGCGAGATTGTCTATTTGTATCTTTACAAGGGCTGCCAAAGTTAACATGTTAACTTTTGAGATTAGTTTCAATGTTTGATGGTGTGGTGTTTCTGTAGCACCGCTGGTAGAGCATACTGCTGACAGCTCCAAGGTCATGGGTTCGATTCTGAGGGAATGTGTGATTAAAAATGCTTAAATGTAAATGTTAGTTATTTACTTTGTTTTATTGTATTTGTCAAGGCATGAATCACAGTTCTATTGCTAAAACCCTGAGTTTTAACATGTTTCATATAACTAGCCAAAGACCATTTGTGCTACGGACAAAAATAATATTGTATAATATATAGACTTGCAAATTGAAAGCAGTTGATTATTTTGTCCAGTGTTTATCTATTGACTGCGTAATCGTGACCTCATGCTAACTTTAAGTGTGAGGTAGAAGTTGATTTGTCATTGTCGGTTCTTTATGATGACTTGACCTGCCCGGATGTTGACGAACTGTGAAGTCGTCTAAGCCGCGGCAGCACAGCTCAGATGGGATAATCGGTTAATCCATTATCTGCTTAGCTACGGAGGTGGCTGCCCATGTGTGTCTTATTGGCCCTTATTTAATGATGAAGAGACTTTCCACAGAGAATAAGAACTAAAGGGGATTTTGAAGGGCAGGTTTCTGTCAGCTCAGAAAGCGCTGCATGTCTCTTTCACTGCACTATCCTCGCCTGACCTGCGACACGATGAAACGGCGAATCACAGTTGCTGTTGTGTTGCCCTCTTCCAGTCTTATTATTGACAATAGTGCAGATCAAAGGGGAAAAGATTTCGTAAATCCTTGTTGTGATTGCTTCTGTCGAAAAACATGTTTGCTCAGATACAGAATGCCCCATCCAGGCGTTCACCTTTCATCTTAAAATCCATCTCTCGAAAAGTTTCACGACAAAGTCTGTTCTTTCAGTACTAACTGTCAAAACTGGCTTTAGCGAGGTTTTTTCTTTTCCTGAGGAGGGATTTCATATCTTTTCTAAAGCCTTTCCTGAGACTTTCTTTCAGTCACACAGTTTGACGTCTCTCTTCCTTAGGCAGCGGGAGATGCGTGTTGTCCCACAGAAATGGTAGGTGAGGCGTGAGTGAACGTTTCTCGCTGTGGGCATTAGCATTAGCATTGGATTAGCGGAGTGCTTCCTGTGCAAGCTCTTTTTGTGGATCATCTACATTCATCAGCATGGGTCTGCCTTACGTGTCCATCCTGCTGAAACACTCACATGTATGTACAAGCAGGCATGCCAGCTAACAATTTTCCTAACATTTCCTACAAACACATTAACGATGTTATTAAGACAGTTCTAGAAATGTTCAAAGCAAACAGTTTTTTAGACATGGTATTAATGTTACAGGTTGGTTATAAGAATGCCATTTAAGCCTTTAAATTCTGTAATGTTTTTAAAATGTTCCACTAACAACTTAAGAATAATGTTTTTTTGGTATATTTGACACTTATGTTACTGCAAGAACGTTTTTGATAACTTGAAGAGAACTTTTAGAAAACATTAGCCAGTGTTCTGAGAACGTTCCATGGTAGCTGGGCTGTAGTCTACCGTTGCTACAGAAGACAACTGGTTGATGCCGTTTACTCTTATAATTAGAGAATGGATCAGATAGCTATTAGCAGCTTAGTTAGACTAGCTCAACCGCTTTAATCTGTGACCAGTTCTCTCTTAAGTCCGCCTGTTAAATTCTGTAATCCTTAACAGTTCACATTTCAGTAGCTACAGTTCTCTGAAACGATTCTCTCTCTCTTTTTCCAATGGCTAATGAGTTAGCTGAGACCAGGTAACTTTGTACCATCATCTTATTTAAAGGGGAAGTGTAAAAATAATGCATTCCCTTCTTTAATAGAAGAGATGTAAGATACAATACATTTCACTGAGATTCCAAATGTCACTTCCTCATTTTAAGTGAACCCATATTTAGTCTAGTTTGGGTCATATTGTTTTAGTTTTGTTGCTGGTTTGCAAGAATAAAGCATATCAGTGTTGAAATCTGCTTATCATCTCGTAATACCAAGTAAGAGCTGAATTTATGACCAGTACTTTACACAGTTGGACACATGGCTTGTCATCTCTAACTATGCCCGGTTATAGTTGCATGTAATTATTTGCATTTCTTCCATGCTTTCCCAGTTTTGGGTCACGACCCACCAGTTCAAAACCTTCTGCCCTATTATGCTTCATTGTTATTCTGAGATTTTCTTGCACCCTTGGGTCTGTTTTTTTATTGTAACCAAATAAGAATCGGCTACAGAGGTTGAATACTGATGCGTGTAGAGGAGTAGCAGAGTGATCTGATAGGCCAAAAGGTTACAGATTTGAGACCTTGTTTGAAAGCTACATGAACTGTTGATTTGTGGAGATCTTCCATATCAGGTTATATGCAGACTGTGTATTTTTACCATTGTTTAATTTAAATGGCCATGACTTTTAAATGTTAAAAATGTGTGCCAATTCGATTGCACTTCTTTACAAAACCATGCATACTTGCTAAAATTGAGTTTGATTTAATTAAATGTGATCATTTTGCTACGATTAATATTTATTCATTTCCTGAGGTCACCTTGTAATGGACAGTCATGTGTTTGTCTGATATTAAAATGTGGAGGTTCAGTTGTTTTAGCAGTTTAGTTTCACTAAATGATGATTTTGAGCGAGGGAGGATGTTTCAAGATCTGAAAGTTACTGTGTTTTTCCAAGTACATTGAAATTTATCTGTGATTGTCATTGTTGGATTGATGCAGTTTTTGTGTTGATAAAACGTAAAACATATGAAAATATATTTCCCATTTATGAAAAAAGCAAAAAAGCTACTTTTCTCCTGAGATTGATTAGACTGCAGGTTTTACCTGAACTTTATAGAAAATGAATTTTATCATTCAGTTCTGTAGGCAGAAATATGTTAGGTCTTAAAGAGTTGTTGTCTTTGTATTCTAGCAGAGCTGTGTGTTTGTCTGTGTGCGTTTGTGCGTTTGTGTGTATGTGTGCGTGCGTTTGTTTGTGTGCGCATTTGTGTTTGTGTGTGTGTTTGTCTGTGTGCGTTTGTGTGTGTGTGTGCGTGTATGTGCGTTTGTTTGTGTGCGCATTTGTGTTTGTTTTTGTGTGTATGTGTGTGTGTGCGCGTGAGTGTTTGTGTGTGTGTTTGTTTGTTTGTGTGCGTTTGTGTGTGCGTTTGTGTGTACTTGTGTGTCTGTGTGTGTGTGTGGTGTGCCTCTGTGCGATGATGATTTAATAACAGTCAAGAGATGATTTCACTAGCGCAGATCAATGTTGAGTGGCCAGAGAAAGAGAAAATTATTACTCTGCACTCTCAATACCTTTTACAAGCGAAGCCTCTCATGGCGTCCCATTGCAGCACTTTTATCAAACTGATATGGAGGGCTGGAAAATCATATAAAAATGCTATTTATTTTTCATCTCCTCTTATATTACACTTGTGCACTTCTTCTGCCTCGTCTCCCCAAAGGTTTGGAGGTATTGTTTAGGATGAAATGGAGACAAATGCTTGAGCTTTCTGTGTGTGCAGGCTTAGGCATCCTCATGCAGCAGTCTAAGAGAGATGTATGAAAACAACATATATGTGGGAATTCGAAACCTATGTGGATTGTTTAATGATACAATGTAAACGACCTGTAACTTTTCAATCTCCACTCTTTCCTTATATTATTTTAAAATATTAAAACGTGTGTGTGTTTGGTGACACTCAACTGAATGAGACATAAAGAGAAAAAACTATTTTTGCATAATTCCAATTGAATTAAAATATCTAAAATGTAAGAATTACGACACATAAAGGCATGAACTCACTAGTTAATCTCACGCAGTCACAGAACGTTTGACTGCAGCCGTTTTACTGAGATGAAAGAAAGCTGTTTTTGTGACACGGACAATGTACGATTTAACACTCCATTCAGAGGGAAAATGAACTCTCAGGTTCTTTGTCTGCGGTTTTACATGCAGAGTCTGATTGCCAAGATTATTTAATTTTTTATTCTGAAAGATGTGCCCAATTGTATCAAGTCCCAGAAATTGGTTTTCTTTGCAGTTGTAGTAGTTGACAGGCAAATCATTTTGTGTGTTTGAGTATTGACATCACCTGTCAAATACTGACCTGAAATTACTCAAATTATCTTTGTGAGCGTACACACACACAATGACAAAGTTCCCAGCCACTGCTGTGTTGTTTAAACCAGCTGATGAATATGTTTCAGATGTGTGTTGGAACACATAAATTATTCATATTGTTAAAATCACAATTCCCATGGCAACGACTGCAGCGACGTACAGAAATCCAGACGGGGCTACAGAGAAATTATGGGATGTTGCCTTTAAATACAGTGAGGAACATCTTAATGTGATATGACAGCTTAAAAAAAGTCCATGGTGCACAATGAAAAGAATTAATTTTTTTCTTGTGATAATTATATTTTGTGATTGTTCGACGGATGACTGCAGCCACTTGAATTAAATCGTTTAAGGCTGCATTCATGTTGAAGTGTGAAATTATGTTGATGTTAAATTGCTTTCACTCACCCAGAATACACTGTGTAAATACTATGACTCTGTTACAACATTGTTCTGTTTGTTTAAGTGTCCTATCCAGCCAGACACAGTAACAGTTCTCAACCAATGGCTGCCTGTATTTCTGACCAGATGGCGAGAGTGTTTGAGTGTTAACTTATTTAAAGCAGCAACCCATAACTTTCTGCAATAAAAATGCTGGTGCTGGAATGATGGAGGTGTTTGTAGCTTGTTTTACAGCAATTGCTTATTTAAACTTAAAAAACAGTGATGGCGATAGAGATGCAAACATTACAGATTGCAGCTTTAAAAACAGTCTTTTTTGCACTTTAGGGTTAGGGTCTTTCACCTCTAAAAATAAACAGTTTAACTTCAGTTTTACAATTTTATTTTTGTATTTATCTTTTGCCCTATTCCAGTTGAACCTTTTGATTTATTTACCTATTTCTTTGTCAAATTGAAATCTGATCTTGGTCTTCTGGGAAGTGATCATTAAATCATCCATAATTCTCCATATTCTGCCAGTGTGTGATTGAATCAAAAATATATTATCTGTCATGGGCAGCACTTGTGAAAAGCCCCGTCCATCTTCCTGTGAAGGTGTTATCAGACAGTCTTCTGACTCAGGCCTCGTCCGCATCCATTGCTGCTTGGGAAATGATAGACTCTTAATGTGCTCAGCACACAAGATTATGACTATTGATTACATGCTCATTAAATTATGTCCAAGGTAGTGCATCAAAATTGATTCATGCGGTTCATGAGATGAGTAATGGCTTTCAATCTCTGATCAGGTTTCACACTGAATACACCTTCACCAGCACTTCACCTGATCATAACCACTTACCTGAATAGTTCATCAAAAAAATCACACTTCTGTCTTTATTTAATCACCCTAATGTTGTACCAAACCATGTGATTTGATGTGATGTGCTATGCTATGTTATACTGTTACGCTACACAACGTTGCGCTATGCTGTGATGCTATGGCTTGTTATGTATTCTAGTCATATAAACTACTTTTGGAGACTCTGCAACTGTCATTTTGTGGAAATAGATGTGTAAACATCATACAAATTCTTATCTCAGTGGAAGAAATAGATTTAGAACATGACGAGGGTGAGAAAATAATGCTGGAACTTTATTTGTCTTTGGGTTAGCGGTCTCTTTAAGCTTGTTAGAACTCACAATGGAGTCTTGGGGTCATCTTCACAGCGCGCTTGAAACGTGGCCCACCAGATCAGAGGAAAGTTGCCTTGTTTCCATCAGAGGCCTTTGTCCCAGGAGCCCACACTTCTCAAACAGCAGGGGGTCCCAGCGCTCTCCGCCACACGTACTGCGGTATTAAAAGGCCAATGAGGCGGTTCCCCAACACAGAGGTGAAGCTGGTATTACACACATTAGTCTTCTCATTAAACAGGCCCGTAGGGAGACTCGTTGTTTTAATTGAAAGAGAAGTGACGGGTGGGAGCGCTATTTCCATGTGAAGTTAAACAGTGGAATCAACAGGGAGCTGCCCTGGAACACAGGACCTAATATCCCCAAAACCTATCCACGCTCCGCAAACAAGGTTTCTGAGTTTCACTGCTGTGTAATCTATCCTCCATGATGGCGACTGTTGCTCATTAAACAAAACCTGGTTTGATTAAAAACGTCTCTGGTAATTGCAGCTGTTTGTGAAGTTGTTTGTGAGGCTTACGGTTTGCAGAGGCTGTTAATTGAATCAGAAGTCATGTTTTGGTCTCAAATGAGGCTTGTGAGTTTGTCAGACTTAAAAACATGAAAATTCTGCACGCTCACGGACTCCAGAACATTCCTGAAACAAGTGGCCTTTGAGCATGTTACAGGGTAGAAATTTAAATAAACTCTTCCTTATGTTGTTCCAATTTCAAACAGCTTTTTTTTTCTCTGGATCACAAATTGAAGATTTTTCAAATTGCTATATTAAAGCTGTGATCTGTAACTTTTGTCTCTCTACCACCCTCTCTGTTTGAATCATAAAATTGCAAGTTACTTGCAAAGTTATTTTTTATGTGGATGACAAGTTTTAGGCAATTGCTGTAAGGACAAGCTACAAATTGTCCACGATCTTCAGCAGCCACACACACAATGCAGTAACAGATTCATCTTTCTGTTTACAGACGTGACATAAATAAACAGATGAATGATGTCAAACTGTTTCCTGTGAAAACAGACCCGACAGCTGAAATGATAAATTATTATTATTATAAACTTACTGTTGCGAATCAGGGTGAGGTAAGGAGATTGTGTTGAACATGGTTCTGTTATGTACTTGCTCAGTAACAGACTGATTTAATCATTTTGTTTATTTTGTTCATTTTTAACCAGTTAAAGTTACAGATTGCAGCTTTAAATATAATTACAGTTATAGAGGGGGGCAGGTATGATGAAGGCCTATATGATTTATTTGCCATAGTCTCTTCAAGGTGCTTCCTATGGTGTTGTTTGTGGTAACAAAGTACAAAGAAAAAACAGCACATTGGTCTGGAGTGACAGGAGAGGGTGCACAAAATGACCAAATTACAATTTTTGGGTGAATTATTCTTTTGACCCCATTGAAAATGAAATCAGTGTCAGTAAACCTGAGATTATGATAAGAAGAAAATGATTGAAGAAACCGACAAACGATTTGTTAGTCTCACAGCCGTCATATCCCAATAAACTGACCTTCAGTGCCATTCTGCTCTCCAGTAACTTCCTGGGCGCTCAGAATCTGATCTGGCCGACCACAATTTCCTGTTGTGCTGTCTGGTGTATTTAATGAAGGAGAGAGTGTTAGGACACAGTGTGCTGGAGGAATTAAAATGAAGTTCTGGAGGAGTTTTGAAGGTTGTGAGGCCCATTTGCAAAGAGAGTGAAAATTAATATCACTCAAAGATCTGCACGGTAAACAACAGACCTCGTGTTATGAAAATATAAAGCCACGTAAAACCTCAAGTACAGGCAAAATATAAATATAACTACAACAGAATAAAAGCTTTTCAATAAACCCCTGATGATTCTGCACTGTGAAACAACAAGTAGACATATCTTTCTAAATTTAGAGAAATATTCGCAAAGTGCACAGTGTCTGTATGTAATATCTGAACAGAAAACAAAATACTGTGTTGTAGCAATAAACGTCGCATTGACCACAGAAAACATTGTGTAGAATTATCAATAAACTTTTACATTTGCATTCGGAAGGGGTTGAAAGTTCCAGACTTAAAGATTTTAATCAATAACTTCAGAACTAATATTTATGCATAATGCATGAATGTAACACCACGATAATCTTTCCTGCCCTGTAGTTTTTCTGGAAACATACTGAATTCTTAAAGGTAGAGGCCAGCAACAGCAAGCTAGCTTTAAAGGCATAAGATCCTGACCTCTCTTCAGAGTGCTCTCCAAAGCCATGCCTCCTCCAACACATGAACACATGCATACTGTAGTTTGACAGGCAAGTAGGATGTCCTATCATTGCATTCAGACCAAATTTAATAGCAAGTCCATGTCCATATCCGTGGAGATGAGAAAACACGTTCTGCTGTATACTGCCCAAAGAAACATCATTAGTTCACACATTATAAGGCTCTCCTTTTAAATCATCCAGCCCGACCCAGCAGGCTTTGAGCTGCCCAATTAAATCTGTAGAGTAACGAGATGTTCCCTACATGCTACAGAAAGATGTGAGGGCTTCACTCCACCAGCATCTGATGATGGACAATCATGCTGACAACAGTTTCTTATGACCTTTCTGAAGATGGAGATGAGTGTGGGAAATGGCTGAAACCTTCATGCACAGAACACATCTCTCACACACACACACACGTGTACCCGGGCCTCATGGTGGCTCTAACTATTGGCAGGTGTGTGGGGTGACCGCCCACCTCTCAGCCGCAGACTGATTTACACCTACAGCATGAAGCTTTTCAATCCACAACTCCAAACCGTGTCTATTAACTTCTGCAGCCCTGTGAGTCTGTCTTACACTAGTGTTCCTTTAAATCTAGCTTCTTTCTGTAGTACCTATATCTATATATCTATAGATATGTTTGTGTATATATATAAAACACACTTTTTAATACAGTAGTTAGGTTTAATAAGTAGTTAAGACAATAATTCTAATTATCTTCTGCTTTTTTTAAGAAAAAATCACACAAATGCTTTAAAGGAATGAAAAGTGTTTTGGCTTCAGTGTATGGATAGTAAAATAACCTGCAATTTTATATCTCAAACAGAGATGGCGACAGAGAGGCGAAAGTTACGGATTGTAGCTTCAATGCAAATGTTCTTATTGTTGACTAGTTAATTTCTGAGAAGTCTGTGTCTTCACTCATCCACATCACTGCACTTTACTGCAGAAACGCTGCCTGTCGTTGCTGCTGCTGTTGTTATGGTCAACGCCATAAATTGGTTGTCAAGCATAAAAATATATGATGCTTATATTTTATGGCGTGCATTACAGCGACACATACAGTATTATACAATATTAAAGATTTACACAGTTCTTTATCGGGGTATGTGGCAGAACTCGATGCAGTTCCACTTTATTTTACCCTTGTAAGCCTTTTTTATGAGGTGAGAACAACAGCTGATACAGAATATCACACTGGGTCTGTGCATTCAGAGAGATTAAAAGAAATCTGAAGTATGCACAGTTCTTTTATCATAATAATGATTTGAAGTGACTGTGTTTTGCATGGAAATACGTTCATGGTGTGATGCAGAGTTAGATTGGGAGTGTCGGTCTGGAGCCATGAGGGGTACACATTGATCTAATGTTGTAAAGACGTGCATTTAGGATGTGCTTTCTCTCTCTCGCTCTCTTTCACTCTCTCTCTCTCTCTCTACTTCTCTATCTATCTGATTACCCACACAAACAACTCACAGACAGTATTTGTCATGAGCAGTCATATGAGTCATACTGTAGTGTGGCTATACAGTATGCTAGCGTTCATCTGTTGTGTTTGTATCGAGAGATAACCATACTTTTTGCTCTCTCCAATTATCCTGTTGATGAATATTTAAAATATTATAATATTTATATTTTAAACAAAGACCATTGGGAAAGTTTGGGTTGTTGCCAGGGTGTTGCTACGCAATGTCTGTTTATGTGCCTGCCAGGGTGTTTCTAAGGTTTTCCGGGAGGTTGATGTGTTATTGAATCAGATGATCACTGGATGCTCCTGGATTTGTGTAGGTGGATATGAAGAATGAAAGGCACCTTTCGGTGTTAATGAGCCATTGTCTTCCACATCATTAAATAATGACTTCATAAATTAAGTCCAACCATAAAACACTTCAGCTGATCTCTGCCCAGTCAGGAGGTTCCCTCATTCAAATAAAAGACTCTTCAAAATGAAGGTTCTTCACAGTGATGCCAGAGAGGAACCATTCAGTCAAGGCTTCTTAGAACCATTTCTTTCTTACCTTTTCACAGTCTAAAGAACCGTTTGTGAAACAGAAAGGTTCTGCGGGTGTTAAAGGTTCTTTACAGAACCATACAGCCAGCACCTTTTTGAAGAGTGTGAGTGGACCATAAACGTTCCTTCAACACATTTTGCAATGCATCAGATTGTTTTTTTTATCTGAAATGAATCTGTTTCTTTATTGTGGAGATGACAAACCTCGTTTGGTGTTTACTGTCGTGCTTTGTAAAGCATCTTGGTCTGATATTTTGTAATTAATGATTTTTTTGACGCGTTCAAATACTTTTCTGGATCTACTACTCTGCAAAACAAGGAAACCAGAGACTGCTCGAACCTCCCTCATTCATTGCTTAAGAGTTCAGCTTGGGTTACTTTCAGGCACCGCGGAACGGCGCAGCGCGTCCACCGCGCACTCCGGCGTGTGAAGCGTCCCTGACGCGGAGACGCGCCGACACTGTGCCATTGCGCGTCGGGGCGGGCGGCTCTGACGCGCAGGTCTGAGGACCTGGGGGATACTGGAGCCTCGTTCATTCGCACCCGCACTCCTCCACACGCCTCCTGGCGTAGCAGTACAGAAGCCCAACGTTCAGAGAGCTGCCGGCGCGCAGCATCACCAATGCCGGATACAGAGAGCGCAGTCAGCTCTCCAGCGCACGGACCAGCAGCGAGTATGTGAAGTAGTCTGATGCCCGCAGAAATGGACCAGGGGAACCACTTCATCCTTCTGCTGCTGCTTCTGCAGGTTCGGCTCACGGTCGCAGAGTTTTTTCCAGGCAAGTTTGCGTTGTCTTGCGTTTCTCTCCGGCACTTGTGAGGTCTGGATACCGTAACCCAAGACGGGATGAAACTTTAATCATTTCCGCCGAATTTAAACGCACCTCGACCGAAGACGAAGTTCATGTTCTGGATATCCGCCGTACTTGTGCGTCTGATGTTGCTTCCAGCCTTTATCTGTTATATTGAGGATGGTGGAGAATAGATAAGCACGCATTTTTATATCAGACGTGTGTCTTTATTAAAAGATGAATAAATACAGTGCGGATAGATACGGCAATATCTTAATATTTAAACTGTTAGAATATGTTAATGTATATGCGCGTATATGCCTCTGTATGTATATGCATAAACCTTCATATGAAGAAAAGTTTACTTCGTCACTAATTAATTAAGTGTGAGCTTTTCGGTCTGATATTTAAAACATCTGTGAGTTATTAGTTACAGGAAGACCGTCATGTAATTTTTGCATTTATCAGTGATGGTTTTGAAGCATTGCTGGGGACAGAGATCAGATCTTAAAATAGTCTCGTATCGAGTAAGCGGAGCGGAGAAACTGCAGTTCGTCTCTCCGCCAGCGGGTGGCGCTCTGGGCACATCCAAACCCCAGCTTCTCTGCTTTATTCCCAGAGAAATGTGGATTTGTGCTGGACCTGCACATGTTTCTCCACTTCTTTCCTTTTGAATATCATAATTAGTTTTGAACAGCATCGTTTCTGACGTGTTCAGAGAAAGAACTGCATTAAAATGTAATAATGATGTACAATTAATGATGCAGTTCACTGTTATGGCACGATTTCTTTAAAAAGAACGTTTCCAGATGTGTTTGTATGAAATTACCAAATGAACACCTGTCTTTATTATTTCATGAGAGGTTAGTGCAGTCATCTACTTTTTAAATAGCTGTTTTTAGCATTTACATAATGCATATTAAAACAAACATTTTCAGTAGGAGATGTTTTGTATTTCACACCATCGTTTCTTTATTTATGACATATAATTAATAAAGCTGATTGTTAGGTAAAAACATTAATAAATACAATAAATGTTCTGCCTATTAAGCATAAAAGTTAAGAAAATTCATTCTTTGTAGAATTTAATTAATTTGTCTTTTTTATCTACAGAACATAAAGTTTATTAAATGCTATTTTCAAAGCTTTCAGCATTTCAGTCAAGATTATATGAAACTAGATGAAGAAAAACCTCAGCAGACACAACGATATAGATAATAGACAGAGAAACTGATACATACGTTCTTGCTACGTTCAGAGGTTGAATAATAATCGGACTAAATGTTTAGTTTGTACACCTGATCATGCTTGACAGCGGTCTGCAGTTTTAAAGACAATTACTTGTACACATATGATATGCTTCTGTAATACATGTCATGCCCTGCTTGGATTAACGTGCTGGCTTTATAAGCCCCAGTCCGGTATTTTTACATTTCAGTGCTTTTAAAACCACGTCTACTCTGGCTCTTCTTGTGAGGATAATTTGTGTTCAGTTCTATCTTCAGCTGTAATTTTGGCAGGACCAGCAAGAGTTTCTCTGTGCTTCAGTGAATAACCTGACAAGTGTGGACTTCTCTTTATTCACCAGCGTGAGGAAACCAAAGAACTCACACATATAAAATACACAAACTAAAAATGTGTGATTTTGTACTATAGTGATAGTGTGGTATTCTTTGGCATGCCTTCACTTACTTTAAACTATTGATGATACTTTGGTGTATACCATGGTGTTTTTGTGATACCCCATAAATACTATGGTACTACCATGGTGCTCATCCAAAAAACATGATAGCACCATGATGCCTGTCCACAATGTACAATGAACAATGTAAATACCGTAGTACATGAATACAGTAACAATTTGTCGCCGTAGTTTATTTAAAAGTACTATTGTTTTGTCCTCTGACATCACCCCAGTACTTTTTTGTGAGTGAACCCTCAAGGGAGGCATAAACGGTTCCATGAGATTTATTTCCACATATTGATGGACAGCTTTTATATTTTATTGACGTTTACTCAATTTAGAAGCAGTTTTAGTTCACTGCATGTCTGCGGGTGAAGCGGTTAATGCTTTAAAAGTGCCCGTGGTTCCATTGAAATATTCCCATTTTTCATTTAATTGAATATCTTTGGCAGAGGGGGACAAAGAGGAAACATGTCTGACTGATCCCGTTTGCCAGCTGCTCCCTGTCATGCTGTTGTCATGAGATCATCAGAGCTTTTAAACTCCTCTTAAAAAGTGTGATATATGGTAATACCATGGTACTTTCTCTCTGCACACTTCTGGGCTTTCGGTCATCCCACTTCATGAGCTGTATCCTGGGATGGTCTTTAAATACATATTTTTGTATATAAAATTAATATGTAAGTGAAGTTTATATTTGGGCCCTTTTATGAGGGGGCCTCTGTGGACCTGGAGAAAGAAGGCCCCACCCCCAAAAATGTTGGTTTGTGAATTTTAGTGACGTAATGATGATGGATTACAGGGCCAGTTTAGTTGTTGTAATACAGAAGCATCGTTTTTTATATGCGTGCCAGGATTGTTAATTTTGTTGATGTTTCGATGTCTATTATTAGTAAGAATGATAAATTAAAACTAATGAGAGATCATATAGCCTAAGGGAGCTGTGGATGTGTCTGTCTCTCTCTGTCTGTTGTGTGACAGCTTCTAATTAGCAGTTCAGTGAAGTCTCTTATCATCTGCACTGCACCAGACTAATGGCTAATCCAGAAGCTGCCAGACTACACGATAATCCGGTACAATTACTCTGTGTGTGTGTGTGTGACTGTAATTCTCTGGGCTTTATATGAATACTCATCCCTCCAGCATGAGACAACACTCGTGTCATTTTGGGTACTGTTGTGTTCAGAAATGAATGCACAATGTTTCTGTTGGCTGCTGACTCTCTCTTTCTTCACTACATGTCTTTGAAAGACAGAATGTTATTCTCTCTGTTTGTTGCTGGGGCGGAGAACTTGTATTTTTGCACACTTTAGAATAGATGGTATATTTAGAAATTTCGTTCTACTCATATAGGTGTAGCTGCAAAGAATTCATTGTACCTATGTGACCCAGAATTTAGGAAATTTATTTGGGGAATTCATTGAATCATGAAGTCTCTTTATGACAAGTGCTTAATGGGGAGGAGCTTGGTAACATCACCCAGAGAAAAGTATTTTCATCAGCCAAAACATTTTGTTGTGGTTTAATTATTATGAAGAAAACATTTTATTTTATTTCTTTGAAATACTAGGGAAAAGTTCATAATAAGACCAGGAAGGTGTGTTAAGAAAGCAAATAAGAGTTAATAATGGTGATTTTCAATGATTTTGCATTATTATATTAGTAGCTGAACTTTTGAACTCAAATTTAGCTTAATGCCAATCTCAGATCAATATTTATATTTTTCAGCCTCTGGATCAAAACACAGTTCAGCGCGTAAGAGCTCCAAATAATGAACAGAAAGCTCATTCCATCTCTGAGCTCTTGAGTGAAACACTTTGTTCGTGTGAAATGGCCGCCTCTGAGCTGTGGGTCTGACCTCCAGTCAAACAAGAGTATGAAAGCAGTAAAAACTCCAGAGTGAAGTAGCTACAAATGGCGAAAGAAACTTAAAAGACAAGAAAAACACTATTAAACTTCATCGAGAGCTACCAGCACACAGCGAGAGTGATTTCTCGACCAGGCTGCCGGGGGTAAACGAGCGGGCGCGTCTGAAAGCTTCGCTCGCCCGGCTCGTGTGGAAAAAAGCACCTTGCCTGACTGTGACGGCTCTCTGTTGTGTTGTGATTGCCGCTCTAGACTGAGATGGAGCTCGCGTCTGAGGGGGCGGCATAACAATGTGAGAAATCAGGGAAAAATGAAGCGCTGAGAGCCGCGACCGAGAGATAGCAGAGAGAGAAAAGAGGCGGCAAAAAACTCAATGGTTGAAGTGGCTCCAGAAACGAGACACCCGAGAGGACCAACAAATGACTTTGCGAGGGCTGTCGGGACATAATGGATTCCACGCAGGCGCGTGTGTGCGCGGGAACATGATTATTTCCCGCGTGTCCATTAGAAAGCACCGGGGCCGTAATTGTTTTCTTTGACCTGCTTGTTATCGCTGTGCTCTCGGGTTGCCAGGTTTCACCGCTCCACTCCTGCCCTCTGACAAGCTGTCACTCAACGCCCTGTTTAGTATTCGGGTGAGAGCGAGAGAGAAAGACAGGCTGTCAGAGGTGTTATCTGCATGAATGTGCCCGTCTAATCCTCCCCACTTATTCTATTTGGGTGACTAAATGACAGCTCAATACTGGAGTGCAGGCCAAGTCCACTATAAATGAGACGTCTCCTCCATAAGCTGTAGAGAGCATGAAGCCTTTCCAGAAGCCATCTTTAATAGCTGAGGAGTTACTTGGAATTGAGCCATTATTTAAAGGGACAGTGCACCTTAAAAATGATCATTTTGTGCTTGTATTATCTTCTCTTATGTCACATGTAGCAAAATGTCCAGGTTGCTTTTTTCTATATAATGAAGGTGGATGTTTATCTTTATAATCTTTAATCTAAATGGAATGACTTTGTTTTGGGTGATGTTAGCAAGCCATATTATTTTTCAGCCCCTCCCCTCCACCACCTGTCATACAGAGACCAGTTCTCATGATCTTATCAATTCCTAATAGATGAAATAAAGTCCAGCCCGGCATTTTATTTATTGATTGAAATATAACACTTTTCTTGGATTTATTCATATTATTAAAGTTTTAGGGGTTGTAAATGCTGTATCACATTGACTTTAAAGGGATAGTTCACCCAAAAATGAAATTTCTTCCATGATCTACTCGCTCTCATGTCATTCAAAACCTGTATGACTGTTTTACTTCTGAGCAACACAGAAGATATTTTATCTGTGGCACCCATTGACTTTCATTGTCTTGATACAAAACCACTGAGACATTTCTCAAAAAAAGGTCACTTTTGGGAGAACTATTTCTTTGAGGTAACAATTGCAATAAATAACTTTTTAATGTCTTTTTAAAGTCTTGGTCATACGACTCTATATTCGTATGAATATAGAGTCGAACATATATTTTGAACACTGTTCAAAATCATTGTGCGATTATTGTATGAAGATATTTCGCTTAGAATACAGTATATATATATACCTGTTACAGTAGAAGGTCAGTGTTCCATGTTCTTTTGAGGTTTGAGGTTGGACTCTTCTCATACAGGTTTCATGTAATGTCATTGGCGGTAAATTAATTAAGCATCAACTCTGATCTAGTCTTACGGTAAGAGAGAGGAAATAAAAACGAGATGTTCCACTCGTCTTTCATCCGTTTCTCCAGGGCACAAACTTCATTTCTTCATTCGTCAGAACTCTCTCTCTCCGTCAGGGTCATGCTTATTGTGGACGGCAGAAGGACCCTCTCTGATGTCCAGGGTGTTGAGGGATTTAACGTGTGATAAAAAGTAATTATATTTTTTTCCACTTGATGTGTGTAAGGCCGGATTTACAGACCGCAGGACTCTCGCTGAAAGATTCATGAGAGCTTATGGAAAGAGAGAGCGCGAAAGAGAGAGACTTCTATAATGGAGGAAAAGGAAGACAGGGTCAGGAAAGGGGATGAAAATATTGTAACCAGAAACAGAAATGTGAGTTTGACACAATATTAGTTTTAGTTTTGAAGGTGAAAACATTTATGATTGATATTGTTGAATGAGATTAGGTGTGTTTCATTGTTTGGATGGGTTGAGCCTTTTTATCCATCTGCCTGTCTGTAATTTAACCATGAATAAGTGTGAGGCACACTTCCTAAAACCCTCAGGTAGACACGCTTTAGCTTTAGATAGTACAGAACAAATTATTTTTATGCTAAATAATATAGATTATATTATTAGCCTCATAAGAGGCTGTTTACAGGCTCCATACAATGCAGCAAATTAACTGCAGCCATTTAATGTGTGAGCTGCACTTTCTGCTCCCTGTCTGACAGAACTAAACACATCCCAGAGGAAAACTATATTGATCTGATGTTGCTCTTTCATTACTCTTGTGACTTGCTGTTTTCAGTTATATTCATGTATCCACTTTCTCATTAGAATACGTCATTTAGGAGAAATAAAAACGAGAAAATTGCTTTAATTCAGTAAGAATATAGAGGTGTGATATTAATGAGAATTAATTGAAAGTATTTGATGAAATGTCTTTGAGTTTTGATGGCATATATTTGTGTCTTTGGAACTCCAATCACAGTTTGAGACGTCGTTGAGATCTTTGAAACTCCAGTAGAGACATGTGAGGTCTCCGAGGTCTTTTTCTCAGGAGTAAAATCTGAGATTCAAGCAAGTCTCTCAGTGGTGTTTTGGATGAAACATCAGAGTTATTAAAGAGATCTCGTGTGATTTTTCTTTCCTGTGGGATTAAGCGCTGTGTTCTTCACAGCGGTGTGGGTGGAGATTGAGCTGTTTTTGTTGCCATAGCGTGTGAGGCTCAATTACAGCGTCATTATGGTTGTTAAAGAGACAGCAGCACGTTTGACGCCCCATCACATCTCTGTCTCTCTGCCTACAGCCCTGTCAACACAACGCTCTCCAAATCAATAGAGCAATAAAAAGCTTTAGACACCAACAGTGAGGCCCTCATTTCAACGTGACACTGCATCCCGTTCTGTTCACAACACACACACAGTGAATGGATTTCTGTTCAGAGCTGCTAGTGGCTGAGAAGAAACATACTAAGTGGCGCTTAGAGTTTTACAACCAGAGAGAGAGAGAAAGAGAGAGAGAGCAGAAATTAAAATGAAAGAAACCCAGAGAGCGAGAGAGAGAGAGAGAAGAAAGCAATCAGTCACAAGAGGCTGCGTGTTATTGCAATTTTACCCCAGTTAAGGGGTGCTGTTAGGCGCGCTGGGAAGCAGAGGTAAGAAACCGTGGTAAAAACACTGTAACAGCCTCAAGTGGTTTATTGCTTTGTTAAAACACAGGCAACAACAATATGATCAAAGACATCAACATTTAATAAACAGTTTTTTCTATCAGTAATATAGTTCATTAGTTTATCTGTAGGAGGGCTGGTGAATAGCTAAAACATCTCAAACATACAATATTTTTCATCCTTTTGATTAGATTTAATACATCTCTTGATATTTAAATATTAGCTATGAAATGGCTTTGAATGATGATTTATTCTTTGTTAATTAAAGGAACAATTTTGCAGACCACAGCTGATGTTAAATGTAAAATGTTAAATGAAATATTAACGCTAATTTCTTTTCTGTAAATGAACAAAATACTGATTTTAATATGTTAAAATTATCTTTTTTTTGTTACTTTGTTGCTTTATTTCATCTAGCCAACAAAATAAATAGAAATATATCTAAAGCAATATAAAGAAATTACACACATGTACACCTCAGTCTTAAAATTAAACATTCTTAAAAGGTTCTTCACAGCCGTGCCATAGAAGAACCATTTCTGCTCAAAGAACCCTTCAGTCAAAGAACTATTTCTTTCCCACCACCTAATTTGTTTCTACAATAAAGAACCTTTTGTGCAACAGAAAAGTTCTGCAGATGGTAAAGGTTCTTTATGGAACCATACAGCCACAGATGGTTCTGCTATGGTGTCATGAAGCACCTTTTTTAAAAGCGTTGACACATTTCTGTAGAATTCAATGTAGGTGAACATTTTTCATAAGTTGAGCATTCATTGCTTTTGAAACACTCTGGCAGTGGCTTATCCAATGGGATTTTAAAGTCAGAAGTGTCTGTTTCATAAATGCAGTTCTAGAACTGATGGAGATGAACTGTGTCACTGCACTGCTAGTGGGGCTTTAAGATGGACTTCCTGTTTGTAAGCAGGTTTGAATAAAGCAGACACAGAGTGTTTTCTCTGAGAGAGAGAATGAGGGATAGAGGAGTTCAGATGAAGATGATGAGGGTAAAGTTGGCTGGCAGTGGTAATCCTGAGACAGTCAGAATATAATAGTGCTGAGAGAGAGAGAGATGCTGGCAGTGGAGTGGAGATCTGCAGAGAGCTGAGCAAACATCAGATGGCATTGAAAAATATCCCGTCCTTCTGTTTACTCTATGATACTCCTGCAAACACACACACACACACACACCTGCGGTAACAGCCGTCAATGAAACCATCAATAAATCTATTCTAATTGGATTGAGACCGAGAGCGTCTTTAATGTGAGTTTGGTTTGATTAATTGATAATCAAATCCATTGTTATGAAGACAGCTTGTGTGCGGTTGTAAGTGAGTCTTAAATTGAGTGGAACGCAGTTAAAGAAACCTGTTTCAGTCTGGCTGTTCATTCTTCGAGCTGTAATTACCCATAATCCACCTGTTTCTCCACGCTACACTGCGAACCACACTTTAGCACTCAGTCAAGAACTGGTGAGGACTTTAGGTTTCGTTTGCTAATAGTCACTCTTATGTCTTATAATGCAGTGAGTCTGACCTCTAACATCATTTTAAACAAATATTTTTTTTACAACAAAATCTATATTTTTATAGCGTTTTTACAAATGAGGGCATCCCCAAGAGGAGGTTTTATTAAGAGGAGGTCAGATTTGTCAGGTTTTGCTCACATTTAGGTACAAATTTGTCCCCAAAATATGCCCTGATTATTTTCTGTCAGTGTTGGTGGAGCTGCTTTAAGGGATACGCATGATTTCAAGTAGTTCATTTACAGTCAAGCTTGTCTCTTGAAAAAGTGCTCCGCTTCTCTACACACTGTTAAAAATAAAGCACACTGCAGTGAAGCTGATGAGAGCAAGATCTTTATAAGTAAAAATAATCCGATGACAAATAATAATATTGCTACTTTTAGTTAGTTATATCCCAACTTATATCCCAACACTGATTCAGCAACGCTTTATACTAAGGTTTCTCATTAACATATATTTATAAATTACCTGAACGTAGATTAATAAATGTTTAAAAATCTTGATTTTCTTTTTTGAGTCAGTGTGCATTAATAAAAGCTCTATTGAAATAACATTGAATTAACTTCATTAAATTCAGTTCATTGTTCAGGATAACTACAACATGAATTAATGTTACCGAATGAAACCTCACTGTAAACTGCTGCGGCTGATTATTCTATAAACAGGAGCGAGGGATATATTTGCGGAACGCAGCGGGCCGAACATAAAAGAGTGGCTGTCTTTTTGTCAGAGCTCTGTCAGGAGTTAAAGAAAAATTAACACAACTCCACGTGCCTTTATTCTTCTGTTTCCTTCTCCTGAGACACTATTAACCTTTGAGGGCTCCAGCGGACGTGCAACAGATACTTCTGGAGATTCGAGAGGGAATCTTTGTTCCCTAGCGGAAGATTAAAAAGCTTTTAATTGGTGAGGGTAACGGCCATTTGCTGGAGAGGCTTTATGCTGTGTTGCGTTATTTGGGCATATGTGAAAAGGTCGAGCACAGGAGCATGCGTGTTAGGGGACGAGCAGGGGTCGTGTTAAAAGGGTTTAATGAGAGAGAGGGGGTGCGCACTCTGTTGAGCTCTTTGAAATGTATCTCAAACAACAAACCAGATAACAAAGAACCATTACAATATGAACTGATGATTGGGGTGTATGTGTGGGTGAGATTTTCTTGCCCACTTTTTTATTTAGTTTCAGTTAAACTTAAGTTAGAAGTTATGTTGTGAAAATAATGGCTAATGTCAACAGGAAATCAAAATGAAACCTATTTACTTTTTATAAGTGCTGCTGGCTTTATTGTGTTTGTATTCCAAAGAAATTGTGTTGCTGTAAGTAAAAACTTTCCCCACCTTTGAAATGGCTTTTCATTTTGGCTGACATCACCTGGGCCCCTAAATGTTTAAACCAATGGGTGAGCAGGGGAAGCGAGTGGATAGCCAATATTTCATGTGACACTAAATATATCAGAGAACAGTCAACAAATGGAAAAGACTGCTTAAAAAAATGAGAAAAAAATACCACACAATCATGAAACTCCAGTCCACATTTTAGAAGCAACATTTATAGCTCGTCCTGTCATCCCAGAATTCTCTTTGAATCATGAAGCTCTACACAATCATATTAAAATGAATATTAAAAATGTGTCATGTTCAAATCCATTTTATTGTTTGCAAGGTGTGCTCAGATTTACCAAGGCT
Source organism: Chromobotia macracanthus (assembly GCA_036877525.1). NCBI lineage: Eukaryota > Metazoa > Chordata > Actinopteri > Cypriniformes > Botiidae > Chromobotia > Chromobotia macracanthus. The sequence continues at coordinate 17,140,621 of JAZGTH010000001.1, forward strand.
TCGTCTGCGTTTAAAGATAAATGTTCGTCTTTTCTCATTTTCTACGAGCAAGTGGCCGCTACTTCATCTACTTGAACACAACGCAATCGTCTTTTCCGACTTCCCATTGTTCATGGTGACAGTGTTAATTTGAACGTTTTCTCATTCTTTCATCTCTGCACATTTACGTCCTGCTGACGGCCATTAATTATGTGAAAACCAAAGCCATCGTAAAAATGACAGATGAGTTCCTCCTCCAACATGACAGCGAGGTGCCAGAACTCAACAGGAAGTTCTTTGTTTGGACCATGCGCCTTGATCGCCGCTAATGAGAAGTATTAAAAATTTGACTTTGTGACCTAAATCCAGCAAAGCAGCCCTCATTATTTGTAATGGCAGAGCATTAGGGCTGCTCATTGAATTATTATGCTGTAGATTAACTCAGAATGTTGTGGCCGATTCATTTGGTTGAAACTTCGCTTTGTAAATCCAGTAGGATGGAAAAAGAAACATTTTCAAAATTGATTCGGGGTTCACCTGACATTTTACATACAAGGTATTCTTGTATTCTTCATACACATCTAGACAGAGTGCCGAGGAGCAGAAACCGAATCCAGGCGTTTCAAGGTGCTTTTTAAAAGTTCTGCCAATTGAACGCAGTGACCAGAGACGTGCGTTTGAAAGTTGTGACAGGGCTTTGTAATGGATGAACTTCACAAAATGGTTTTACTGTGCAGACTGTCTAACAGCTAAAGCACAGCACAATATCAGAATACTAATTAAAATATCAAACCTTTTTAAAACAAAATCTAGTCAATTTCCTCAAAGTTTTAGAGTTGACTTATGATACTTTCACTCTTCCTTACTCACATTATGCTCCATGGAATCGGAGGATCTTCATGTGTGGGGATTGTGTTTTAGCACTGAGATCTTTCTGGACTCTCTTTGGGGTTGTTTAACCTCAAGCACAAGTCAACACCTCCAGAGATTCCTGCATGACACAAGGTCTTCTTCAGCGCTAAATAAAGACGACTTCTGTGAATGTGCTATGTAGTTTCATCCTTTTACAGAGTGGCTGAATATATGAGATTTTTTTATTTTTGACACCCTGTTGCCCAGGTGTAGCTCAAAATATACATTGGATCACACAATCAAAACAGTGAATAGTGAATAAGAAAATCAAAACTGTGTTTCTATGAATAGGAGTGTTAGTACTGATCTGTAGCTCAAGGTTTTTGAGCTGAACAAACTTCATCCACATTCTGCTATGAATGAAACGCATGAAATTGTGAAGTTTTATTTTGTAAATATCTTCACTAATCATAATGATGGTTTTGAAGCTGTGTCAATAGTGCAGACATGCAGTAGGTCACTGGTCTGTTGTAATGGCTGTTTATTTCGTATTTTTTTAATGTAGATATAATGTTCCAGATATTTGTGAATGTTTGTTTACATTTGTTTGAGTTGTAAAAGCTTTGACCTATTTAACAAATGAAACTATGTTAGGTTATGCATGTCGATGGAACAACTAGTTACTAGTCTTAAACTAGTTAATAGTGTTAAATGGGAGTAACATGCTGAGTATGTTTGCAGTGTCTGAATACTTAATTTTATTAATTTTATTAATTTGGCTGTTAATTTTAAAATCTGAGCTTTCAGTTTGTTTCACATAGTATTAACAAATACTGACTGATTTTAAGGGTTAATAGATGCCTGCAAATACAGATCATTTAGGAATGCACATTACTGTATTTACTGTATTTACACAGTCGCTGGGCTGGTCCTTTCAGCCTTTTAGATCTTCTGTTCTTAGCTCATGGCTCTCCTCGCAGTCTATTAAACACGGGTGAGTTACTCTGTCCAGCAAAACAGAATCACAGACAAATAGAATCAGGTGGGCAGGAAAACTAAAACACCATTAGCTCTAATTTGCCCCCATCAGACCTGCATTTTCTCTCTGTCTGGCATATCATCTGTCTCTCGTCCTCGCTTCCTAGGCCTCGTGTGCACCTGTGTCTGGTCGATACCCCTCCAGCCATTAGCTGATTTATCATGGTTATTGTTGCTTCATACCTGTGGTTTATCTGATGAAGGGTTATCGCACAGGTTTCCAAATGCTATAATGGCTAACCTTCCTTCATTGTGACTGTAAATATGTTACGAGATTGAGCTAAGAAGATGAAGCAAAAGAAATGGTAGGTGTGTTGGGTAATTATGTCCTGTGTTATTAGTGCTGTTTGCTAGAGCAAGACATAACTATTACCATTACACCTACTCAGGGTTATTTACTAGACATTTGAACAAAAAAATAAACATATGCAAACATTCTATAATGCAACACAACTGTCCATCTATTGTGTTACAATTTTCAATAGCTTGAACAAAATAAGTTGAAAGTTAGTTGAAGTTTTGACATTTTTATAGCTAGCTGGCTAAATAAATACAACACGTGGTTTAATTTGACTAAAATTGGAGGCTAACTCTATTGCCCCCTAGAGTACAGAGCAGCACTAGATGTCAATGTTAAATATGTTCGCTGGTTCCGCACACACTTGCAGTGTACTAGTGTGTTGGGGACTAGTGTGTTGGGTACCAGTGTGTTGGGTACTAGTGTGTTGGGTACCAGTGTGTTGGGTACTAGTGTGTTGGGTACCAGTGTGTTGGCAGTGTGTTGGGTACTAGTGTGTTGGGTACCAGTGTGTTGGGTACCAGTGTGTTGGGTACCAGTGTGTTGGCAGTGTGTTGGGTACCAGTGTGTTGGGTACCAGTGTGTTGGGTACTAGTGTGTTGGGTACCAGTGTGTTGGGTACTAGTGTGTTGGCAGTGTGTTGGGTACTAGTGTGTTGGGTACCAGTGTGTTGGGTACTAGTGTGTTTGGTACCAGTGTGTTGGGTACCAGTGTGTTGGCAGTGTGTTGGGTACTAGTGTGTTGGGTACCAGTGTGTTGGCAGTGTGTTGGGTAGTCATATTCATGGAACCAGAACATCACTGGGCCAGTAACCATCTACTGGTCCATGTCAGTAAACTGATGGACCCTCTAGCAACCACCCATCAGTGTGTTAGCAACCACTGAGAACACCTTAGCAAGTGCATAACAACACCTTGGCAACCATCACAGCACCCTATAGCCTCCGACAGGGACCTCAGACAGGCGAACACCTCTTACATTTTCTTCTGAACATGTATATATATTTTTTCATGTTCTGATTATTATCAGCCTCTCTGCAGGCTGAATCCACAAAGGCATTTGGTAAGACCAAGAGGCCATCAAACTTTAATGTGAGGATGTATCATACGTCCCCTGATTCTGCTCATAAACAAGGATGTGTCATTATAAAAGGCAGTTGTTCTTGAGTTAATGTGTGTGTGTTCTCTTACTCTGTTCATTAATGCAGTGGTAACATTGTATCATTGGGCCTGTCAAGGACACCATTTCTGCAGACACAGTGTGTATGTGTGTGTGTGTGTGTGTGTGTGCGTGCACGTGTGTATATGTGTGTGTGTGTGTGTGTGCACGCTCTCTCTTTATGAGTGGAGTCTGTATCACAGCCCTCTGGGTTTATTATTGCTTCTGGGTTTGATGTGTCAGCTCTGCGTTTCAATATTGTTGTATGATCGTCATAAAGCTATAATCCGCTACATTTAATATATGTTTGTTGGTTCCTTGTGCTGTCAGACTGTTATGAAGAAGATAAAGATGTGGACACAGTTTGTCAGGTGTTATAGGAAAGAAATTCACAAAAACCTCTTTAGTGTCTCGACTGTTTCTCCTCACTAGCAATGAGATGAAGTGGTGAAGTTGCTACTGCGATGTTTAAGATCCTGCTGATCTCACATGTGTCACCTCTTGTGTTTCAGATGAAATCTCGACAATAACTCACGCCATGCAGACATCTGCAATCATTAGATGTGAATGTTCTTGTAATGTTTCTGTTAAATGATCTGAGCTGATCTCCAAGTTTTATTCTCTCGATTCTCTTACTACAGCTTAGCAGTTGCATCATTTATGTCTGTGATTATTTCGTGAGAATAATTTCGTGAGAAACATTTGAGACAAAATTGATTAACTGACACAGAACATGCTTAAGCAAAAGCTTTTGAGCTAGAACATTTTGTATTGACAATAATAGTCATTTTTAAGTATGTCACCAGTATCTGGTTTAATGAGCAGATAATTGTCACAATTTCTTTCTTCAAATTGTTGTGTTCAGTCCTACGGCAGCTACTGCATAAATATTAGTGTCTGTTTTCGGCCTGGACTATTGGACAAACATCAGGTCATGTAATTAATATTCATGAGTCAAGCAGAGAAGTTTTCGAATGTGCACACACTTTCTTCTCATCCTGCAGCCGGGATCAAAGACAGCTTTAATTTGTTAGACGGGATGTGTAAATGTGTCGTGAAACACAAACCCTTGTATAAACTCGCTCTCCTCCTTGTTGTCAGCAAGTTACGGTACATCAAAATGTCACCTCGTGAAAACAAGTTAAAGTTTCATGCAAATCGTATGCTAATATCCTCTCCCTTTCCCCAGCACTCGTGTGTAATTGGTTCACGGCAGACACTATGTAAATATTTTCTTTTATTTTTGATGCGTGTCATAATGGCGAAGGGTCTAATTGAGTTTGTTCCAAGTGTCGCTAGGTTTCAGCCTCCGTCTGTCCTCAGCATAAGAGTCTGACAGGAGAAAGTGGATCTTGTTGGCTAATGACACGTTGCACGCCAGTGAGTTACACATCGCATGGCGCCAATCACACGTCGAGCGGCTAAACTCGTGACCTGGGCACCATGGGCTACATTTACTGTTACAGGGTTCTGTAAAAATATTGAGGGATGGGATTTAATAAAAAAAAACCATGGCCATAAAATAGGAATATAACAAATGATTTGGTCCTAAACCATAGCAAAAAAGAAAACATGCCCAGAAAACAGCAGTTTTTTAATTCATTAATAGATCTGTAAGAAGATTTTATTTAAACTAATTTAATCTTATCTTTATCTAGAAATTAAACACTGAAGCTTTCATGAAAAATGGTGTTCTTTCAAAGATAAGCTGAAATATAATTAATTATACAGTGAAAACAGGCGAATAAAAAAATGGAAAAACACTTGGCTCTCATGCCCAGAGACTTCACAGACCACAGGGGAAGATCTTCATTTGTATGTACGCCGCTGGATTAGCCCGGCCTGTCAGGCTAATGATAGATCAGGCAAATGTGTCGCTATTCATCTCTTAATGGAACACCCCCATTTCCCCCCACTGGCCCTGGAAGCATTTTACTCAATCAACTGTGGCCCCTGGAGTGTGAAAACACACAAACGCACACCGCACACACAACGCCCATCATAACCTACACGGTTCTGCATGGCACCCTGCTTGGCACCCGTTCCGTTCTGAAAAACACGCTCAACCTTCGTTCTGCCTCAGTGGGCCGTGGCATGGCCCTGTTTGCCACAGGCTAGCCATGTTCTTGATGCCAGCCTACTGACCACAAAAGGCCAGGATGCAGAAGAACGAGACCACCTGCTTTTTATTTTTCTGTTGTTTTTACTTCACTGGTCATGTGTATACGTGAGCATGTGTTTCAAGGACTGTGATGTGTGTGTGTGTGTGTGTGTGGAGTTGTGATGAATACTCTGGACGCTTGACCCTAAGGGTGTGTGTGTGTCTCTAACCTGCTTTCCGCAAGGTCGGTTCATCCTGTGTGTTTGAATTTAAACAAACCTATGACTGTAAGCATTAAACCTGGGTGCAAAACTTCCTGCACGTTTTGTGCTGTGAACATATAGATGTAAGAATAACATGAGGCGTGTCTATAGAACATAAAGTCATAGAGACTTGTGGGCTATTGAAAAACACTTAGAATCACCCTAGCAACCACATAGAAACACAATAACGACTGCTCGGAACACCATGGAAACCGCATAGCAACGCCTTAGTAACACTAGAATCATGGTTGGACGTTTTACACAGGTGTGTAACTCTAGTAGCAGATAAAGTAAAAATCTAGTGCTTTTCTTAACACACATCATGCTGAGCAATTAAAAAAATCTGCAGGCGTCATGCTGCGCGTGAGCGTGTGTGACCCACAGCGAAGAGAAGTTCAGGTAATGCTGAAGATATCAAGTCAGGAGGTAATGCTGAGAAATGCTTAATTGCTTCGTTAATACCAGCAGAAAGTGTCTGCGTGTGAGTGTGTGTTCAGATCAGCTGGTGAAAAGTCACAAGCCCAAGTTCCTTTGCTCTGTAATGAGTAACACAACAGGAGGTCACACACACACACAGATACACAGACACACAGGTCGCCCTGAAGCTGTTATATTCACAGGGATGCGACTGGCAGCAGAGAGCCGTCATTTGCATTCTGTACCTATTTATTCTTATTAAATCCCCCCGACTGTCTCTGTGGGCCCTTAAGCTGCAAATAACGTGCAGGGCTGCACCTTCAGTTGCCGCTGTATGACTGCGAGCACTTTAATTAATAAATAAATTAATAAACCTCACTTAATGCCTGAATGTCCAGTAGTCTGGGAGACAATGAACAAAGGGCAGAGGCAAATGACTTTTCCCTTTTAACCAGCAGCCGCCTGTGTGCATGTTACCTATGTAACATGAATCATTTCTTTCCGTCAACATCATGCTGTCCATCCAGTTCAGGATATTTAAAGGAACAGTACACTCAATTCCTCATGTTTCAATTGTGTGTGATGTGGACTTGGGTGAATGTGGACTTGAGCTGTTGCGCTTCAATAAAAGTAAAAAAAAATCACATTAAAAGTATAGCCGATATGTAACGTGACTAAAGGCAGGATAAGTGTTGTGTTATTTTGATTTGTGTATTTAGGATTTATTGTCAGACCTGAAGGTCATATTATTCATGTTTTTTTGTTTCCTTTGCATGCACGTGCAAACACACTTTCTTAGGAACCCATGCGCCGCACGCACACACCTCATTTGCGTATCCCATCATGCACCACTGTTCCAATTATAAAAAGAAACTCCCCTCGCTGTCCTCTGCACGGGTCATTTGACAACAGCTTTGCCAGGATTTTTTAACCGCCATGACGGAACCACCCTGCATTGCATTATAAAATCAAAATTCAGCATGAACTGCTGCTTAATTGTTCAACAGGAAGTCTTGTACACTTTCACACCCACCAACAAGCACTACACAGCTATGTGGACACCTCCTTCTAATTATTGGGTTTGGAGAGACCCTTTCAAAACACCATAAAATCAAAATATACTATTCTTATTTTTAGGGATTATTGTAGTGTGTATTATAAATGATTTATCTGTGTTATATTTTTTAAATTCATGTTCCCTCGTAATCTTTAATCAAAATCTAAAAAAGAAATCTGTACTTTCTCTCTGGAACAGCAGACCTTCTCTGATGATGTTAGCCTGGTGGCTTGGGCGGAGCCAGAGCAGTTAACCACTCCCCCAACAGTAGCCCCCTGTGAGCTTTGAAACATCACTTTTGTAGAGGCAATCAATTTCCACCCTTTTACTCCTACCCTCCAGGTTTCCGATTCACGTTGAACACTGAAGTTCATGCAGACTTTAATACTACAGCATATAATGACAGTCTACAGAATTGTGTGTGTCCAGCTTTGTGTTTAACTCTAGTCGACTCCAACACACCTGCCTGGATATTTCTAGAAGCCCCAAAGATCTTGATTTGATGGTTCAGGTGTGATTCATTAGGGTTGGAGCTAAACTCTGCAGCTCTGTGGACTTCATTGCATACCTCTGATCTAGAGGAAAGTCTTTCTAGAGGAGTGGAAGATGTTAGAGAAGACCAACTCCCTACTAATGCATTTGGTTTTACAATTAAATGTTTAACATGCCCATGTGAGCATGGTGTCCACAACTTGTAGCTATATAGCGTACCCCTTATAACAGTAAAGTTTCATTATGTAATCTCGTCACACTGAAGTTCTTCTGAGAGTTCACCTTTGACCTCTCTCATATCTCATGCTGTCCATCAGGATTCCTGGAAACGATGAAATTATTCTCCGACCGCACACCGCGCTCTCCTCTCGGTCTGAGCTCCTCTCTGCGTTTTCTCCGGGCGGTCGGATCACTTTTCTAATATTCTATTCCTCTGCCTGTATATGGTTATACTATTACAGCTAATTGCCTCATAGTTCAGCTACAAAAAGGCCCCCAGTGCTGGAGCCGATTGTTAGCTTTATCACACGGAGAAATAGCTAGGATACATTAGCATTTAAATTAGCTGGAGACGAATGCTAATAGAGAAGAGTGACACTAGCGGTCAAAAAAGATACAATCTGTAGCACTTTAAAGAAATACCTTTCAAAGGCTGTGCTTCAGTTTGGGAATTTTTTATTGGACTTATTTTAATATTTGTTATTGGAATTAACATGCTAAGTGTTCACATGTAAATGTGAATGCTGTTGAATTATTAGTATAGTTAATTAAGTAAACACATTGCTACTTAATTGGAAAATCAATATAAAAGGCTTTTCACTGTTCTCTCAGTGCTTTATGAGAACATGTGTATAGTTATAATGGCTACTGTCTGTAATAGTGAGATTTCTTGGTGCTTGAGGGAAAAAGCACAAGTTAACCAATAACTAGTTCAATTTATGTGTTAGTCAGGGGTTATAATTTTAGCATGTAACAGCATCTGGGTTCAAATCCTGACCTGATATATTATAGTTTTTTTAATATACCAAGTAAATTGCAAAATAATTGACTGACTTTAATTTAGACATGTAAATGAACAATTTCTGACAAAACCTTTTTTTACCTGCAATAAGCAACGTAATGATCAATTAACCTAAGAGCATTATGTTGTGCACATGAGCAGATGGTGTTTTTGCATTAAGAGTATGTAAAAACTAAACCGCTTTTATTGAAATGTATCAATCTGACATGATCCAGTTGCTGGTCATTTGTGAGAGTGTATGTGTATATTTGTATATGCCCTTCCAACACGATTGTAAATGGCAGAAATTGGCTGTTGCACCTTATGGAGTTTCACACTAAAAGTGGCCATGTAAGGTGTAATGACTATGGCCACACACACACACACACATGCACACATGTACTTTGAAGCCATTATGGTCCATATGGTGCAACACAGCTGGTTGAAGTGTGTGTGTGTGTGTGTGTGTGTTTGTACCTAATGCCGGGTAAACTCAGGCTCTCTCAGGGAGAAATTGCCGTCTTTGTCCTTGCGGGTAAAAGCTCTCTGTGTACCTCATCATTTATTACCTGCTCACAGGTGCAAATAGAGAAAATCGCTGCTGTCCATCAGACGGTGGGAGGCAATGGAGTGTCCTGCTGTGTTACTGACCATTCTTTACACACACACACTCAGGGCAGGGGAAATGGCATGTCATAAAAGCCCTTGTATGTTAATGTGCAGGTCTGTAGTACTCGAGAAGCTAATGGCTGGAAAAAACTGCTGGATGCGAAGCCCCACCCGATAGAACATACTGTTTAATGAGGCGTCCCAACTCTGATCAACACACACACATAAACACATTCCACTATCAGTGTAGACAAAGTCTGGCAGTGCACAGCTGCTCAAACGAACCCAGAAATTAAACCGTGACCTTGAGTATTCGTTTGCTTCAGTGTTTAAAATCTTCCTCTTTATACGACCTGCTAAAATACGCCCATGTGTGGAATTTCATAAGACACTAAACAACCTCCTGTGCTGCTGTAACAGAGACCCGTAAAAACCACAGAAATATGATCAAACATTTGTGTTTCAGTCTGAGGTGCCTGTGTATACACGTGCAGGAAATCAATGTTAGCATTTTGTTTCGACTTTATAAATCCGGTCAAAATATCTGTCTTGTAGTGTTGTCATAGAAGGAATTCATCCCTTTCTTTTTCTTTCTTTCTTTCTTTCTTTCTTTCTTTCTTTCTTTCTTTCTTTCTTTCTTAAATACATCCTTTCTTCTTTATTTCTCTCTTTAATTTTAATTTTTTTATGCTATGCAGCGTTTGTATAATTTTAGAACTGGAGGGCCAATTTCAGTTGAATTACTGTCTTAAGTCTTTTTTTGCCATAATCACTCAGATGGCTTCTTTTCTGTCTTGATAATGAGAGATGCTGAAGGCTCAGTGAGTGTTTTTCAGATTAACAAATCCAGCGTTTGCGTGCACCATTGTGTGCGCGTGTTCAGTCAATAAAAGACATTTATTTAACTGGGGAAATGAAGTTTGTACAAACTGACTTTGATCTCAGGGCGGTAAAACCTATTATTTGCCTGAAGGACATGCGTTACAGAGCGATTTCTTTCTGTGAATTTGTGTATAGTTCTTCTTTTCAAAATGTGAGGACAGGTGCTGTAGTGAAAAGTTTGGACTGTTACAGTCACAAAGAAGTGAACTACAGGACACGACAGAGGAAAAACTATTTCATGTTGTCTGTGAATTTGTCTGGTTGAGCATCAGGGGAAAGCAGGTACGTACTGTCAGACATCTGGTGAGGTCTGACGGACTTGATGGAGGCGAGACAGCAGGAGAAAGAGAAATTGTTGGTGCGTATCTGTTTCCGGGGGGGTTTGGTTCTGATGGTATGCGCGTGTGCTTGTCTGTCAATGTTGGACCGTAAAACCGCTGACGGCGCTCAGAGGTCACAAAGGTCATTTACAGTGAACTGAACCGAACCATTCCTCGACAACACACATAGACACACCCCTTAACTGCCAGTCATTCCCTCACCCCAAAACACAAGAGAAGAAGAAACAATGACTTTAAAGTATTTGTTTATACAAAAATCAAACTCTGTCATCGTTTGCACAACCACCAACTATTAGCCAATCAGATTGCAGGATTAGGTTTAAGGTCTAAGTTAGGCTGAGTCTTAGAACTGGGTTAACTGGGTTGTATACCACTGTTTTCAACATGTTAGTTCCCTCAGATTTTAGGCTAAGTTCTGGTTAGGTTTGGGTTATGGGTTGAGTTTAGTTTAGGACTATGTTTGTTTGACCGAAATGTTGATCCAGGAACACTTCTTACTTCGCAAAATCACCTCGACCATTGTGACCAATGGCATTTGAGCTTAGAACAGAGAAAAAAAAAAAAAATTAAAGTGGTTTGTATGACTTTGAAGTCACACCTTTATGTGAAGAGGAGACCAAAGGTTTTCCCTGAACATTTTTCTGTTCACTGAAGCTCACAAATATCATTGGCCAGAGCTCATTTATTAAACAACCTCTGGTCACAATATTCTGTCTCTGTGTAGAAAAGAGCAACTCAGCAACTCTTCCAAATATCTCATTTTGTGTTCCACAGAGGACAGCATGTCACATGGGCTCAGAATAAATGATTTTCATCTCATTTTTTACATCATTACTTTAAAATTCTCGACTGTACTCATTCAAACCCATTTCCTGTGATTACCTGCGAAGAAAAATGAGTTGTAATACCTCCCTACATATTAGAGAAAATTACACTGATTATACAATTACAATGGTGGCCATTCATGTATATAATGTGAATAATTTCTCTTTCTCTGTCTCTCCCTCTCTTTCTCTGTGGTGTTGTAGAACTTTTGAAAGGTAGAAAGTGTTCTCATGAATCCAGTGAAATTTAAGGTGGAAACATTCATCATTCTTGTCATTTCTGTCTCAAACATCTGTGTCTTCTGGGCCAGCAGACATTTTTTGCCTTCGACGCACTCACTGAAACACATTCAAATCCCACCGTGGGTCTGTGTGCTGTCCATCTGCCAACTACACACACACACACACACACACACACACACACAGACACACACACACACACACACACACACACACACACACACACACACACACACACACACACACACACACAGAGGTTTCATGTAGTCCTGCCTTTTTACGCCAAACAATACAATGGAATCTCACATGGCGTGTGTCTAAGTGTGCCATAATTGTGGCATGAAAAATACTGATATGTGGAAACATGATGCAGGGCTTCTCTAGAGAAAGGTATTATGGGGGATTTCGTTTTTCTTTCAGCCTGCTGTGTTGAGATATATCACCCAAATGAGTGCATGTGGCTGTCTGAGGTGCTCTTGAGATATAGAGACTGACAGAGAAATATCTGTTTCATTTACAGGTTGGTTTGGTGTGTGTTAAATTGTATGGTTGGAATATCTACAGATGTAACTGAAAGCACAACCATTGACGGGCCTGATTCGCTCTCCCGCTTCAGGAAACTGCTAGTTGATTGGAAAATTGGAGCACCAGGTGGAAAAAACTATGAAATTCTCATAATGCCGTTAATTTCAGGGTCAGTTGATTCATCTGTTTAAACCAAATAAAAATATATTCTTAAGAAATGACCATGGTAACCATTGTTTCCATCAGAATTCTGTCTCTGCTGCAGTTACAGTAATAATCGATACTGTAAATGTTTTTCACTCATAGTTAAGGGCTCAAACTTGAGACAGCTAAATGAGAGCCGTCAAATCTAAATATAACAATGCTAACGTGTTAGATTAACTTCAAAAGTGGCCACAAACGCGTCTATCTAAAATGCTTCATTCTTATTGGTCAAATGCGTTTGTATTTTAAATTCATTCGCTTGTCTTTTTTTAACAGTACAATTGTAAAAAAGTTGGATGAAGTTCAATAGTTTTCTACCTCTCTCTCGTTCTCTCTCTCTCTGTGCTTCCTCAGTTGGTGTGCAATGATGAGGCCGTTGGAGAATTGTTTTGTGTGTGTTAGCAGTTCTGTGTCTGACTATATACCCTGAGTAACTTTTTCATTAGCAGCATATAGAAATCATCCAGTTACAAGCTGCAGGTTGTGTGTGGGTTTACTTACCGCTGTACTGGGACAAACCATGTATTAACCATATATTGTACTCAAAAGTCAGCAAAACCTGACTTTGGGGATGTTCTCACTTATAAAAACACTGTAACCATAAAGAAAAAAGTTATTTAAAACTGTAAAAGGTTTTCTGTTAGAGTTAGTGTGGGTTAGGATTAGGTTATAGTGTTTAGAACTATCTGTGTATATCTATAGAATCTGTAGAAGTCTATAGAATGTCTCCATTTAGAAAAGTAAACGTGTGTGTTATGTACTCTCACTATATTTGAGTGTGTTACTCAGTGGGCTTCATGCTTAAAGTACTAATGGTATGATGTTGAGTTAGTTAACAGGGGTACGTATCTAAACTGCTAATTAATTTGCTGTGTAATTGCTGTGCAATTAATTGCCTGTTAGGCAAGGAATCAAGAGCGCTCTCAAAGTACCGCAAGGTCACGTACATCGAGTGCAGCGTACGGAAGAGTCAGTTCAAATTAACCGTTACGGCTGCTGTACACTTCATATTCACCACACCTCGTGTTATCAGATAGTCGTGTACGGCTGTGACCCCAATTACATTGACTAGAGATTAGAACAAATAAATAAATATTGTTTTTGTTTGCAGGCAGTAATGGTAAACATAGATCAACTGTGTGTGTGTGTTGCACCTGTCCGAACCCATAAACCCTCTGCTAGATGTTCATAGGAGGTCTGGAGCTCACAGCGATGCCTCGAACCCATTTCAATTTCTCTGAGCGAGGAGTGACCTCTTTTACGCTCTGCGCTTGGCAGGGTGACCCCAGGTGTGTGTGTGTGTGTATGTGTGTATGTGTGTGTGTGTGTGTGAGTGTGTGTGTGTGTGCGCATTTGACACACGCTCCACCCCCCCCCATCAAGCGCTCTGTCAGTGTGACCGCCAGAGCAGTATGTTTCCATCTGTAGCTCTAGCTGTGATGTCCTGTGTTTTTTCTTTCAGTTCTATATGCACAATTAAAGCTTTATAAAGGTGTGACAGAAGTTAAAAGGGACAGTCTCCTAAAAAAGAAAAAAGTATTTTTATTATCTGTATAGTCTTTATATATATTTGGTATATGGTCTTCTAAAGCCATATAATAGATTTGTTTCAGGAAGATTAAATAGAAAAGCCAAGCTAAATCACAAGACACGTTTGCGTTATAGAAGCTAATGTGAAAATAAATAAGCTCACATGGCATATGTGTTAACAGTTCAGCACAAATCATATTTATGTGGTTGTTTATTGAATGATTTGACTAACTTGATCACCTTTTCAGTGACCAATAATAGTGTTGTATTCTCAGCTCTTTTAACACACACTATAACTGTATTCAGCAGTATTTCACAGAATCACCTACAGTCAGAGCAGTAAACTCCACATGGACCTAAAGTTGTGCTGACAGTGATATTACTGTTTACCTAACACTGTGTGTGTGAGAGAGGCAGTGGTGTTTATATTGGCAAAGTAATAAAATGTCATATCAGCAGAGAAGAGCTTGGCTAAACGGTAAGAAATCAGGAGCTCTAAATATTCATGACAGGTTACGGGAGTGTGTGTGTGTGTGTGTGTGTGTGTGTGTGTGTGTGTTGGTGTGTGTGTGTGTGTGTTCTTGAGTCTTAGCATATCAACACACCTCACAGATCTGTGCCAGTAAACACACCAGATAATACTGTTATCGTATTATTGATAATAACTGTTCAGCATGCGTGCCCAAGCCATGTCCACATTCATCTGGATAATTTAGATTATGTGTTTTTGTCTTAAAACGCTCTGCGTCCAGACTGATCTCAGTGATCTCAAAAAACTGATTGTAGAGAAAACGTTTCAGATGTATTCAGGTGAATGTGGATGTAACCTAAAGGTCACACACACAGTAAGAAAGATCTGACTGTTCATGATGGACAGGTGAAGAGTCAATCTTATTAACATACACATCTTTATGTGACAGCAGCTCAGTGCCAGATTATTTTCCCTAACTGTGTGCGTGTCCTCATACAGTAATGTGTGTTCAGGTTTCAGGCCACTGCATTATGACAGCATCCCAGCTGTCCTCAGAAATCAAACCGCTAAATAAACATTAAACAAATGTTTATGAAACGTATAAATGACAAAAGTTTTTTGTGAGGGTTGTGTTTAGGGTTTAAAGTTAGAAAATATCAACAGCTCAGTGTAAAAACTATTACACTGGAAGGTCCTCATAATAATAGCTGTATCAACAGATGTGTGTGTGTGTGTGTCTAAGGGGCAGTTGAGTACTGTAAGATTAGATGCTTTGCTTGACTGGGAATCCTCTCGTAATATATAATAATTACATGGATCATTGCTTTCCCACCTCTGAGAGAGAGAGAAAGAGAGAGAGAGAGAGAGAGAGAGAGAGAGAGAGGGAGAGACAGACAGACAGAGAGAGAGAGAGCCAGATGAATTCAATTTCATCTGCACTCCTCCATGCTAATGAGGAGAAGAGGCTGATGGGATATGGAGAGGATGACATCTCTCATTTCTCTAATCACTCCATCCAACACTTCTGGGTTGTTCTGCTCTTCCTCTGTCTGCTCACCCATCTGTCTCTTTTCTGTCTTTCCTTCAACTTCATACTCCACTTAAAACATGACTGCAAGGTTTTTAGCTGGAGATCTTTCTGCTGATTTCTGAAGTTTGTTCTAAAGTTTTCTTCTGGTCTTGACCATCTTTTCATTGGGTTTTGATCATTAATCCAAAAATCGACATCCAGTTTGATCACCATCAGGTGAACTTTCAGCCCCTGATTCGTACCTTTAAACTTTGCCTTTGTCCCAAACTGTGAACTTGTTTCTGAATACACATGCCAGTGAGGTCTGTGAGACTGTAGGATGTCCGCTTGGTCAGTTTAGGTTTCAGAAGGGTGCTTTTGAAGGTTCACTTTGCAGCCGCTGGGTTCCCTCAAAACTCCTGTGTGCAGAGACAGCACTACTGCTTCAGCTTTCAGTAGAGCTCTGTATTAGCAGCACAAAGGTCTTGGGTTCGATTCTTATGCAACACACAGTGATGAAATGTATACTTTGAAAGCACTGCATAAATGTAAAAGCATAAATGTACAGCAGACTGCAGTCTGTGTAACATTACGTCACCAAAGTGTGTACTTGATGAAGAACACAAGGGCTTAGGGCGCCGTTTGGGGCAGACCCCTTCTGTGTCTGATCCTCTTTCCTCCTCTCACCGCAGGATTGCATGAGTCCCTCTTCAGAAACAAAAGATGAGTGGGCATCCCAGTGGAGCTAACAGAGCAAGAGATAAACCTGTAATGAGCACCTGAGAGAGCGAGAGAGAGCAGGAGTTAAGGCTCTGAAACACACCAGTTTCTCCAAACAACAGACTCACTCATGTGAAACATTTCTCATTATTATTGCGTTAATGTAGGTTTAATTATTGCCTTAACTGAGTGAGTCTGAATGAAAGCCACTGTATGTACAGACACACAAATACACACACACACACAAATACAAATTTTAATCACGGTGCTAGAGACCTGATGCAGCTGAGAATTCTGTGGGCAGGACTGGACTGGAATACTGACAAACACACACAGTGTCTTACAGGACACAAATACACACAGCACTCTCACCAGGGGCCACTGGGTGCTAAATTAGTTTGGCAATTGAAATATGTTTTTCTATGGTAATTTACTGCCTCTGTTTCCCTTTGAAAGATGTTCATTAGCTGCTCTCAGACACCTCGCTGGTAACTGACCGACAGCTTTTAAAACTGTAAATGAGAATATAGTTCAGCTTTCCTGCATATTTGCCCAGATTAGTGTCATATGGAAAATAACCCACACACACATTTCGGTTTGTGTTTGTAAAAAGATTTTTATTGGGGTATATCACTTTAAAACGAACATGCTGTCACTGTTCATTTACACTTATTGCATTCAAAAAGAAGAGATCTGTCCCATATACCACAGTAGTATATATAACTCCATATAACAAAAGATCATCATCCTATGTCTTAAAATGAAGGTAAGGCGATCATGTTGAACACTGATCTGTTATGCACTTGCTCAACTGATTTTTGTTTATTATTAATGTTAGAATTGTGATTTTTGGCTAAACGGTTTTATTCTGTTAATCTCAGTGTGACAGATAAACAGTTAAATGACTGTTATCTGTGAGCTGTATGAATGTAATGCTGTACACAGATTGCGTGGTTTTGTGCGTTATCGTGAGTTTTGTGAATAGCCAGCCTGCAGGTGAAGAACTCTGACAATCATTTGTCACTCAGTACTTGAACTTTCCTTTTTCTCTCTCGTGTTTTACACTCTGGGTTTCTGACAGCCGAGCGCCGGGAGTTTTTCAAATGAGCGTGTTCTGTTCAGGCCCGCGCGGAAGGGCACTTTGAAGTGCACTTTGACAGTGCTTTTAGTGTTGCACCTAAAACGCTCTCAATATTTTCACGTCTTCTCTGTCTTTCAAAGCCTCGATCACTCTGTTTTTGTGTTTTTTCTGCTGACGGTTTTGTTGAACAGGTCTCACACATTATGAGAGTTTCTCGGGGACAAAATTCACCATGAGTCAAAGGTGACCCTGAGCATACAGCAGAGCTCCCAACACACCGCAGTGATGAAAACACTCGCTAGATCTTCAAACACAGACATCCATTATTGCTTGTATATAGAATGTGGATGATTACAGAGATATTATTAGAGAATAGACAAGGTTGCAGAAAGAACATAAATGGATGGGTAATAGAAATTTACAATATATCGGTTACTGTATCGGCCAGTATTTGCATCGGTCTGTTTATGCAGATAACAGGAGCAGATAATATCAGGGTTTTTGTTTTCTGTTGTACTTTGTCAGTTTTGGTGCTTTACTTTGTTACTTAAAATATGCAAAAATATGGTTGAGCTTTTATAAATCATAGGACAAAGTAGAACGAATAGTGTAGATTTCTAATATCAAGCATCACATTGGTTATCAAACACAGAAAATTTCAGTGTTTAGTATTCAAAATCAAAAATCTCTTTATTGCTGCATGCAGGGATGGAGTTTATCTGTCAGTGATTTCAGGTGGAAACCCTGGGTAAAGTTGAAACTCCAGAACGGGTAAAAATCAGCAGTACTAACAGTGAGCCGTCACTGGTTCATGACACTCGCTGAAGCTCTGCTACAGACTGCATGAAAGACAGAAGTGAAGACACCAAGAGTTTCTGTATTATTTGTTTCTGAAAAGAGAGCGAGGAAAAGTGTGTTTGTGTGAGAAAATCGTACAACCCCAGATAACCTTTAGCTTCTGGGCTGAGAAATCTTAAATGGGGAGTTTAGCAGCTCTGTGAAGCGTGTATTCCTTCGGCATGTGTGCATGTGAGTGTGTGTCTGTATGTGTGTGTTAGTGTGTGTGAGTGAATGGGGTGTGTGTCTGTATGTGTGTGCCTGTATGTGTGTGTATGTGAGTGAATGGGGTGTGTGTCTGTATGTGTGTGTCTGTATGTGAGTGAATGGGGTGTGGGTCTGTATGTGTGTGTGTGAGTGTGTATGTGAGTGAATGGGGTGTGGGTCTGTATGTGTGTGTGGTAGTGTGTATGTGAGTGAATGGGGTGTGTGTCTGTATGTGTGTGTGTCTGTATGTGTGTGTGTGTCTGTATGTGTGTGTGTGAGTGTGTATGTGAGTGAATGGGGTGTGGGTCTGTATGTGTGTGTGTCTGTATGTGTGTGTATCTGTGTGTGTCTGTATGTGTGTGTATCTGTGTGTCTGTATGTGTGTGTGTCTGTATGTGTGTGTATGTGTGTGTGTGTTTATGTGTCTGTATGTGTGTGTGTGTGTTTATGTGTCTGTATGTGTGTGTGTGTGTCTGTATGTGTGTGTGTCTGTGTGTGTGTATAAGTGTGTGTCTGTGTGTGTGTGTGTGTGTGTCTGTATGTGTGTGTGTCTGTGTGTGTCTGTATGTGTGTGTATCTGTGTGTCTGTATGTGTGTGTGTCTGTATGTGTGTGTATGTGTGTGTGTGTGTGTGTGTGTGTGTGTTTATGTGTCTGTATGTGTGTGTGTGTGTGTGTGTGTTTATGTGTCTGTATGTGTGTGTGTCTGTGTGTGTGTATAAGTGTGTGTCTGTGTGTGTGTGTGTGTGTCTGTATGTGTGTGTGTCTGTGTGTCTGTGTCTGTGTGTATGTGTCTGTATGTGTGTGTCTGTATGTGTGTGTGTCTGTGTGTGTGTCTGTGTGTGTGTGTGTCTGTATGTGTGTGTGTCTGTATGTGTGTGTGTCTGTATGTGTGTGTGTCTGTGTGTGTGTGTCTGTATGTGTGTGTCTGTATGTGTGTGTGTCTGTGTGTGAGTGAGTGTGTATGTAAGTGAATGGGGTGTGTGTATGAGTAAGTAATGAGTGCTGTTAGCTGTGTTGTTCGCAGCAGACAGAGATGGATGGTGATGTTCTGACATATTACCGCTTCTGTGTAAATGTGGGTGTGTTTGTGTGAACGTCTCGATGCCTGGAGAGAGACAGAGTGTTAATGACTGACCACACACACACATCTTCAAATGTCAGAAAACCTCCACAAAGGAGAATCTCACCAAAGCCTGTCAGGATAGTTTTTTTGCATTGTAAAATTATTTTCATGACAATCACAATTGCATGTCCCCCAACAAATGTACTTACAAATGGTAAGAATTGTTTGTGTATGCAGATTTATATTTCATGCATATTTAGTATCATCCATTAAAACGTATAATATAATGCTTGAAGTGTGTGAGGAACGTTTGTTGTGTGTGTTTGTCCAGATGTCCTCACAGTGTCTCCTCACGGACAACTGAGAGTCAGAGAGAACCTCTTTATTTATGACCCGTCCAGAGCAGCAGAAACAGTTGTTTAGAGTTGCAAACGCAACGTGTTTTACTGCCTGAATGAGCTTTCATTTCTCTTGTAATCATTTTTTAAGGGAAGAAAAACTGCAGGACATGCAGTTTGTGGCAGCTAATAATTTTTATTGGCAAATTTTTAAGACCTAAAGTGCAGCGCTGGAACATTTGTCATTTTTAATCAGAGAGCGGGAGAGAGAGAGAGGGGCGAGTCTCCTGAGGTGCGTTTGAGTTACCTGGCGAGTCTCCCCTCCGCCTGCAAATTTTGCTGTTTCGGCTGCCGACCTGCGCATGGCCTCCGTGGAGGGAAAAATAATGAATTCCAAGGACACAGAAAAGTGAGTTGTATCTTAAACTGACAAATACAATTTCCCAGAAAAAGTATTAGATTTATTCAGCAAACATTAGTAGTAGTTAGTAAGACATGTCACCATAAATGTTGTTCATTTTTAATTTTATGACATTGATTTATGATTTTATCATCCACATCCTTAAAATAAATGACAATCTCGCATAGAAACAGGGACCTGAGCACACTCTAGCAACCATTTAGATACGTCCTAGCCTCCCCCCAGAGCTCCCTAGCAACCACTTAGCAACAACTTGGCAACTATGATTTTTGTATCAGTGTAGTGTACTGGTACAGTAGGGTACAGTTTTGTGTGGTTAACAATTTTGAAAGCTTTGTCACTCAGCATGGCTACTTGTAAAGCTTGTGGTGGTTAACAACATACCATCTCTTATATATCAAATATACAGCCCTTATGTATTATAGATGTAGCATATGTAGATAAATGTAGTTTCTTCAGAGGGAAAGAGAGGAAGAGATTTAATATGGGCTTCTGCAGTAAAACACTGTCGCTCCAGCTCAGTGAGAAAGACAGAATATTATCTGTGTGAATCCTGCGTCTGAACTGAGTTTCATTCCAACAGTTTATACAGGAAGTCAGTGTGAGCAATGGAGATCAGAACCAAACAAATCACATTTCAGCTGAGTCAACGTCCACCAGTCTACCTCTGCAACAGGAGTTCTAGAACATACAGCATACGGTTAATTCTGGCCGATTGTAATCAACAAAAAGCTCCATAAAAGAATAAACATGCTGTCTGTCGACTGTAATACACTGTATTAGGTGAGATTTTAAAATTTGGTGAGAAGTTGTTGTATTTTCTCCTGTCGTGTGATTTGGCGCTGAACGTCCGGTCAAACCTTGCTTTTCTAATGCTGATATTTAACGCCGGCGTGTTGCAACTGAAGGTGTAAAATGTGATTTTAGCGAGTCGGGATGCGTGTGGACCTGCTGGTGTTAAACCCCGTAATCCGTGTAGTGTTTTAAAGGTGCGAAAACCTACTCGAGCTCCACAACACTTCCTACTCTCGCTGGAGAAAGTGTGAATGTTTGTTGGATGCCTGTTCTTGGATAATGCGAGTCCTGCTGTCTTTGTGTGGGTGTAGTGTGTACTAAACCAAGAAGTATGCTTTTAATTTATACACGTATGAATGAGTCTGAACAGTGAGGAAGTCATCGGCGGGCGGGGTGGTAAAGATCCTCTGGTGTGTGGGTGTTTGTCCCACGCGCTCAATGTTAGTGCCGTCCCTTCGGTTTTAAATGAAGCTCGGAAATCACTGTCGGTCAAGCAGGCATGGCTGCACCTGTAGAACAGATAGATGGGACAGATTTGTGGAGCATGTTAAATTCGTTGGCCCGAGCAGGTGAGGTTAAAGACAGCAGGTGAGGTGGAAACCACAGCATTAGCTCAGGTTGAAGGAGCTGCTAAAATGAATGAGTGACATGCCCGGCAGGGAGCGTGTGCGTATGTTTGTGTTCTGAAAGGTGCGGAGAGATAGGAAACAAGCGGCGTGTGATGTGACGTTTCCTGACACGCTGTTCCCTTGCATCACGCTGCTCCAGCCTAATTCAGAGCGACAGGCCGTGTGAGGTTTCTGTTCAGATATGTGTGTTTGTGTGTGCACACCTCATGGATTAAATTGGCCTGCATGCTCCTAGTTTGCGCTCATGCTTGATCTGATTGGAGTCGTTTGCCTCGCTGGAGGAGGGTCACTTTCCTCACCGAGAACGACCTAATCTCAACAACAGCTGTCTGTTCTCTATATTACTGCAAAACAAGCTCTGTTCTGTTATGCAATACCTTTTAAATTGAATAGGATTGTGCCATAATAAATACATATAAGCCTAATCAAATACCAATGACAACAATAATCCCATGAAAACATGTTTGTTTAAGGAAAGGAAAAACTAAACATCTTTTCCTAATGGCAAACAAGTGGTTAATTTATTTCAAATTCCTTGAGTTTGAGGTTCCTTGAAGTTCATTATGAAAGAAAAAACGAACTAATATGATTTTCTCAAATGAGATTGTGAGTGTAATATTTCCAGTATAGAAAGACATACATGATGGATACATGAAAGTATACAGCATATTAGAAATGCCTTAATGTTTTTTAATGAATGTAATGAATTCAATTAAAAAATGTGTCTTTCATACACAGAAAATCAGAAAAGTTGTGTGCAAATGTGACTCAGAACTGAAACTAAATGAAAATGAAGATATAATATGCAGAACTTCATTATCATCTGAAGAAATATATTTGAGTTATTATCTGTGTTTAGTGAAGCGACTTAATCGCTTTAGCTCCAAACCGAGCATTTGTCTCTTCATCTGGAAATGCCGCTGATGAAGATCATGAGAAATGCTGCGTATGTTTTTATGACTAATACAATTAAACTCTCAGAAATGAAAGTAATGTCAATATCTGTTAACCAAGATATTGAGCAGAGGGAAGAAAAATGCAGCTTAAAATATTTAGTTGTCCTGTAGCATTTGTATCACCTGTGTAGAAATCAGTTCAAAGGTGAGAGTTAGTGGTTTTAGCGAAATATGATTTATAAGTTTACGCAACATTATTTTGCACAGTATTAAGCATTCGTCATTTACCTAAAACTGTATTTTCTTTAGATTCTCAGTCACACCTGTGATTTCTGAAGAGAGAGAATCTTACCCCCAAATCCACCGCAGCGGCGGAAATCCATCCAATACCCTTCACACCACACAGAGCGTACATCAATCCCACAATCCACCTCGAGAACGCAGCGTGCGGTGTGCATAGTAAAACACTGAAAACTCTCGCTCACCTGCTCACCTCTGTCGCACCTGCACAAATCTGATTTTATATTCTTATAGTCTTTTTGTGAATTGATTTGAGTTTCTTAACTTGACAAATCATGCAAACCACTTTAAAACGTTTGGGAAACACTGCCATAGTATTTGAATACAGTATTCATTCTGTAATACGGTACATATCAACGCTAATACGCCTAACAGATATATTAATCATTTAAAATCAATGCAGCATGTCATAATGTTGCAAAATGAGACCAGACACACATGAGAACAGTACAGTATATCTCTGTTACTGGAGACACCTGTTATTCTTCAGAGTGTAAACAAACTCTGGTGTTAATCTAGCAGATGTTGCTCATCCGCACCAAATCTCACAGCTTCCCACTCTTCTGCTGTGAAACATCATCTCCAAGTTCATCAAAGTCTCTGGATAGGGCCGCATGCAGAACTAGATTTGATAAACTTCATACTGACGGCGTGCCAGGAGCGGAGCATATGTCAGCTCTATTTCTCCTCCCATTGAGCTGTGCGGGGGGGGGGTGCTGATGTAGGGGCAGATGTGAGGAGAGTCTCAGAGTCTGAGCTTGAAAACTGTTGCTTTTCTGCTTTGGGGCAACTTATCAATAATGGATCAAATTGGTAGGCAAAATTAATTAGAGGGAAGATGAAGAACTTGGGCTTGTTTTGCATTTGTGGATGAGCGTGTGTGTGTGTAAAGTGATCTCACTGGTGTTTGTAGGTTTTTGAGAGGTTGAAGGACATGTTTGGATAGACAATGAAATTGACAGCAATCAATAAACAAAGTAACAGCATCTGAAACTTCATATGTCTATGAATATGAATGAGATATTTCTGATGTTCCTGTGGTTCTGACCCAAAATGCTGTGGTAATTGTTTGACGTTTTCCAGATGAAGAAAACATCTTTTTTCACTGCAGAACTGGGGCGTGCTGGTGTCTACATGACTGACTGTTTACTTCAAAGTCATTGAGTTGCCATGGGCTACATAAACTACGGAATACCTCACTTTTTCTCTATCAATGCTGTCTAACTGAACCCCAGTGGTCCACATGTTCCCCAAAATCATGTCTTTGACTGCTTAATTATTTCCCTCTATGGAATACTGCACTTTCTATTGGCTCCCGCTGGAAAATTCTTAATATTTTACACTTGTTGTTTTTTACGGCTGCGCGTCTTCTTTCAGATTATCTTTGATGTGGTTTGAGATTCCTGCCAGTATTGTCATCGTCTTTCAGTGCTAGTGGCAAACTAATTACTTTTGTAGCATTTTAATCCTCTTGTGTAGTTTATACGCAAATGAGAATTAAGTTGGCAATGAATATTTGGACCTTAAAATATGCAGTACTGTAAATGTAAGTATGCCACAGGAAAACATTTTATTATGTTGAACCTGTGCACAAACTAAAGCAGTTTCCACATTGTGTAGTACAGAAAGCAAATCTATTCGAACAAGGCTGCTTGAACATCCTTCAAAAATCTGGAAAAAAATGTTTATAAAGCAACGATGTCAGTATTATGAATTCATATTTATATTGCAGGTCTCGCTATGTAGTGCTTCTAAAAATTCCCAGCTAACAGGAAACATTCTCAGAATTTTGGCTAACATTCTGTAAAAATGTTAAATGTTTTGTAAAAGTTATCAGAAACGTTCTTATAGTACTGTTAGTAGAATGTTTTGTAATGTTATATAGCATATATCAAAAATGATATTGATCTGATATTCTATATAAATGATACTTATCAAAAATGATAAGTAGTTAGTGGAACGCTTTAAAAACGTTACAGAATTTAAAATGTTTGAATAACATTTTTATAACCAAGCAATAATGTTAACGTTTCGAACATTCCCTAACTTTAAAAATAACATTTTTGTTACTAATGGAAACATTAGGGAAATATTCTTCCAACCTAAAATTTTTAGTTGGGTTAGCCATGACTATATTTGCAACCTATTTCGGGCTTACATACCTTATTGCTACAGCTAAAGCTCAGTGTTACGATGCCAGAAGAAGATGTCTTGAAACGAGAACATTTAATTAGTGCTTTTCATCCTGCGTTTTAATGCTTAGCTGCCGGCTAGCATAAAGCTTAATGCGGTGGAAAATGGTGTTTTTAGTGTGGATGAAGTAATGATGTTGCTCTGTGGTTTAATCATGTTGACATATGCCATCTTCTGTCTCTCGCGTGGCTTCTGTAGGCAGCTGTTCGTTTGAAGAGCACTACAGTAACTGCGGCTACAGCGTGGCGTTGGGGACTAATGGCTTCACATGGGAGCAAGTCAACACCTGGGAGAGACCCTCCATGGACGCTGCTGTACCCACAGGTATGAGTGTACCGAACCTTCATCACTCATCTGTTACTCTCTCTCGTTTCCTGTCCTGATAAAGGGGTAGTTTATTAAAAAAAATTGTTTACTCACCGTCATGTTAAGTAAACTTCTTAATAATCCTAAAACATCCATTAGAACGGTTTATTGTGATCTTGTATGTTAAGCGCCAGAAAAAAACTCCACAATTACTCCACAATAAAATTAGTTCATATGAGTCTTCTAAACATTTATTAATTACTGATGAAAATGACTGAAACCATCACATCATGCACGTGCAAAGGATTAAAAAATAATGCAACAGGTTGATGCCACCAAAAACTTTTTGTTCTCACTTCTGTCATATGGAAACACGGTATCAAATGTGCTGAATGGAGAATATCTGAAGTTCAGAATAACATCTGAAAGCTGCACAAAGTTATTTAGGCTGGTGATTTTATGGTGTGATTTTATTGACAGTCTTGGTGAAATCTTGTTGTATGTTTTATCCTGTTTCATTCTTTATATTTTCATTCACAACAGAACTTGGCTGACTTGTTTAAACCTTTAACCATTTAAATTGCAGCTCTTTTCTTTAACCAGTTTCCCTGAGATCTTGTCCCTCACTCTCTGTCTCTAACTCTCTCCTCTTACCATCTTTCTGTCTTTCTTTTCATTCTCCTGTTATATGGAGGAGGCACATTGCCCCCCTCCCCTCTGTCTGGAAGTCTGTCTCTTTCTCAGTCCGTCTCTCTCTTGGAAACTCGGCAGTAGTTCACGGCGAGACAAATGGCAATCAAGTTCGCTGTCAGTCTCACTCAGTCGTCTCCTACAGAGCTCAGAAACCTCTGTCTCGCTGCGCCCTTAAAGACAATAGAGTCAGCTACACGACTGCGTCTCTCCTGCAGGCTTATTTAACCCTGTTTGCTCCCTGCACACCACATCTGACACCAAACCACTGAGATGGCACTGGAAAGACGCTAGATCCTTATATAAGACAATTTTGGGGTTACTGAGCTCTATTTAGGCCACTAAAAATATAGTGGATTGATAGATCGAAAGCACCTTTCTGAGAATAGATGATGGATTGTGGTTTTTACAGAAGATTGTAGACAGTTGTGTTTTCCAACTGACAGAAGTCAGTGGTTTTCAACTGCAACATCAAAGACGAGATCTCTTAAAATATCAGTTAGTTCTCCTGGACAGCAAATAGATTTAATGGAAAGTCTCTGAGGTTTCTCCTGAGAAAATTGTCTCAGTTAGAGTTTCAGATAAGATCTCAACAATGTCTCAAACAACATAACAATCAAAAAGTAATAATATTCAAATTTGTCAAAAACAAAATTATTTTAGCTACGAAATCTTCATTCATCTTATAGCTTTGTACTTCTAAATGTATTTCAACAATTGTTTTGTTTGTAATAAAGCAATTTCACAGAAACATCTGAAACAAAGTTTAAATGAAACACAACTTCATCAAAATTTGAGCTACAAACGGAACAACTTCAGAGGATACAGTTTTTGTCTGGGTTACAGTAGGTCAACCATTAAATTTCCAATGTACAATCCAAATCCTGAAGCAAAACCAGTTAGGAATCACAGAGTCACAGAGTCACAAAATCACAGTGTCACAAAATCACAGAGTCACAAAATCACAGTGTCACAAAACACAGAGTCACAGAGACACAGAGTCACAGAGTCACAGAGTCAAAGAGACACAGAATCACAGAGTCACAGAATCAAAGAGTCACAGAATCACAGAGTCAAAGAGTCACAGAATCACAGAGTCACAGAGTCACAGTCACAGAGTCAAAGAGTCAAAGAGTCAAAGAGTCACAGAGTCAAAGAGTCACAGAATCACAGAATCACAGAGTCACAGAATCACAGAGTCACAGAGTCACAGAGTCACAGAGACACAAGAGTCACAGAGTCACAGAATCACAGAGTCACAGAGTCACAGAGTCACAGAGTCAAAGAGTCACAGAGTCACAGAGTCAAAGAGTCACAGAGTCAAAGAGTCACAGAATCACAGAGTCACAGAATCACAGAGTCACAGAGTCAAAGAGTCACAGAGTCACAGAGTCACAGAATCACAGAGTCACAGAATCAAAGAGTCACAGAGTCACAGAGTCACAGAATCACAGAGTCACAGAGTCAGAGAATCACAGAGTCACAGAGTCACAGAGTCACAGAGTCAAAGAGTCACAGAATCACAGAGACACAGAGTCACAGAAGTCACAGAGTCACAGAGTCACAGAGTCACAGAATCACAGAGACACAGAATCACAGAGTCAAAGAGTCACAGAATCACAGAGACACAGAGTCACAGAGTCACAGAATCACAGAGTCACAGAATCACAGAGTCACAGAGTCACAGAGTCACAGAGTCACAGAATCACAGAGTCACAGAGTCAGAGAATCACAGAGTCACAGAGACACAGAGTCACAGAGTCACAGAATCACAGAGTCACAGAATCACAGAGTCACAGAGTCACAGAGTCACAGAGTCACAGAGTCACAGAGTCACAGAGTCACAGAGTCACAGAGTCACAGAGTCACAGAATCACAGAGTCACAGAGTCACAGAGTCACAGAATCACAGAGTCACAGAATCACAGAATCACAGAATCACAGAGTCACAGAATCACAGAGTCACAGAATCACAGAGTCACAGAGTCACAGAGTCACAGAGTCACAGAATCACAGAGTCACAGAATCACAGAATCACAGAGACACAGAATCACAGAGACACAGAGACACAGAGTCACAGAGTCACAGAGTCACAGAATCACAGAATCACAGAGTCAAAGAGTCAAAGAGTCACAGAGTCACAGAGTCACAGAGTCACAGAGTCACAGAGTCACAGAGTCACAGAGTCAAAGAGTCACAGAGTCACAGAATCACAGAGTCACAGAGTCACAGAATCACAGAGTCACAGAGTCACAGAATCACAGAATCACAGAGACACAGAATCACAGAATCACAGAATCACAGAGTCACAGAGTCACAGAGTCACAGAGTCACAGAGTCACAGAGTCACAGAGTCACAGAGTCACAGAGTCACAGAATCACAGAGTCACAGAGTCACAGAGTCAAAGAGTCACAGAGTCACAGAGTCACAGAGTCACAGAGTCAAAGAGTCACAGAGTCACAGAATCACAGAATCACAGAGTCACAGAGTCACAGAGTCACAGAGTCACAGAATCACAGAGTCACAGAGTCACAGAATCACAGAGTCACAGAGTCAAAGAGTCACAGAGTCACAGAGTCACAGAATCACAGAGTCAAAGAGTCACAGAGTCAAAGAGTCACAGAGTCACAGAGTTACAGAGACAAAGAGTCACAGAATCACAGAGTCAAAGAGTCACAGAGTCACAGAGTCACAGAGTCACAGAATCACAGAGTCACAGAATCACAGAGTCAAAGAGTCACAGAGTCACAGAGTCACAGAGTCACAGAGTCACAGAGTCAAAGAGTCACAGAGTCACAGAATCACAGAGTCACAGAGTCACAGAGTCACAGAGTCACAGAGTCACAGAGTCACAGAGTCACAAAGAGTCACAGAGTCACAGAGTCACAGAATCACAGAGTCAAAGAGACAAAGAGTCACAGAGTCACAGAGTCACAGAGTCACAGAGTCACAGAATCACAGAGTCACAGAGTCACAGAGTCACAGAGTCACAGAGTCACAGAGTCACAGAGTCACAGAGTCACAGAATCACAGAGTCACAGAGTCACAGAGTCACAGAGTCACAGAGTCAAAGAGTCACAGAGTCACAGAGTCACAGAGTCACAGAGTCACAGAGTCACAGAGTCAAAGAGTCACAGAGTCACAGAGTCACAGAATCACAGAGTCACAGAATCACAGAGTCAAAGAGTCACAGAATCACAGAGACACAGAATCACAGAGTCACAGAGTCACAGAGTTACAGAGACAAAGAGTCACAGAGTCACAGAGTCACAGAATCACAGAGTCACAGAGTCACAGAGTCACAGAGTCACAGAGTCACAGAGTCACAGAGTCACAGAGTCAAAGAGACAAAGAGTCACAGAGTCACAGAGAATCACAGAGTCAAAGAGACAAAGAGTCACAGAGTCACAGAGACACAGAATCACAGAATCAGGGTCGTCAGCAGCATCAAACAAACCCCAGGCGAAAACATCAAAGTCTAGTGATTTATTTTTTCTCAATTGGGGGCAGCACCATCAGGCTTCATCTGATAAAAATACACAAGAAGCCATTAATAAATAAACGACTGGAGCAGCAGCATCTGCACACGCGTTGATGTCATCAAGATCTGATTGTCTAATCAGGGGAGGAAATTGGGCCGCGGTATGATCCTTCCGTCATTAAACCCTGTGGAGACGTGCAAATATCAGCCTGTCTCTCTGATTGTGGGTGGCACTTGTGCAGTGAAATACACCCAGAACGCGTAATTGCTCAGAAGTTCATGAGACTTACAGTTGAATGAAGTGTGCCATTCCTTCTCCATTAGCACCACCAAACCGAGATGTCAAAAATATGGTTTTCGGACAAAGCACTCCTTCTCTTCTATTGGGTAGTCCCAACAGATAGTTCCAACTCAGTCTCATGCCATTGGTTGAGCCAGTGTTCCAAAGTCAGGCTGGTCTGGATGCTTAAACATATAAAGCAATGTTTTTAAAACGTCATAGTGGTTAAAGTTATAAATGGGAAATCTATAAATGTAGTTGTCTCTGAACATCAACCTGAGAGAGGGGAAATTATATTACAATCTCTTCTTTGCAGACACTGGGAAAACCTGAGCACAGTTCGAGACATTGCTGAGATCTCTTCTGAAACGCTCAAAGAGACACGTGTGATCACTATGGCCTTTTCTCAGGAGAAACATCTGAAGATTGTCCATTTGCACCCCATTTAATCTTATTGCTGTCTAGGAGAAAAAAACAAAACATTACAGAGCTCTCCATGTGTTCTTCTCTGTGGGCAGAAAGG
Source organism: Chromobotia macracanthus (assembly GCA_036877525.1). NCBI lineage: Eukaryota > Metazoa > Chordata > Actinopteri > Cypriniformes > Botiidae > Chromobotia > Chromobotia macracanthus. The sequence continues at coordinate 17,170,674 of JAZGTH010000001.1, forward strand.
CAAAACGATTGGAGATGCAGGATGTAGGAGACTCAGGTGTGGATGAGGAGGTGTTATTGTGTTCTTACAGGAGGGGTGAAGGGGCCTGTCAGTCGACACGGTTTCTTTTCATTTCTTTGTGAACCGCAGGTCACAAGCATCAATACAATCCATTCCTCTCATTACTGCTGCTCTCTGAGGGCTTCACAGATGAGAGACACCACCTCTCTGAGCTGTTAGTGCGCGGGTGTTGTGGACTGGTACACGCACTCCTACAGGCCACATTTGGAAAGAACACCAATCCATTTTCCAGAATGCTGAACTCTTTGAACGTTTATGTAGGATTCCTGTACCATCATACCACCCAATTACATTTTTGTAAAAGCTGGCATAAAGATACGTTTCTGAAGTTATTTTGTGTTTTCAGCGAGGCCTAGGCACACTAGAGCCATAAGCTGTCCTGCTGTGAATAAATAGTTTGATGAGGTTTTGTTAAATTGTATCAGTCAAAATTGGTTTAAAACGCATCAAACTCAATTAGCCTTAATCAGACCAAAGCCTGTTTCACGCATTTCATGTTTGAAGTATGAGATGAAGACGACTCCAGTGCAGTGTATTTTTAGACTGTCAGAGGGTCACTCCTGCGTTCTGTGAAACAAAAGCCATAAATCCATTCAGGTTGTTTAGATGTACTGTAGCGTATGAAGCATAACAATATATTTTATTTAAAAAAACTTTTGAAACTCTTTACAGACTCAATGAGGTGTGTCAGCTGGTAAAGATGGTTTATTTTCAGACGTATTTACACTTCTTCAGAAGACAGTTGCTTTTAGATTTTAGCTTTCCTTTACTTCTCTTCCAATGTTTGTCTGATATTTGTCATACTGTTTCTCTCCTCTGATTGGCTGGAGAAGTCAACAAATCATGTGCAATCAAAAGGCACAAATCTGTCATTCAATCACCACAATGTTTTACATATAGGAGACCATGCAGGTGTCCACTTTTTTTACTATGGTAATTGAGTCGTGAATTATGGGTTGTCAGGGCAGAATTCCAGACAGTAACGAGAATAAACGTCATTGCTAGTCCTTCACTTTTACTTTTTCATTTTCATCTTTTTTTGTTCTCGTGATGATTTGAGGGCCCTCATGGGCTGCGGTGCTTGATTGCATTTCTGATTTTTTCCTCTCCGATTAGAATGTGGGGTTGAAAAGGTCACGACTGAAGATAAATGAACAGTGATGGAGCTTTAGGCAAGCGGTTACATACAAACACAAGCACACGTCCATCATATACACTGCACTTACATGTGTTCACACTCCTTATCTGTTTGTTGTCTTAAAATCCAATCAGTGTAATGAAGAACATGTACTGAAAAACAGATTCTGTAGTTATATAGAGTAAAGAAAATGAGAAAACATTATTTTTAGGTGACAGCCAATCAGAAACTGAAAATGTCACAGGATTTGTTTAAGACTCTTAAAGGAACCATGCACTGAAAATGAAATGTCATCATTAAATCACACACTTAAAAACAGGGTGAAAGTGTGAAATGTAGGCATTTTAAATATGCTAATGATATTATATAATGTTTCTAAACTGTAATTAGGTAGTTCTGAACACTAAACAACATTATTAATGGCTACCTTAAAACCCAAATGAGGCAGCTAAGACCAAGAGGCAAAGTAGAAGAGTATCATATGCTTGTAGTAGTGTTCATTTCTAAAAGATATTGAAATAACAGACTAGAGAGCAGACAGAAGTAGAGAGTGATAGATGGAGAGAGGGATGGAGAGGGTGGCAGTAGATTTATCAGCCTATCCCAACACACATCAGTCTTGTTTACTGATTTCCAGGCTCCAATAAAGCAAAGCAACAGCTTATAAGAGTGTCCTGCTGCGAACTGCTGGAATGAAGCTCTCACACCGGGGACCCGACTGTTAAGAGCTCTCCGTTGTTCCTCTCTCCCACTGCCATGTTCCCTCACGCTCTGGTTTCTCTTCCTCCCCCTCCCGTATCTGCTGAATTCATCACACCTTTCTCTGCCATGCTGTTTTCATTAAACCGTCTTCTGGCTCTCTGCTGACTAATGTGGCTTTGTTCAGGTTTACTTGCGTCATCGAACGCACTTCGAGCGATGCATTCACATTCGCAACTTTGTGCACACACCGTGCGGTTGGGGTCACAAATTGGAGATTGATAGGAAAAAACATGTTCATCTGTTTATCTCTGCAGAGAAACAGAGTGTTTGTTTTTCAATTTTGGCAAAATTTGTTCGCTTATTCATGCACCCCGCCACGCGGAGAGTGATTTAGAAAGTAACAATTTAGAATTAGGATGTTGTTATTTTCTTTATGAAACAGGTCCAAAGACCTGTTCACCCCTCAGTTTTTGAAGCTTTGGGGTCAAAATGTCCTTTACATCGGATTCAGTGTGTCTAAAAGAACAGCATTTACAATTTTTAATGATATGTAATAATTTTTATCTTCATGAGGTTTTTAATCGACATGTTAACCCTTAAATTTTTTTTAAGATTTGGGTTTTAAATTCTATTTACACTCGACACAGCGAATTTGACAGACTTTGTATGTGTGACTTCCTCTGTGTTTTTGTGTTTGACTGACATGCTGGCTTGAAGCCCCTGTGATCGTCTGTCAGAAACCAGTGGTCTCTTACCGCACCTCACATAACGGAGTGCTTCTTCTTACTATCATCCCCTCATCCTTTAAAATGTCCATTTTTCATTCTTTACATATCGTTTTATGCCTTCATCTTCTCTATTTCGTAATCCTTTTATCTCTGGGCTTGGCTAAAACAATTTTCTGATCACTTCTGTGTGGGGAAGAAAGATGCTGTGTTATCCATCATTTGTAACGGCGGACAGGGTTTTGCTGTCTGGTGATGACCTTGACCGTCATGTGGTTGTGTGGTCTCTACTCCTCACGTTCCTGGAGAAAAAAGAGGAGTGAGTGGCCATAAGTCAATGCCATCATTCGACCGGCAGAGCATTTAAAAGCGATCGCTGTCAGGAGCAATATGACCCAGAGAGAGACACAGAGAGTTAAGGATGGGCTGCTAATATCTTTATAGTGGTGAGGATACACCAGCATTTATGCAACACTACCACAATAAGGACAAATCGCAAGGCCTACCCAGATTATAGCGAATGTTTTCAGAAAGTTATCAAAACGTTCTTAAAGTAACGTTAGTAGAAGGTTTTTTTAATGGAATATGTCATAGAAATGTTACATGAATTATCAGAAATCATGGAATTTCATTGGTCTGAAAGGTTTGACAAGACTGCAGTTCATTGTAGAGATTATACACAAGCATAGACTACATGCAAATCTTTAGTTAAGGAAGCAAACAGCTTGATTAGTCTGCAGACTCACCTGCAGTGGAGAATTTTCCATTCTGCATGGTTCGTTTGTGTGTCAATTTATTAGGCAAGATATTAAAAATGTTCTACATATCATTATCATTTATCAAGAGTGAGCAAAGTAGGTTTCATCACAGAGATGAGGGAATTGCTGCTCATTAATCGTTGTGTTAGTGATGAATGTTTTAAATAAACAAATGAAAATATTCTGCACTGTAATGGAGCCAGTCTAATATGGAGGTTTGCACACATGGCGATGAATCACACGGACCACTTATTGACAGATTCATAGATAAGTGACAGATTCTTAATAGACAGAAATATTAAACATATTGTGTGGACTTTTTATGGAACGTAGTTAATTGCATTGTTCTTTTCTAACCGTATGTTGTTTGAAGCCAGAATCTGTGTAACAGTTTATTACAGTTTGTAATTGTAATCTGAAGTGCTATTAAAGCTTCAGGGATTACAAGGGGAGCAATCCTGTTTTGTTGCATCACGCTGCACCCCTGCAGTGACTCTTATACTGGAGGCCTGAGTCATTATGATATGGAGAAAAGAGGAGGTAATCGATAATATTTGTCACAGTATAAATTAAAATAAACATTACAGTGTGTACTTACCTATAAAGCCAGGCGTCAGTCAAGCCTGTCTGCCTTTTCTAACCTACCCTTTAACGATTATATAAACACAAGCGTGTCTGGCATTTGTTTGTGCTTCTTTATCTTTTTATTATTCTCTTGTATGTTCTTTTGTTTTCATTTTGAAATCTCGCTTAAGAGCATCTGTTTAGATTTTTCACCTCTTGTTTCACATGCTATCACAATTCACCAAATTGTCCTCGCCAAATCAGTTAACTCCGTTCACATTACATCTGTTTGAAATGATTTTATGAGACACAGCACCTTATGTTCCACCAAATTTCATTCATGGGAGCCATTTCTTGACTGGAATGGTTTAATCTGAAATAATGTGACCAGAAAGATTACGTCGGGCTGGCAGAGAGAAGGGCATAATTAATTTGATGGTGACTTAATAAATGCACTGTGACACATGAGACACTGGAAGGCATACTTAACAAGAGAACGAATAAAAATGAGAGAGACAGAGAGAGAGAGAGAGAGAGAGAGAGAGAGAGAGAGAGAGAGAGTCTGCTGTCTCTGTCCACAGATTGTGAAGCAGACAGCCGGGCCCCGGGCGATGAGAGAGCCACTTTACAGCTCAAATTAAGTACAGCAAGAGAGCTTTGAGTCAGAACAGTTGAACCCAGTAGATCCATACTGATCCTGGAGCTAAACTGACACTGGCCCGCTCTCTCTGCCAGGAAACTTCACTCCAGCATGTATCAAAGGCCACATCAGTGAACTTTCTTGTGCGTCACTTTGTTGTTTAGCAGATGTTTCTCATACCCAAATTACACAGTGCTGATTCCCGTGAGAAACAGACTGGAGCATCACCTTGTTTAATGATGACATCATAAGATTAACTTGATATCACCTGATTGAGTTTGCAACTCGCACAGGTACAAGCTCAAAACACTTTACATTCAAATTATAAATAAATTTCCTATATTGACTGGAAACCATACAGTTGCTAAACTGTAGCTAATAAACTATACTGATTAATACAAAGTATTTAGTGCAAGTGGCATATTTACTCTTAATAATAAGAGTTCAAAACGTCCAGTTTTTTAGACATTGTATTAACGTTATCTTGGTTATAAGAACAGTATTTTAACAAACATTTTAAATTCTGTAACGTTTATAAAATGTTTCACTAACAACTTAAGAATAATTATTTCAATGTACAATAGGTAAAGAAAAAATCATTCTACTAACATTACTGCTGGGAAAATGTTTGATAATGTTAAGATAACTTTTAGAGAACGCTGCTTGTTAGCTGGGACATCATCAAATTTACCTTATGTTTGCTAATGGACTGTTAAATGTTGTATCGGGATGGCCCTGTTTTGCACCTGTTGGTATCGCTTACTAACAGCAGGTTGTGTAAGGTAATGTGTAAAGGTAATGTTCAACGGCTATTCATTCTAAAACCACCGTGAGGCTTTTAAACAAAGTGCCTGTTATGTGTATGTTATGTGTATGTTATGTGTATGTTATGTGTGTGTTATGTGTGTGTTATGTGTATGTTATGTGTATGTTATGTGTATGTTATGTGTATGTTATGTGTATGTTATGTGTATGTTATGTGTATGTTATATGTATGTTATGTGTATGTTATGTGTGTGTTATGTGTGTGTGTGTTATGTGTGAGTCAGTCAGACTGTAGTACAGCAAGCTGGAAGGGACAAACAATAAATAAACAGACCTCAGCAGATGGTGTGCCGGGAAAGGGACCCTCCAGTCTCTTTTCTGCCCCAAATCATTTTAGAACGACTTGCTGATAGGAGAACAACTTCATTACAACAGTTCAAAGCCAAGAAATAGTGTTTTCAGCCAAAAGAACCATTTATTGTGACCTTTAATCTAGTTTCTTTTTCCGTTTGGTGATATTGGAGCCCTGCCGTAGCATCTTGTGTCACAATACACAACACAAAACCTTTTCTGTGTGGCTTATTTAGGCTGCACAAGTCGTTTATTGTAAGCGCCTGCCTCAGTCTTTGTAGGTGTTCACTGTTTTGTTAGCCAACCTTGGTTATCTGTTTCTGTGTGTGTCTGTTTGTGTGGGTGTTTAGACTGTAACCCTTCCTTATCAGCAGATATAATATGGTTCTTTCACCTGAATGCTCTTTTGTGTGTCTTGCGATCAGAGCCGACTGTGCCCTTTGTTGAGGGAACGTTTCTCTTCAACCCTCAGGGAACAATGCAGTCTCATCTGAAAGCACGATCCGAGAGTCACCGTCCAAAAATGCGAGGCTGGTTTCGAGGGAGAGCGCGGATGTGTGTGGATGTGTGAGATTGAATAGGCCCTCAGAAACCACTGACCTTTTCTTTGGCCAAACAAACAACAGATTTTACTTTGCAACTACCTTGGGGACAATTATGTATCGCTTTTTCACTTCTCTCTTATTGCGCTCTTTCTCTCGTCTTTCTCTATATGCAATGTTTGTTGTTAGCAAATATCTGGGAGTCATTTCTGCTTTTGGGGAAAAAACTGAGATGTCATCTTTAAAATGCTGTATAAATTGACCACTGTATATCTCTGTTAAAAGTCACTCTGGATTCAGATAAGAAACTGCTTGATTACATTTTAGCAAATTAAAAAATTGGACTGTATTGTTCATGCCACATTGTACTCGTCATCCTTTAAATACATGAAAACATGCAAAGACAATAAGAATTTTGTGAATCCCCTAAAGTAAGGTTAAAAATAGCCAGTGACGGAGGTAGGAGGTAGGAGGTAGGTTAGGAAAACATTGTTGGAGCATTGCTTTTATGTTTACTGATATGTGGAAACAGGTTTCTGTGACGCTTGATTTTCTGCCAGGTGCTATAATACGACAACAGTAAAGTTAATCAGAATTGTGTGGTTTCAGTTCAATTCGATATTCTCAGAAATAGAGCTTCACTGTCCTAAAGTTACTGAGTGTAGTGGAACTAATACAAGAAACTACTCCAATGATCCTGAAGATCTTCTTAAAGTGTCAAACAGCTGGACGTGCTCTATCAACAGTTCTGTATCACTTTCATTATCTTTCCTGCTCTCTGTCAAAGATAAAGTGTCCATTGACCTACTTTTTACAAATACAACCAAGTTCCTCCTTTTCTCTTTTATGGTTATGGTGGAGAGAGAGAGAGAGAGCTTATTACTTCTATCTCCACAGTGTCAAATCCATGGAGAAGTGGAGATGTTTTTGATATCACTACACCTTTTTACTAAGACCTGCCTGTTCCTGGTTTTGCTTCTTTTCTCCAGTCAGTCTAATCCTCAAATCAAATCTCTTCAAGTGCTGAAGGAGATGAGCATGAGAGTGTGTCTGGCTAACCTGAGAGACAAAAGCGTCTGATAAGAGCTGGAGAACATCCATTTGTCCACGTGTTTTATAGTCTGTTAGAGTGAGTTTGAGGATTGTCTGCTTGTTGCTTTTGCACATTAAACTTGAATAGCAGAAATCATTTTAATATCAACAACAGACACACATGAGTCTGATTTAATCAGATCCTGTTTGATATTACTGAGCAATCAATAAAATATCTGTACAGAGTCTCGCATGCGCAAGTTCGTCGAAAATTACATCACAATATGAGATCAAATTATTTCAGAAGAACATGACTCTGAAATATTGATATTTATTATGCGTCTACATTTATTTAATGCTGACAGATGATTTATCTCTCTCTGTGAGTGTATCTTTAACCCTCTCACTCTCTCTCTATCGCTATCAGTTCATCATAAGAGTTGTGGTTACATGTATTCTACATAAGAGATGAGTGCTGGAGCCATTAGCTGATTATATAATTTGATCACTTATGAATTTGAGCTGTCAGTTGACTACACATAACACTCTGCCTGTGTAATAAATTTGTGCTGGATGAAATTTCTCATTTTTATTTAATATATAAATAATATCAAGTGTGCATTCATTCCACTGTTTGATAGATGACATTCTCCACAGCCTAATGCACAATAAATATTACCCTCATACAGACACCCGCTGTTTTAAATTCAGCTCTTGGTTTGACCCGTAAAGACCTTCTTTAATTATGTGATAAGGGCAACAAGTTTAGCATCACATCTTTCTTTAGCATCACAGACGAGAGTTTTAAACACCACTGGAAGGTTTGTTTAGATTCAAGACTGCGTCTCTTGATTAATGTTGTGTCCACCATGCACATATGCACATACAGCTAATCTCATTTTCAGACGGTGTTTGGAATAATGCATTAGAAGTAATAATAGTGAGAAACTGAATGCTATGTATAATGTAAACACAATAATGTAACACACTGATTTGAAAGCCTACTATCTACTCCAGTTGTTGTTTTTATCAGTCAAAAAACGCAAGAAGCATTGAAAGAAAAACAAAGAAAATTCTGCTGGTTTTCCCGCGGGATTATGATTCTCACTCCAAATAAGCGAGATGAGAAATCACTAACTTCAGACTAGAGAAAGAAAGAGAGACAAAGACAGCATCCTGCCCCAAAACAGGATAAATGTCTCCCAGAATTCCCATTTTCCCTCCTGGCCTCACAACAATTGGCCAGAGTTTGATAAATGACAGAGCTGTAGATCCAATGACAGTTTTGTTGCTCTGGGATATTTTTATACCCGTTGGGGTTTTTAATGATAGATAGCCTCTGGTATCAACTGCCTGCCTGCTTTTTATTTTGTCCTGTTTGTTCTGTCACAGTCTAAAATTAGCCAATGTCGTGACAAAAAACCAAAACTTTGCACATGTCCTAATCTCCTCCAATTAAAATCATTTTTATTTGTCTTATTTTGGTGTAAAATGAGTCTTTTTAAAAGCCGTCTCTTAGTAAATGTCTCTTATTTTACATACTTTTACACTCATGAGCGAGAGAAAAAAGTGATCTCCTCACGAAATGTTAGTATTCCCTCTCAAAGTTATCAAAGAGTTCTTGCAGTAATGTTAATAGAACTTTTTTAATGTTATACATTCTAACTATTAAAAATGTTATTTTTAAGTTACAGTTGTTTTAAAAATGATACAGAAATAAAATTTAACAAAATGTTAATACTAAGTCTAAAAAACTAGATCTTTTGAATGTTCCTAGAACATTCAAAATAACGTTTTAATGTTTTTGTTACCTAATGGAAATGTTAGATTCTAACAGTATAAAACAGTTAGCTGGGCTGCTGGTGTCCTTATCTTTAAAAGGGCCATAAAGAACACACATCTGAGTGTGTTAGTGAGGCACAGGACTAAGAAGAGACTTAAGCAGGGAGTACAGTGAATGTGTGTGTGCTGGCATATATAGATCAATATCACCACATCATGTGTTCAGCTCTTTTTAAGTGGCATGAAGCGATGCGGTTACTGAAGTGTAGTGAGTTTATCATGAGCGTGTGTGTGTTCTGATTGGCTGTGAACTTCAGGCATGTGACGCTCTCATTGTCTCCACTGAAGAAGAACGGAGCGCTGGGCAGTGTTCCAGATGTAGGTCATTATCCCCTACACCCTGCACCCTGCCAAGTGCACTTTCCTTTCACTGGCTAAAACACTCTAATAAGTTATTCTGGTGCCACCAGCTAAACAAGAGAATCTTTCTCACTGTCTCTAAACATCTATGATGTCATTTATATGAGCATATATGTACTGTATATATGTGGGTGTTTTGTGAAGGTATAATCTGTTATAAGATTTATTTACATAGAGGACTGTTTGCACAGAAAAGATGAAACATTTTCATTTTAAAATTAATTTACATATGCGCTATTTCAGCACACTTTCTCTTATATACCTCCCTTCTCTTCCTCCACACTTCCCCTCTCTTCTTCCATACTTCCCATCTCTTCTTCCATACTTTCCATCTCTTCTTCCATACTTCTCATCTCTTCTTCCATACTTCTCTTCTCATCTTCCATGACTTCCTCTCATCTTTTATACTTCCCCTCTCTTCCTCTATACCTCCTCTTCTTGTTCCACATCCTTTCTCTTATTCCGTACTTCTCAGCTTTCCTTCTGTATTTTCCCTCTCTTCTTCTATACTTCCTCTGTATCACATTTGTCATCTCTGTTCCTCTTCTTGCACTTTGTCCTGCTGCTCTGACGCCCTTCAGAACACTACTCAGGAAACCCCTGTGGACCTTCTACGGGCATGTCACATTTCCAGCGTTAGGAGTGCTGTGTCTGTTTTTCATTTTCACTCAAGGTGAATCCATCCGTTGTTATCCGTGAATGTCTGTCTGTCGCTGGGATTCAAGTGCCTCAGCTTGGCTTTTAGCAGCCGACACTGTGTGAAAAACATACGGAGGACCTCAAATAACCGTCTGACAGAATCGCTGGTGGCTCTCTCTCAAGGACTTATGAACGCACTTCCCTCTGAGAGGTTAAAAAGTTCAGCGGGAAATATTTTATGATAGCAGCAGCACAAGCAAGAGTGTCCAACTCCTCCCAGGAGAGCTGTAATGGGAAGTACTTAGGCAGCTACGGACTTCTGGTCACCATATCAATTAACTGAAGCCAAGACATCTCCTGAAGAACAAATGACAGAGATGTCAAGAAATGCAGAGCACAATGACCAGTAATGGGTGACAGAAGCTACATGTATATCAGTATTATTTTAAAAAATTGTCTGTCTGTCTATTCTATTCTATTCTATTCTATTCTATTCAATTCTTGTCCGTCTGTCTGTTAATTGACTCATAAACATGTATCAGTTGACAAACCTAGTGATTTATCCTTTCAGCTGATATATTTCCACCCCTAACCAAGATCACCTTCTTTGTAGTGCTGTGGTTATGTCATACCATGGCTAGAACAGGAGGACAGGTGGTCCATGCGGGGGAAACACTGGTCTTAACATAAATGAAGTGACACTGGACTTATGGCAGTGTGACAAGGTGCAATAAGCATCAAATTCGCCTCACCGCACGTCACCAGCAGGGCGCCGCTGTCGCTCCCCTCCTCTTCACCACCTGCTCCTGTCATGAACCTGGACTCAGGCCGGCAATAGGCGACCAGGAACTGGCGAAGACTCAGAGTCCCAATACACCTCTTAATTTACCACAAATCTGTTCACCTAGAGCTAAATTTACTTGTTACTCCAGTATAAATGGAGCTTAATCTAGCTTTCTCTGCCTCCAGAAAAACTAAAACCTGATCAAATTGCACTGGCAAACATTTGTGTATTTTTTGGCTCTCCAGTGTGTCAGCTGAGATTCATTATTGTGTGCGCTCTTACTCAGACTGTTTGCAGTAAACATAAAGCTTTCTGAGACATTGTGACGCTATTCTGTTTAGACCGTATTTCTGGAAATTATTGGAGTTTCTTGCATCTCTATTTATTTCTGTCTTCATTGTATTTCTTCAGCCTCTCTCTTGTTAGGTTAGATATGATCTCCCCCAGCAATTTGGCTTCCTTTAGCTGTTTTCAGTCCGCTCCTTTCACATGCTAATAATAAATGGACAGGCAGCATTCAGTTCAAAACAACCAGAGCCTAATTCAGTCACTCGGCCACTGAGGGAGACTGTACCAAGAAATGGTAAAAGGCCATCCTTTGTTCCAAAATGAACAAATGAAAAATAAATAAATGAGAAGCAAAGTCCTTCTTCTTTAACCCAAGCTGAAATACAGAATTCAGAATCTCAAATAGCCGTAATTTAAATACCAGGACAGCAAATCTGAAAAAGCAACGATCAAAAGAATGCCTAACTAAATGAAAATATCAGACCACGTATTCTGTGAGTCTGCAAGGACAGTAGAATCAAAAAGTATTTGGACAATTAAAAAATTCATTGGATTACATAACAAAGTGTCAAACCAAGCGGCTTTAAAAGGCTGCTATTTTTTATTTAAACGTGTAAATGTTAGATTTTAAATCAATAACACAATAATGGTAACAAACAAAGACAAAGTGACTGGACTGTTCAGACATTAGTGAATCATATTCCACAGTTAATGTGATGAACTTCTCTTGTGGTTAATCTGTTCCACCTCCTGAATCATTCATCCACAACTATCTGTTTGAGGGCAGCTAATTCAAACTGGACGTAAACTGAGATTATTTATAAGAAAAGATGTTGTATGATTTAATTGCAACTGGCTTTGATGATACTGTATATATCTGAAACAATAACAGTCATGTATTTTTTTTACTTGAGGCCAGTGTATATATTCACAGACAGACTCATTGTGTAATATTAATTAGCAGTTTTGCCTGTTAAAAGGCCATTGGTGGGCTCTGTATTTAAATATGCAATTTCCTCTGATTTAAAAAGCCCCTTTATCAGCATCAGTTCCTCTACAGCTAATCAGCATGCGGAAGTCTAATGAAGCATAAAGGAAGAGCTGGAATCCTTATGCAGAGATGAAGTTGTTGCCATTGGATCTGATTCACTGATTTGCATTAAGGCGCTCTACCATGACGTCTTCCCTCTGATAATAGCACTTCAATTATTGATTTTCCACTTATCAGATTATCACAGTCTTGGGGGCTCATGACATGACCCGTCTGCTGGAAAACAGCCGTGAGGTCTCGTGGGAAAGGGCATGGGAAATATCACAGTGATTTTAAAGGGGCCGAGACAAATTTCTGCACGCAGCTGGCGGGTCGCGCTGACTCCGCGCCAATCACAAATGGTTTGGCGCGACAGGCAAGACGAGGCGTTTCCGCTCGGGTTGAGAGGGAGGAGGGGCGTGTGGATGTGTGAGGAGTAATAATCAGGGCACGGGGAACTTGGATAGCATCACATCATGAAGGTCCATTACACATCCAGGACAGCAAACATATGGGGCCTGACCGAAAGAATCCAACCGCCTCCCTCCATGTTTTTTCCCCAACGAACGGATGCTTGTTCTGTCTCGCTGCCATAAAAACATCCATTTCATTCCATTTACACTCGCTTTCACAAACACACTTTCCCCTGACGCGCACACCCTGGTTGAGGTGGACTTAACATGCTTAAATGTGTGAAATGGGTCAGATCTGTCGAGCTCATGGGACTTCATGAAGAGTATGTGTGTGTTTGTAAAGGAAAGGCCCATCTGTAGTCTGTCATTGGGGGAGGAGAATCAGGCATGTGTCATCTTTCGTTTGCAGCTGCTCCAAACAAAACGATTTGGGTTTTTAACGCCTGATGTCGATACCTAAAGAGCAGTGGGTCAGGTTGGCCATTTAAATAACTAATAGTTGCAACATTTACCTCAGAGTTTACATGCAAACTGTCCTTGAATTTTGGTCCTTACATAAAAATATTTCATTTTTGGTCCATCAGAAGTCTGGCATGGCAGCGAATAGAAAAATAATAAACAATAAAATGGCAACATTATGAAAATATCTGTGTGGAATTGGCATATGTAACACCTTTCACAGTGTCAGCAGTAAACAATACTACAGTATAGTACTTCTGTATGTTGTCTGAAAATTTTAATTAATTTACGTTGTTAAAAAAAGGATTGTGTTTGTTGTGTAGAAAAATGAACGAATGCTTTACACTATTTGTTCTGTAGCTCAGCTGGTAGAGCATTGTGTTGTGAGTGTTGATTCCCAGGGAACATGCATACTGTAAGTCGCTCTAGACAAAAGAGTCTGCCAAATGCATAAATGTAAATGTATTTGATCCCATGTTCCATAATTTATCATTATTTATTTATTTACTTATTTTTTTTACTGTCACAATTTTTCAGAGGCCAATACGCTGGTCCATTAATTAAACACTTTCTTCTCTGTCTCTTTATTCTAGCTCGTGTTTTCTGACTCAATGCATTAGCTTTCCCACAGTATGCAGAGGATTACCGTCGTTGGTTGGCTCAGTGGTAAATAGGTGCTTTATTGTTCCCGGAATAAAACTGCCAGGCAGAAATGATGAAGAATGCCATGACTTTATCAGCCCGAGCAGCAGAGGGGCCCAAAGTAAAGCGACCTGCCATAATTGCATATTAAAGTGACAACCAGAAGAGTTTTCGCTATTTGTCATGTGGGGGATCATATTATGATGGCGAGAATGTGACATTTAGTGCAAAGAGCTCCCTGTGGAAATACTCAGAGGGAATAATGACTCTCGCCAGCACGGACTCAAAAGTGCTTCGTGGCCCCACGCAGAAAAATTCTCTCACACAAAATGAGTTCAAATTGCCATACGCAGACCAGGCACCTTGAAGATTGATGTGAATTGCACGTTGTTCTACGGCGGGTTCTCAAACATTTGAACCGATAAATCTTCAAATCAAGGGCGTTTAGAAATAAACTGAAATCTTGTAACATCTCTTTACGTTAATGCAGGGCTGACGGTTGTCAACTAAACCTCACTGAAGCAATGCCTTATCGGAGGGGGTAAGCGAGGCCCTATGAAGATGTTTTACGGAATGTTGTAGAAAATCATTAATGGATTTATCTCGTCTTTGTTGGGCTGTCTCGAGAACTGTGCGCTGGTTATTGGTTTGTGTCAACGCTATTGAATCTTTTGTACTGTAGAGGCCGTGAAACTCTATTTTGTTGCCTGCACGTTTGCTGATAGCTCAGAAAGACTCATATTGCTATCGATTTTAGAAGAGGAGATCGTGGAGGTGAACTATTTTCCTCCAGAAACCGTTTTCATTCCACAGAAGAATTGAGAAAAGTCGTTATCTGCATTGATCTGTATTTATCTGCGCCCCGAGTTGTAGGAAAACGAATTATCATCCAAATTGTTTTCTTTACGGAAATATTCACCCCTGGGGAATCACACACAACTAGTTAGTAGCCTGCTGATAGAGCCTCTCTCTTAAGTCATTGTTTTTGGAGAAAAATGATTTTTAATAATGCTTTCCTTCACCTTGTCTCTTTAGACCTCATTAATAAATGAAATACGCAGCAATCGCGAGTGCCTCTGACGCGTCGGGACCGCAGGAAGTAATTGAAATCAGGTAATATTATTGAGGCAGTTTAGAGGCTGCGTGATTTTAATCAGTTTTCCTGTGAGAGCTGCAGCATTTCGTTTTCTTTAATAGACTAAAACCGTGATGTAAACATTAATTTCCATTTCCATCATTTCCATTCTGGCAAATCCCACAGAAAGATTGTGCCAATCACAATCATGTTTGTACCGTTGTCATGCTTGTGCGGGCTGATTTGTCAAGAGTGTTTTTAGTATCCAAGAGCCCACCTGGAATAAATAATGTTGAATTATTTATCATAGAGCCATTATGTCCAATTTCACATTAGATCAGTTTAAGACAGTGTAATCTGCTGAAGCAGCCATCAGGAGCCAGTGGTCTGATTAAGGACACTCGTATTGACCGCAGTCGTACAGCTGATTGCTTGCTTGTAAGTTCTTGGTGCTTTCGGTCTAAATTACCACTTGGTTCAAAGGCCTCCCTTTGCCTGAACATATATATTGGCAATCATCAACGGTAGGGAATATATATAGGTGTCTGTTCGGAATGCCTGATGAAAAATGCACGTGGGCAGTGAGAGCTGAATATGAAATGCAATCAGGCGAGTTCACTACCAGGGCTCTGTTTGGGGGCCTTCACTAGATTGGATCAGTGTGCAGAATTGATTGGCCTCATCCCAGGACCCAAGGTTGAGCTGGTTGATAGATGCGATGCATTTAGGGCTTGTGGTCATGTCTTAGATAATACATGTGATGAATAGGGTTATATGACTTGTGGCTTCCTCTGGCTGCCTGCAAATTATGCATAGTGATGTAACACAGCAAGGTGAGAAGGTGTCGGGACAAATTGGGACTGAATTTGACCCATATAGGTGAAGTTTGAACTAAACAAAAACACATGGCTTTTGAAATGGGTGTAGGGTTGTTAAGTCAGTAACCCATAAATTGTCTATAATTGCTTTAAAAACACTAAAAAAAACTAGTTCTGGATTTTGATTGATAACCAAGCTGTCACCTTTGTTAAGTCCAAAACTTTTTTCCCTGACTGAATTGGACTGAATTCCTTTGTGGGATTTTTTTAAAGAACTCTGAATGAATTACAATAATTTATCAGAAATTGGCACCTTTGAGCCTTTAGTTTAACTAATTGCTTTTCCCTTTAGAAAATGAGTGATTGTCAGCTTTTCTAAGAAAAATCCTGATTTTTATTATATCCTCTAAAGCCCCACTCATACTTTCTTTATTTTCTCTTACTAATTCAGTGTGGCTTTTAGTATTGACACATACAGCAGCACTTGTAAGGCTGTAAGACAGCACATTGTCTCATAAAACTGGAGTAAAAAGGATGTAAAGCTGTCCACTGGATCATTTCATAACAGTGTATCAGCGGTATCACAGTCTCTGTGTGGTTTTATAGCACACAGCTCCTCGCTTCAGCTGGTCTGAAGCACACACTTCCTTCTAAAACACAAAAGCCATCAGCTTCCAAACAGGATCGGTTTAATCGATTAATAAAATGACAGTGTGATCGTCAATGTGTGAAAAAAATGGAAAAAAGTAGATAAGGATAGAAGAACATCAAAACATCATCTTCAGTATGTGCTAGAATGAAGTACTCAACTACTGACTGTTCAGCTACTCAACTGTACAGTGTGGTTCAGTTTCTTTCATGTTCCTCCACCAGGTTCCTTCATGATCGTGAACGCCTCTGGTCGCGCTTCAGGTCAGAAGGCTCATCTGCTCCTCCCCACACTGAAAGAGAACGACACCCACTGCATTGATTTTCACTACTCACTGTCCAGCCGGGACGGGTCCAGTCCCGGAACCCTCAACGTCTACATAAAGGTGGACGGAGGGCCACAGGGAAACCCCATCTGGAACGCCTCTGCTCCGGTCACTGAAGGCTGGGTGAAAGCTGAGCTGGCCATCAGCACCTTCTGGCCCAACTCCTACCAGGTGAGAACAATCTGACCTCCATCTGTAGGACAAATACTGATGGACCTTCACAGAGATGGTAATGTTCATGGCACTGTCAGGGTCAAGGGTCATGGGTTCTAATCTCAGGAAACACACACAGCGGCCGCCAAAAAGAATTAGAAAACTTACAGTATGTGGACTGTACATAAACACCACTGCATTATTTTACAAAATCAAATCATTTGAAAAGAGTCTAAAAAGATACATGAAGATTCTGTTTCAGGAAATCATTGAGTTTTGGAGAATATAAAACTGTGACTTCAACTGTTTTCATTGTCTTAACCAAATGAAACGCAAAGAATCAAAATCTGTTAAAATATCTGTTCTATCTAATACTGATTCAACATTATCTGCATATGTGTGTGTATATACTTACATATATTCTCATCCAACAGCTAGGTCAGCTTTAGATCACAACTAGACCAGCATAAACCAGTCTGGACCAGCAGGGATCTTCTCGCTGGTCTCAGCTGGATGTTGTTTTAGTGCAGTGAGCCCTTACAGTAGCTAAATGTGCAGCACATTTTGGCCTCTTGGCCAGAGAAATTGAGCAGAGCAGTTTATTTAGTGTCTTCTGTTCCTGGGGAATGACATGAGTTGAGTGTCAGTGTGGGGTATGTGACTGCTCTCTTCTCCAATTATCAGTCAATCACTGGACCTTCAGCCCTTCATTTTACATCTCTCTTTTTCCCTATTACCTCTCACACGCGCTCTCTCTCTCTCTTTTAAAGTCATTACCTCTTTGTACCCCCACTTTCTCTCTCTCACTCTCTCTTTTTTAAAGTCATTACCTCTTTGTACCCCCCCACTCTCTCTCATTTACTCTGCGTCTCTGTCCGGCTGTAGATTCACTGGTCAGTCTGTGCTGTAAAATACACTCAGAAGATTAGCAGTGTAATTGAATTAACTAATGAGGGAGGCAAATATTTAGCGGGTGTGGGAATGCTGGGTTTCTCTCTGCAAAAAGCTGTCTAAAATTCATTCTGGCCAATATTTGCTTTCTGCATCTATTTGACCAGCAGGCAGCTTCAAAGCTTTGGTGCATGTGTGTGTTTGCATTCGTGCATCTGGGGAAATTTTGTGAAAACATGCCACATTTTACCCCCAAATCAAAAGAAAATATTATAAATGATTCATTTGAATTATTTTCGTTACATTACAACTATTAACTAACTATCAGCTTTTATTGTTAAATACATTGTTATATGCTAACTGTATTGTTATTTGTTTTTGTGAATTTCAGTAACTCCTCATTACTGTACTATAATGTTATACTGTACTGCAAATTATAAAAATGTTATTTCACATTACAAGAATTAGTGGGGGGGGGTAATGTGTACTTCATTATCATGAAAATAATCTCACAATGCTAAACATTTAAAACATTTTGTATTTCTTTGTTTCGATTTTGGGGTGAAATATGACCTGTTTCTCGACAGGTGTGTGTGTGCTGGTATCAACTCTGTCCTCATTTACATTTATTTACTTTTGTGTTTGTTCACAGGAAGCTGTTCAGAGTTTTTAAAGCGCTCACTTCCCTCACTGAGTTGAACTTAATAAATTGGCTGTTAAATATCGGGAACTAATATCTGCTAGAATATCTGTCCCTGAGATCATAAACAATTCTGTAAGATACACCCACTGGGAGTTTGATTAGTGCAACAGATTTGCTGGATAAGTGGCCAATTTTGCCAGAAGGAATCTCTAGGTTAATTGACTTGTTTCCTGCGGCGATACATTTTGAGTCGCAGGGTTCCACTTTCAATGTGACAGCGTTTAAAGGGTAAAGACTTATGATATGCAAAAAAGGCAAATGAATTCTCTTTTTGAACTTGTGATGGTACATTTGAAAAGCAGTTCTTGTTCCCTGTGCGATGACAGTTTTAAAGATCATTTGAGTCGGCCATGATGGTGTGGATGAATTATGAATACAGCAGTGCCCTTGAGCTGGAGCTCGCATGATAAAATTACAGTGTTAAAGAAATAGTTCAGCCAAAAGTGAAAAATCATTTCCTTAACCTGAATGTATTCTGAGCATTCATGGTGAAGCTCTGAAATCAAACCGTTCTCCGCCTACACAGTGTTGAAGAACAGGAGTTCTGGAGAGAACTTTCTGGAACATTTCTGGACTGTAAATCTGGAGTTCGCAGGTAGTTGTTTGTGTAAACACAGAGTTCTTCCCTCCACCGTCTCACATCAAACAGAGACTGAAGACTGAGAGAGATGATTCAGTCATGACTCTTGACTTGGTGAACTGGGCCGTTTGGGGAATCCGGGGACTGTGCGCGTCCTGTGTAAAGGTTTTGGCGTGTGTTGTTTGGCAGTTCTGAGCGAGAGAGGACACTGATCAGACCACACATGTCTCTGCCACATGGCACGTACAGTATGCCTCACAAACCCTGCCAGCCCATATGTGTGGAGAAAAAGGGATCCAGGAAAGGTGTGTGTGTGTTTACAGAGTTTCAAAGGAAAGACTATCAGTTTTTCAATCTGGTTTTTACACACAAATACAGAGGTCCCATCCTTGAAAGTAATTATTGGTCTAAACTAACTCTCATTAATTTTCTTGTTATCTTTTAGATAAACAAACTCAATGGTAAATACAGAGCACAAAGGCAGTGTAGCTCATCCTGTGAATCTGTAAATATTTCAGAACCCCTGTATTCTTCTCTCCATCTGCATATCTTTCTCAATAAAACATCCTTCCTGAAAAGACTAGCAGGGTATTTCTGTGCTGGTTTATGCTGTTGAGCTGTTGGAGTAGAGTAAATTACAGTAGCTGGTGATACTGGTTGATCAAGGAGATTTGATGGGTATGCTAGTTAAACCTGGTTTGGACATCAGCACACCTTTATCTCATGGTGTGGAGCAGCATTCAAAACACAACATACAAAATGTGAACACCTGCAAACAAATGGTGTCAGACCATCTACACAGAACCAGCTGTTCTCAGACTGATTTTTACTGGATGTATGAAGTCAGATCTCCTGAGGTTCACACAGGTGTTAGTAAAACACAGATTAACCACACGTGTAGTTCATCACGTTTCACTAGTGTTCTGCAACCAGAGAACCAGAAAATATAAGTTGTCTTATTAGAATAGACCTATTGAATAGAACTGTTCAACAGTCTATTTATTTCTGCATTATTTAAAACTTAGCCAACTTTTTTACATTTATAAAACGTGTTGCTTGAAAGTTTGTCTTCAGCTGTCTTTAAAATGAATATCCCTCAGTTTGATATTTTGCTATATAATTCAATGACAGTCATACCTTATTAGCTATAGCATCAGTTTATTCTGGGGCCACTGTGTAAGCAGGTAAACTTGCAGTACAAACTTCACCCCTGTTGACTGAACACGTCTGAGCGTTTCAGTAAATCTTGTGTCTGCTTGCAGGAGATGTGCTGTCTGTTCAGAAACAACTTGTCTGATTTACATACTTGATTCTGCTTATGCAGGTGATTTTTGAGGCCGTGTCTGTGCAGGGGCATCCAGGCTTCATCGCGGTGGATGAGATACACGTACTGGCCCACCCTTGCCGTGAGTCCACACACACTCTCACACACACACACACACACACACTCTATCACACACTGCAGGAGCTCAGTCTGTCAGCTACTGTGAAAACCACTTCATGTGGATTAAGAGCTGGACAGAGATGGAAACAGAGAGACCAAGCAAACAATCAGGTCCACTCTGAGAGAGAGAGAAAGAGTGAGGGAGGGAGAATGAGAGAGGGAGAGAGAGAGAAAGGGAGGGAGGGAGGGAGGGAGAGGGGAACAGATTGCATAGCTGAGTACTCACAGACTTTTAGGCCCCCATTGTTCTTGTTATGACAGCAGAACTTTAGCCTGGCTCTTTGCCTTCCATTGACATGGAACGCTCTCTCTCTCTCTCTTTCTCAAATTATGCACAATTATGGTAATTAGGTTAATTAATATTGCTAATGTCAACATGAAAATAACATTCACTCTATTTACTTTCTCAATGCATATTCTCGGTCTTATTGTGCCTGATACAGCACACGATATTCTTGGAATCTTTCTTTTGTAATGTAAAAAGCTCCACCCCTGAAATGACTGTGCTTTTAGGGTGACATCATCTAGGCCTGACAGGCTGTTGGCTTTTCTATCCTCTTTATTTTCTACCTGCCATATTAAGTGATGCCATTTAACCCTGTCATTTCTCAACATTATATTCATATTATCTTCATCTCTCAATGCAGTACAATGAACTTGACCATCTGTTTTCAGTTTTAAAACACGGCTACATGCAATATAGAGTATATGCTGCACAGTATGCAGTACTCTAGTGTTCTTCCTTAAACGTGTCAGAGATCAGTTTGAACTGACTTACATTCAGGAATAGATAATGGAAGCAAAACTTTCTTATCGTTACTTTTTTATTTGCTATGTGAATGTATGTGAGTAATTTTAGGATTTCTTCATTAAATCTGAACACTTTCTACATGTGATGGGTGAGATACTAAAAAAGAAATACACGCACTGAACAAAGGAAAGTGAAAAAGATTGATGGCTTTTGTGCAGAAATGCATACAGTAAATGCACAGATAATGAATGATGGGGTACAGTGAGAGTTCAGTGTAGGAGATACAAAAAGAAAACTTCTTTCTGCTGTTATATATATATATATATAAGAACAAGAGATTGTGGTGATGTGGTTTATTAAATCACAGTTAAATGGAAAACTGTATATCACAATAGTTTTAATAAGCTGTAATATCACAATAGTTTTAATAAGCATAATAAATATAAATTTAATTTTCAAACAAAACGTTCAAAATAAAGGCAGAAAGTATTTGAACACTTTCTGCTTATCAAACTTAGAGGTTTTTTTTACATTTAGTTTCTTTATGCAGCTGTACTGCTCAGGAATTCATCTGTCTAAAAGTGTCTGTTCTGAGAACAGATCTTCAGACAGTTGTTTTTTGTTACTCAGTGCAGTGACATTTTTACAGTGTGGCTCACTGTATATGACCAAAAACTGTATTAATGTCTATTGATCGTATGTGCTTTAAATAATGCATGGTATAATGCATTTTTGAAAGTATGCATGTGGCTTTTTTTTTGTTTGCCAGGCAAGACGCCGCATTTCTTGCGGCTGCAGAATGTGGAGGTAAATGTGGGGCAGAATGCAACCTTCCAGTGTATTGCTGGAGGCAAATGGTCGCAGCATGACAAACTCTGGCTTCAGGTGAGTCTCACACACACAAACACGTTCTGACCCTCTACACTAAGAATAATCACCTGTTGGAGTTTTTTTTGTCAGCAACATTTCTAAGCTAGTTTATGTTTCTTGAAGTCTTGGATAAAAATTAGATTTTCCTCTGGCAGGAAACTTTAAGCCTCAATCTGTCCTGTTATACAGCTGAGACATGAAGATATAAGAGTAGTTCTCACTGTGTACAGAATGTTTGTAGGGCTTTAGTGATGAAAGTTTATCTCTGTGTTTATATGCTACTGCAGTCCATCGTGCAACTCTTTAGGAGAAATATTGTTCTGATAATTGCATACAGTGTTATGGAAATTTTCTATGCCTCTGTGACACATAGAACTCTGCAGTAAGCTTTGCAGATTTCCTGAAATTGCATCTCTTGATAATCACAAAGTTTTGCACATCAGCATGTCGTTTAAGCATGTTGGTAATTTGACAATGGTTTTGCCATCAACAGACTCAGTAAACTCTGTATGACAGATTATATAAAAATGTATTTCACACAATTCCTCAGATTTTTCCCTTTTCACTGATCATACTACTATGATTGTGATGTTATTATTAGTACTATGTGATACTACTAATAATTTTGATCATCTTTTGGCCTGTTTATTCCTCAGTATTGGATCCTGTCTCATATTTGGAGTTCATATAAGAGTGAATTGTCTGTGAAGGACTGGGCATTTGTTGATGACGTACCTTCAAGAAACAACTTAAAACACACCTGTTTCAGACACACCTGACTAATCTCAAATGCTCCGATGCTTAACCTCATATAATGTTGTTTGTAAAAAATCCTGTCCTCTTCTACTGTTCATTCTGTCCCTGGCATCAGAACTATTCCCACTTGTAAATGTAGCTTTGTGGACTAGGCTTGTTGGTTCTTTGTAAGTCGCTTTGGATAAAAGCATCTGCTAAATAAATAAATGAATAAATGTAAACATATTTAGTTAATGTTTGTTCATCTTTCAGCAATGGAATGGTAAAGACACATCTCTCATGGTGACCCGTGTGGTAAACCATCGGCGTTTCTCGGCAACTGTGAGCGTTACGGACACATCACAGCGTAGCACCAGCCGCTATCGTTGTGTCATCCGTTCTGACGGTGGATCTGGAGTTTCTAACTACGCCGAGCTCAGTGTCAAAGGTCTGTATTTATTCCTTTCCCCTTCATGTCTAACATTCTGGCCTGTTATTTACATTGGCTTTATATTTGCTTTCACATCAAATAACATTCATGTTGTCTTTTGCCTGAGGCAGCTCATAAGTGTGCAGAAAGTCTCATGAAAGTTTACACGGGGTTCAGCCACATTATCGTAACTTACATTTCATAAACGTGGCCCGACGTTCAAGGGAGATTGGAGAGAAAGATTGTAGAGAGATTCTCGCCAAACACACACACAGAAAGCAAACAGTCCAAAATGCCACATCAAGCGTCAGCGGCAGGATTTCTCTGAATCATTACACACACAGCCTTCATTACTTCAGCTAGCATTGCTAACAACCAGTATGAAGCCCTTGATTCTCTCTGCAGTGAAGTTCTAACTCCACCCCATTATCTTAAGAAACAGAGATTGTACCACTTAAGGAGGAGAGAGAAACAGAAATGGCAAAAAGCTTTCGAACCTGCCCTGCCCTTACGCCCTGTTTGTTAGCATGTAGTGCACTCATCCAGACTTGAGAGAAATGCTAACATCTGTTTGGCTTTGCCGTGCCCCCTGTGACCTGTCATAGCCAAAAACACCTTCAGTGGTCTTCAGTTCTGATCAGCTCTGACCAGGATTCAAGCTCATCTGTCCATGTGTCACTTGGAAAGAAAGAGCAAGAAAGACCTACAATCCACAAGCATCCTGCAGAGCCATGTGTCCTCAGGAAAGTGGTTTCATTAGGATGTTTTCATTCATTTTCAACACTTGTAAATTAGCATCTAGAAACCTAGAATATATTCACACCTTTTGACCAATCATTCATCATCACATTAATATTCATAGATATTCCTGGACAAAGTGAAGTTTGAGTGAAAACATGCACAACGTCAGAGTTTCTCTGTTAACTTTTGGTGTCAAATTAGGTGAATGTGGGTGTTAAATGCATTGCATTATTTTAGCACTGTTAAACATTAATTCATGTCATTTATGATAAATATGATCAAAATTAAGGTTTATTCAATGATGCAATAACCTAAACAGAGGACTGATAAACACTTGTTTATCTCTAAAGTTACATGTGATATAAAGTATACGTTATATGATAAAAGGTTGTAACATTTTAGAAAATATTTAGAACCATTGTTGTTGTTGTGCTGTATAAATATCAAAAAATATATAAAAATGTTTACTCTGAATACTAAGGAGATCCTGTTGAATATTTATTGTCTGAGATACTCATACTGGGCTTTTATGTAGAATTTGCACTTGTACCGACCCTTCTGCTGTGCCCCCATCTTCTGTTGTTCATGTAGCAAGTAGTCCTGCCCCATCTCTCGTGCTATTGGTTGAGCCAGAAATTGACACATTGGACCATCCAAACAGAGTAATGCTTTCAGTAACACAGAGCCACACTGTTCACACTCTTTGGGAGATCAATCAACAAATAGTTTACTTTTAATTCATTCTGCATTTTAATACGGGATGGTAGGAGGTATTATGTTTGTATATCACTTTAAATATCATAAGTTCATTTGAAAAGAACTGGATCTTTGACACAGGCTGTAAAAGTTGAAGGTAAACACTTCTCAACTTTCCAACCAGCGATCCTGTCGGAAGCTCTGCAGGTGTACCCAGCATGATGGAAAATCTAAAGCTGCTGTATTTTGCAGGTGATTTAGCATTGCTGTTGATTCCAGAGTGATCGCTGCGGGACAGTTCCAACTCCTGTTACCATTCTGTGAAGTCTGCTTGAAAAAATGAGATAGATAGAAATATCTCAAGAAACAGGAAGTGACCTCACCAAAGACAAGGCAAAAAAAACCTGTACAAACATCATTCAGTTTCTGTTTAAATAATTGTGTATTTACAGTCAGGTGTGTTTTAAGACCATCTCTCTCAGAATACTTTTATTATGTAGACATTATTATTAGTATTTGTTTGGTTATACTTAGCATAGGTCAAATATAGAAGCTAACAGAGGTGTCGTGTTTATAGGAGACAGCAGATAGTGTTTCTCGGGCGATGTGTTTGTTTCTCGGCCATCTGCATGCTCTGGAAGGGGTGTGATGGCCTGATGGCTTCTAGAACCTCAGGTGTTCAGAGTGTCATCGTGGGAATTCAGTGGTATATGTGTGTCCACTGTATGTGTGCGCACACGATTAGGGACACTGACAGAGAGATGATGTATAACATCATTTCCATGGGGAAATGAACAGAGTGCAGGGCAATATGCTGCATGGCGAAGGCACACAAAATGAGAACCGCATTAATTAATGCGTGCAGTGCGAAGTGGCACTATTCCAGAGAGACACTGAAAATTAATAAAGAGAGCTCGCTGGGGGCAGAACTTTAAATGTTAGATGAGCGGTAAAGGCCTGAAAACTTTGGCCCCAGTATGGCTGAAGATCTGCAGACTCAGTGCGCCATAAAACCTCCTCTGGTCTTTTAGTAACATTCAAGAAGATTTAAGCATATTTTAGACGAAATATTTAAATCTTAGATCTTAGAAATGAGAAAAAACGCAAGCAATTGATCACACCGGAGCCAACAGTGCTGGCACTGCCACAGTACTGAATTTAAAGAGTACACTAAAACAGTACACGGGTGGGATAAATGCACAACAGATTCAGAAAGAGAAGTTTTTTCATACGTCCAAGGCAAGCATTACTTTGTCACTCTTATATGACTTGGGGGCTAGTAAACAACTAAATTGTCTTTATAAAATGTAAAATACTGTATTGTAAAACCATCATTAATGTAAAACCACTATATTAATGTAGAATCTTCTTAAAAGGGTTGTGTGTGTATTTAGTTAGTTTTGATGACTGTGACAAATACTAGCAGTTTACTGCAGTTTAATTGAAAATCAATATTTATTCTTTGGTATTTTGATGAAAACTTGTTACCATGGTACATTTTTGATGTTTTTTGGCATGAAATTTAAGGTTTTTCTTTTTGGTGTGTTAAAATGTGATTGAATGTGTTTTTGATTCTGATGAAAACCACTTCTGATGAGAGAGAGAGAGAGAGGCAGTCTAAAACAGGCTGTAAGTATTCTGAATTCACCATAAAGGTGTCAGCTGCTGAATGTATGAGAGTATGTGGAGACTGAGGGAGTGTGTGGGGGCAAAATACACTGGGAGAGATTAAAAAGGTGAGTTTATAAATGGGGTGATCACGGAGGGGTGCACAGGTCATTAATAACCAACGGCTGATGGAAAAGAGAGAGAGAGATAAATAGATAGATTGTGCTGGTATGACTATGGAGGAAGTCATATTTCTCATTTTCCATCTCTCCTTAATTCTTTTCTGTGTTTCTCTGAATTCTTGGGCTCTTGCTTTGTAAAGATATTGAAATGCTCTTTTTCAGGCAAAGAATGATTGTATTGTTTTATTCAATAGTGATTTCATTTGAAAATGGAGGGGTGGAGTGTCGTAACTACAGGCATGCAGGACCTGACAAACGATCTCGGAAAGAGTATTGAGTAATAAAATGTTACCTTGTTAACCTCTAAAGCCTTTCTTTAAGAATGTTTAACAGGTTAATGTAGCTTACATCATTTGGTCAGAAGAACTGGATGAAAACTCTTTGAGTTCACATTAAAATCTCTGACATCAGATTGAAAACAGTGATATCTTAGGAGATGTGAGCACAATTTGAGACACTGTTGAGATCTAAACACTCTAGATCTGGAGATCCCCACACTGGGATCTTTTTTGCAAAAAAATAAAGAAGCAAGAAATGTAAATCTCCATTAGCTTTCCATTGAATCTCACTGCTGCCTAGGAGAAATAATCGAGACATTAAAGAAACTTTCATTTGCTCACATCATTACGTCCCTGTTGTCTTTCTCTCTAATTTAAGCCTGTAGTGTCAGAGCTCTCCTGTGTTTCAGTTTTAATATATGCTCATTTGTGTTAAGTAATATTCATTCTGACAGTCATTTCACTCACTTGTGTCCTCTCACAGTCTCACCCTGATGCAATTTTAACCCAAAATCCTCAATGCTTTACTACCCCATTCATACACATTTACACCACACTGCCAGAGAGAGAGAGAGGTGGAAAAATGGAAAAAAAATTCACAATTTGTTTTTAAGCATTAAATAAGATGGAAACTGGAAATCATTGTTTTATGGCATTTTAGGTGTTTGTGTAGTTTAAATGCAGGTTTTTTTGTCTTGTGTGAGGTGTACAGTTTCTGCTTACAGCTGAGGTTCAGCTGAGGGGGACATAGAAATTGTTTTGGTATGATTACATACATAAATTTGCTGAAAAAAACATATATATTCCTACTTACATAACATAAGTTTGGACATTTTCCACTTTTATGTAGCGATTTCTCTTAACTATAATTTTTTAATTAAACTAAAATAACAGAGGAAGTTACAATTATTTGCTGTGGTGATAAACAGTATGTCACGATTGCAGTCGGTAGATCCTAACTTCGATCTCAGAACATTCCTTCAGTAAAATCACTATGGTTTCACAGATTCAGTATTCGGAAAATATGTTCTTGAATTTTTTCTCGCTGAGTTTCGGCTCTGCGGCTGAGGCCGGGTAGGCTAGGCTAGTTAGCATTCAGGTCTTGGCCTCCCCGCGGTTCATGAAACCACTCTCTGTCTCAGAGAAGACAGAAGGGCCCCGGGGACCCCCACACCACACGCTCCCCTCAGACCCTCATCAGCAGAATAACAGCAAGGTGTGTGTGTTTGTCCAGTCTAAACTTATTGATATGCTGCTGGTCAGAGCTGGAGCTTTCATGTGAGAGTGAATGAAAGACAATAATGCAGTGCTGATGTAATGAATGGATTCATAGAGAGAGAGATGGCCGGGGGTAAAGGTGCGAACGACAGGTGACAGGTGTAATTTTGCCATGTACTCCAGGGCTGTAATCTAAAGTCTGTGTAGTCTGTATTTGCTGTGAAGCCTGTGTGCTTAATAAAGGACGTGTGGAGAATATTAAAGTAACTGTAAAATAGTGCGGTAGGCTTCTGAAACTTGCTTATCAACAAAGTTATCAACAATGCAAATAAAGTAAAATATCGATTTTGAAACAATTTTTCTGATGTGAATGGTGCTTGTCGGTGCTAAACCTGATGTCAGGATGTTAGATTACACTAAAGTCCATTTCTGTCTCTCATAGGTGGGGGCCCCAGGCAGCTGCCTGTATATGCAGTGGACAGAAAAGTAGGCTGCTAGAAAACAGTGCGTTTGTGAAATCAGATGGGAATACAGTGATTTGCAACATGAAAGTGTTGTGTGTAGTGAACACAATTTAGAAGGCACAGAGGATGCTCTATATCTAAACACTTGCCAGATCTTTTATGTGTGTGTTTGAGAGAAGAGTGTGTGTGTGTTTCTGAGAAGTGTGTGTGTGTTTGAGTGTGTGTGTGTTGGTGATGCAGGAAGGGTTGTGTTATCTACACACAGACAGTAGAACATTAGTAAAGGATTTTGGAAGCGTGTGTGTGTCCGCAGACTGCCTAAGAGCAGTTTACACTACAGAGATGGATTAAAGAGCAGTAATACTACAACTCAGATAAGCAGGAGTGAGGAGTTAGTACTTCAAACACTCGCGGCCACTTGATTTGTCTGTGTGAACATTTATTTATTTACTTGCTCCTGTACCCTCCAGATACACATCAAAAAATGTGTCTCACATGGGCAGTGAAATACACGTTTCCCTGTCTTAGAGGAACAGAGCTGTTCTGATCCAGGACCTGGTTGGCTGTTTACTCTCTTAACACAAGGGCTGATCCACAAGACAAACTGCAAAATTAAAGATAACTCGTAAAGAAACCTGGTATTAACATTATGCCAATTCAACCTGCTCTGCCTGTTTATATAAATATATGAAATCACCGTAAAGAGCTGTGGCCTCAATACAGCGACGTAAAAGTGTATGTTAAATATGTTCAATGGGACAGCGTGTTTTCAGTGCACTAGCCAAGCTGTCGCATCTGCGTTTGAGTGTGTTTCTGGCCTTACGAGACTCTGTTTTACTTTGGATTCTGGCTGTAGACAGCAAGGTAGCTCTTGTGTGTGTGTTTCTCATCTCAATGACTCCAGAGATGTTTTTGGAGGCGAATTTTGAATTTTATGCACAGGTGTCCTCAGCATGCAGTCTTTGAACAGCCCCGGGTTTGTGAATTCAGTCTAGCGAAAGGCACCTCCTCCCTCCTTTCGCTCTATCGCGCTCTCTCTCCCCGTCCATCTCTGAGCTTTGCTTTTGTTCGTCTGGACCTGAATGCACTCTCTCAGAAAGGTCTGAAGAGCCGTCGCTCTCCTTGTGTTGTTCTTACTGCACTTCTATGGCATGTTTACACCAGCCCTTCCTGTATGTCTAGCGTTTCCACTCTTCTGTAATGCTCAACACAGTGTTTTGATTAAAGCAGTCTTTGAGAGAGCTTTAGAACACGGATGCACCACTATAAAAGAAATAGAAGGTGGTGGAGGGCAGAATAAAGAGAAGTGCAGTTCCTCACGCCTGACAAAGAGAATCAAACCACCAAAGAGATTCAGCATCAAGGGACAAAGGTCAGCTGAAAGGCAGACAGCATCTCCCTTCGTCTCACATGCGGTTCCCCTGAGCTGTTCTTCCAGGGTTTGATCCACACAAGAAAGAGAGACACTCAAATCAGTGAAAACCTGCAGGCTGCAGGTATGAGGAACATGGGGTGCCCGCTGTGCCAGCAGGTCCTGTAGGGAGTTATGAATTGGTTTGGGGGGGATTTTAATGTAATATGATGTAATTGTGAAACAGGAATAAAATGGAGGATGTAGTGTAATAGGTCGTTTGATGATGCTGATGTTGTGATTTCTGGTTGTGTAACGTTTCACATGCCATTTGCTTTTGGTGATGAAATAAACAGTAGTTAACAAAAGCCTGAAGTAATACTAAGTTAGGTTAGGTAAAACTTAGGTTACCTAAGTTTTAGGTTTGGGTTGTTTAGTTGAAATAAGGGTTATGTGATGTAGTTAGCAAAAAATAGCTTTTTAATGTACAGTACTGTGCAAAAGTTAAAAATAAAAAAAACGTTTTTAGTTAGTTTTGTATTAACAAATTCGTGTTGAATATATCATAAATATGTCATATCTTGTCCTGCTCTACTGTGTCTGTGAGTATTGGAATCAAACTTTCTTATACTGTAGCTATATACTATCTCTCTCTCTCTCTCTCTCTCTCTCTCTCTCTCTCTCTCTCTCGCTCTCTCCCTCAGCCTCTGTTGAATTGGTTGTTCTGACAGGTGAAAAACCAGATTGCAATTATTGTTGTTTCACAGCTACAAATTCCCATTTGACGGTGGAGTTCGTTTCTCCATCCTCCATTCTCTTATCAGACAGACCCGGTGGGCTTTGATCAGATAGCAAGGTGGGATTTCAGGAGATTTCTCACAAATCCAGCTGGTTTTAAAACCTCTCTGTGGACACCAGGTGATAAAGGCTAAAATTACAGGGCGGCTTGGCCACATGCACACATGCTCACACCTGCGCTGAGTTTCCAGCGGTGTCCAATAGCTGTGGTGCTGCTAATATCCCCGACAAAGTATCGGTAGAAATGGGAATGAACTTTGTGTATCAAGGGAACTTGATAAGAAAAGAAATAGCGTTTAGGATTCTATCCCTACACACACATGAACCTCAACACCTGATGCAGTAAATAATGTGTGCAGGAAACCTTTGTAGGAAATGGGTTTTTCCTGGAGTGAAAGGAGCCCCTGGTGAACGAGTAATGCTCCTTTTGTTATCAGTATCCCTGCTGTGTAAGACTGTGTGTGTGTGTGTGTCTGGATTATCTGAGCCCGGCATATTGCCCTTTTAATTCTCATTTCGTCTCACGTGTATCAAACCATTTGAGAGCATATAATGACAACAGAACCAGAGACTTTGAGAAGTGGCTGAGATGTGTCAAAGCATTTGCAAATGTGTGTTTTTCATATATAAGCTATTCACCTGTATTGTGGGGTCATAATGATAACAGTGTTTCATGTTTTTTTTGTAATACTTAAACATTGTTTTCAAAATATTGTAACAAATTGGTATTGTTGGTATTGTTACTTTTTTATATTAGTACCAACTTACTGAAACTTACATTTGTGCTTTGATCTCCTCGCTGTATGGTTAGTGAGTTACAGCAGGTAAATCTTTTTCTCTTGCTTTTGCAAACACAAGTGTCTGTGTTTGTCTGTAAATTTGTTCTGTTTACTTTGTGTGTTTACTTTGAACGTTATGAGGCAGTACTGTACATTATCTGAATGAGACTACAAATGATTTAATAGACATCAGATGTTTTAACATTCCTATTTAGAGCATCTGTTGTTCTTTTAGTGTTGCGACCAAAACCTCTGTGCTAATCAACAAACACATCATCAGTGCTTTCAATGGAGGACGCTCGAAATATCTTTTCAATCACCAAGAGTACAATAACAGCCCATCATCAACAACCAATCAAGATGCAGCCAATCATCATCAGCCAATCAAGATGCAGCTAGTCATCAACAACCAATCAAGATCCAGCCAGTCTTCAAAAGCATCCAAACCCTATTTCCATCCAGCTAGCTGCAATCATAAACTCTCAGTCGCTCAAACAGTCTGCTAATCATTAAGTTTATCAACTGCAGGGCTATAAATGCCCACGCCAGGGCAATGTGCGGACGTAAAGAATGCTGACACCCCAAGACTACAAATGCATTTAACGATGGAAGTGTATTAATGGTCGGAACAAAGGCACTTTTTCAAATTAGCAATTAAGATCTGACAGCAGCTTTGATAACAAACACCCTAGTGTCCGTTCATATACACTGTAAGGGCAAAACGATGGGTTAAAACACGCTACATATATGAGCTATAGCTCATACCAATGTTTTTGCATATAATATTTAAATATTACCGTATTACCATAATATTAAAGTAAGCGTCAGTATTACCGCTGCTCATGCTTTGGTGTAGGGATTAAACTTATGCATGCTATAAGCCAATAAGCAACCCCATGGCAACCGCTCATACACCCTAGCAACCACAAAGAGCTGTGCAAAATACCATTCAGAACACCTTAGCAACCACACAGAAACACCCAACAATCACCCACAACACCCTACTGCATTGCGGAGGCAAGTCTGGCATGGACAAATACCCCATTTCCTGTTCTTACGGTCAGTTCTGTTTATTTGTGTATTACTCCTTCCTGTTATCGGCTTCATTACCTCAGCTTCATTTTCATTCAGAGCATTAAACGCCCTTAAGCTGCGGAGGTTGACAGGTCACGTTTAACTTCCCTCTCTGATTCAGAGAGCCCTCTCTCCGGGCAGCGGAAGGGGTCTGTGGTTATCGGCTGTGGGTAAATGGTCTTTGGTAATCTGGCAGAGTTGATTACATGGCACAGTAGAGACAGCAGCCTCTCATTAGACTGAGCCTGGGTGGCTCTTCCATGCTCCGATAAGCCCTTCATGCACTGCTGCTCACCTCCAACCCTGGATTAGTGTCTGTCTTCTGCTGAGAGAGAGAGAAAATGTGACAGAAAGACGATTAGAAGATAGAAGAAAGAAAAATGCAGAGCAGTGGCGCTCAAACTTTTCACCATTTTAACAATCCCCTGCTGTTGAAAACAAAAGCTAAACAGTAAAAGATAACTGCTATGCGGTGTGATTTCTGGAGCACTGTGGCCGTCATCCATGTGGATGCTGGACACTGGAGGAGGACCGCACCCTAAAGATGAGGGGAGGTGTGCAGAAAAGAGTATATAATGTAAGGAATTATTGATTGAATTGAAAGAAAAACTAAAATAGTGGAGGCAGGGACTAAATTGCATATGTTTGAACCCTTGTGTACTAAATGAAGCAAGGGTGTAGAGTTACAGTCAAGCTATTTTAAGACACAAAGAAATGATTTTCACAGGAAAATAACATTTAAATATGTCATGTTTATGATGAAAGAGTTTAAAGTATCCTATTATTCACTTATACTCTACAGTACATCTTGAAATAGAATATGGCCTGAAAGAAGAGAGAATGTTTACCTTTAACACACAGCACAGGTCTGGGGGTAAATCTGAGGCACTGAACGTCAGGAAAAATGTGACAGGACAGAAGAGGAGAAGAAAGCCAGAGACAGAAAGTTAATGCAGTGCAAGCTATAAGCTGTCTCCTGTGGATTTACTGTGAGTGGGTAGCTTGAAAAAAGAAGAGAAAACAGAGAGCGATAAAGTGAGAGAGAGCTTAGTTAAGCGTTTAGGGAGAAGCTATAGCCCACCTTCTCGACTGGGATTACAGGAAACGTTTTATTCCATTTATTTTAACAATTCTGTCAGCCAAGCAAGTCTGTCTGATATCCCTTAATGAGCTCCAAAGCTTCAGTCTCACGCCTCACGAATAATTTCAGCCTCGTAGAAGCTTCATTTTCCTCTCACAGTTTTGCACCACAAAAGCAAATGTGAGATGATGGTGGAATAGTGTGTAACAGCAAAGTTTAATTGCTCTTTCAACAACTTTTTGCTCAAATTATTATTTGCTCATGATGGTTCTTTGTAAAGCTATTTTGGCACATTTATTTCCATCTCCTCTTTGAAATGTGGAGTCGGTCATACTAAGGAATGAAATTCAGTTGGGATAATATGCGTGATGCTAATATAAACAATCACTCAGTAGCTAAAAATAAAAATCCCGAACCATAACCTCAGAGCCTGCACCCTCAAACTTTACTTCACAGAGCTGGTGACCTTGGCGTGGTTGATGCTCAGATTTGTGGTTGAAGATCTGGGGTGTAACCAAAGGGTTGCAGGTTTGATTCCTGAAAGAGCTGTCACCTTTGAGTTTTTAAGTCTATGCCCAGTAAGTAAATGGCAATCAGTCAAGCATAATATCAATGTTTTCTCTTCTTCCTTTTCCTCCTTTAGCTCCACCCACTCCCATTGCTCCACCCGAGCTTCTCGCCGTTGGTGCCACCTACCTGTGGATCAAGCCGAATGCTAATTCTATTATTGGTGACGGACCCATCATCCTCAAAGAAGTGGAGTACCGCACCACCACCGGAAACTGGGCTGAGACACACGTCGTAGATGCGCCAACTTACAAACTGTGGCACTTGGACCCAGATGTGGAGTATGAGATTAAGGTTCTGTTGACACGACCCGGTGAGGGCGGCACGGACCCCCGGGTCCACCTCTCATCACTCGAACCAAGTGTGCTGGTAAGTGCATTAGCTTAGCATTAGCTTAGCTTTTAGAAAACATTAGCCAACGTTCTGAGAATGTTCCCTGTTAGCTGGGTAAGATAAGATGTGGTCTTATATAACTAAAGTAACTGATCAAGGCATTTCAAATATGGCCGCTGAGTTCAGAGACTTCCTTAAAGTGAAAATCTCAGTCAAGGTTCTAGAAGACCAACACAGGGCATAATATAACTAGAGATACAACTGGTGGTCCGATATTTTGTTGAGTTTCCTGAGGAGAAAAGAGGAAGCTGATGTATTAAGAGAGATGATTTGATATGATTTATGAGGGGTGAGGGTGTTAGTTGTAATGATAATTGAGATTGTTACATTTGTACTGCAGAATGATGACGGGAACAGGAGAGAGGAGAGGGGCTATAGGTAGAACAATTTTGGGGTGTAATTATGATCGCAGTAGGGCGGCGTGCGGTGCGGCGCTCGGAAACACAGACACTCTTGATCTGATAAAGTGACAGATAATGAGATGAAGGCAGCAGATGAGAGAGCCCCAGGAAGCAGAGAAGAGTGTGATCCAGGTGGAGGAAGTGTGTGTGTGTGAGGGTTACATGATGAAGGAGCTGGACTGTCATTGATGAGGGTGGGGGAGCCACAGGGGGGTTGTCTTTCGTCTCCTCTCTCTCTCTTGTTCTCCTCGCTCTGCCCCACTTCCTCTGATGTTTTCTGAGATTTTTTTGACACAAGCATTCATACATGCTGATGCTCACAGCCGCGTATACTTTTGTGCTTAAAACCCTCTTTTGCTGAGACGTATTATTACTACAATTAAAAACAGAACTTCATTAAAGTTCACTCAAAATGAGAAGAAGCTGACTGAGGCAGTGTGTGAGGTTTGATGTCATTCACACGGACCTGATGAGTTGATGTGTTGTGAGATGTGTTTGTGTGGATGGGAATGACTTAGTCCAACTAAATAATGTCTTTTCAATGTAACAATTTTAGGTTTGGATGATACAGCGTATTATTGACTCGTAAATAACACCAACAGAAGTCAACAGAAAGTTGCCAGTGTGACAGAAGAACAAATGTGTGTTTGTGCTCGTAGAAACATTTTTACTCATCCAGCCGAAGCTGTTCTACATAATCAGAGCATTCATGCCAGCTCACCGCAGGTAGCCTTCTATTAAACGCACACACACACACTCCTGATCCAGTGAAGTAGCTTACAGCTGACGGGCTGATCTTCCTTCCTTCCAATGTAATTTTTCTCCTGCAGCACAGGAGATGTGTTAGTATGCTGAATACAGTCACACAAACGTCCTCTTCAAAGTACACCAGCAGGCCTGAGGTTTGAGATCTGCATGTTTTTATTTACTTAGATATGCAGAGATGCTATTACATGCACACAATATGGACCCTTAGCTATTGTTTTTGCTTCGTACTAAAATAGGCAGTCAAGCTGACATGCACAGTAAGCCAAACACATTTTTTATTAGTGGTGTTTATTACCATTGCTAATACTCTTGGAGTACTTTCCAACTTTCCAACTCAAATGCAAAACTTTGGTGCAGTAAAGATTTAAAAATCTCTTAATGTATGCACCTGTCGTTCTATACATGACCTGCACTGGTGTTATACCAGGCCTACAGATTTAGACCCCACAACAAATCATTTTTCAGTTTTACCATCACACAGTCTTGTGTAATGGAGCAAAACCAGGTACATCACCAAGAATGATGGCTGATGTGCTGCCCATGAGATTCAAACTGTAGTCCACTTAATGATCTATAAGCCGGGCGTCTTCACTCACACGCTCACATTGTGTTCTCAGGCCTCGCACCTGCAGCCAAATGAGCTGTCACTTTTGTTTGTGGCTAAAGTGTTTACACAGCAGCAGAAACCCAGCTAACAGCTTTTAGGTAAGAACATTTCCCTAATGTTTCCATTAAGTAACAAAAACGTTAGAAATATTTTTAAAATGTTCTCGGATGTGAGTTATCAACATTTTTTATTCAGTTTGAAAGAACTTTCAGAATATGTTCTGCCACGTTGTTTCAGAGTGTGGAGTTGAATTGCTTACTTCAGTGGCTGTTACTGTGGGTACAGCCCAAGAGTCAAACGGGCATTGAATGCACACGTACGTGCAGCTATGTTTACCTGTCAGACAGAAGTGATTGGAACAGACAGGTGTAGAGGTGTTGGTCAGGTGAGGCCTGCAGGAGAACGTGTATGTGTCTTTAGGTGCTGTAGGAAAGTTATTGGGTCATGACAGGGGACGGACAGACTCATGGGCTTCAGGGCTTCTGTGCTGGTTTTGAGTCAGCTGGTAGTACCCATGAGTGCAGAAGAGTGTCAGACTCTTGCATATGCACATACTAACCCTGTTGACTCAAACGTAACTGCTCATAGACAATCTAAATATTCCAGGTTTATGACAGATTATCCTGAACTGATCTGCTTAATCGAATTGACCAAGTTTAAAGAATGAAACCCAGGGCTGACTGACTGACTACCAACCCACCAAACAACCAACTCTATCTGTCTGTCTGTCTATCTATCAGTTTATCTATATATCTGTCTTTCACTGAACCTACCCTCCCTCTCATTATCCTGTTTACGATGCTCTTTATTTCTCTCCAGTTTTTTTTCTGCTCTCTCTGTCATCTGAAGCTCTGAGGATCTCATGCATTCTCTCTCCGCTCTTCCATGAACACAGATGATGGATATAGTTTAGTCCTCAGCTTGACTCTCCAGCAAAGTGGATTTATTTGAATATATTTCCACATGGCTTATGATAAATCTGCCGGCCTGGAAGATGGAGGAGATTATGTGTGTGTTCTTAACAGCTGAATGTCCATTCAGATGACTCTGCTGCTCTCAATCTGGCTCTCAATCTTTTCACCCTTCACACTTGGTGTTTCATTACCCTTATTTTTGAGGCAAACCAGGACACACACACACACAACCTCACAGGTCAATTAACACCCCTCTTCCCAGCCTGAAACCTTGAGATAACGTCCATCATAAAAAGCCTCTTTGATTTGCGGTGCCCTTTAGGATCTCTTTTTGTTAAATTTACAACATTTTAAAACACCTCCACTTTACGAGTTAATTAGCAACATATTTCTGAGTTAGAGGTTGCTAATGTGTCTTCTGGCTTATGTCCGAACATTATGAATGCATACATTCTGAGACACCAGCGCTCTATAGCACATCAGCTAATGATGTAATACACACCAGACAGGTCATTCAGTTGAAAAGTGGTACACTCTGATTGGCTGGTAAGAGTTTCTCGGGATGAAGGAACATTTGCATAGATTGGTCCGGAAACCCTGGTTTCTGGTGATTCACGCCCTAGCAACCATGCAGAACATGGTAGTAGCTGCATAGCAACACCCTGGAAACCACCCACAACACTAGCAATGCAGCGGTGAGTTGTGCATGGGCAAATGCTCACATTTTCTTCTGAATTTCATTACATTTGAATTTCATTTGGTGGCGTATAAATGACACGCTGCATCTTTAAGAAGCACGAGTGTCCATTTCTTTATGCCAATGTATGTTGGAGATCACTGAAACGCTGAGTGAAAGGTTTGCTCTTTCTCTTTAATAAGATGAGCTAATGAGCCAGCAGAGAAGAAGAGACGAGGTTTTCTTTAACAGAACAGACCTGACACATACAGATACAGCGAATTGTCTTTCCTAGCACGTCAGGCGGTCACGGTGCAGAGATGGTGAATAATGCACAGGGGCCAGAGAGAGATAGATAAAGAGAGAGAGAGAGAGAGAGAGAAAGCGAGAGAGAACGAGAGAAAATATGGAAGAAGGAGAGAAAGAAACTTTATTTTTGGTGATACTGAAAGTTGATTTGGTTTTGTGAGAGCTCAGCTGTGGAATCTGAGACCGTGATTATATTTCAGTTCAATTCTCTGGAAACTCAATAATATTATTCTAAACTTTTATTCGAGCTGTATGCATAAGTTTAGATTATATAGATTTTTATACAGCAAAGAATATATCTTTTTATATGGCGTACAGAAAAGCACAGTTTATTAAAAGGAACAGCTTACCCAAGAAACAACAGTCTGTCAACATTTGCTCACCCTCATGTCGTTTTAAAAAATGTCTGAGCTACTTTTTCACCATAATGAACAACTATGTGCAAGAAATTTTAACACTGAATAAACAATGACAGAATATTCTTTTTTTTGGGTGCACTGTACCTCATATTATGTGGATAAGAGTTTATCCACATAATATGACATACAAAGAGTAACATTTTGAATAAATACTGTTCTGCCATAACGGTAATCTTAGCCTGCTCAGAACACTTCTACACCTGTTTCTATGAGACGAGTGCTTGTGTACTTTACTTTTGGATGTTCACAATATTCTAACTGAAGCTTTAACTCTCCCTTGTGGCAAATTTGAGGCCCCATCACACCCCGTTTGCCAAACACAGAGCCGCCTGCCCCCCTGAGCAACATCTGAATATATTGTATGTCTGCTGCAGTTTTTGATGGTTGATCACACTCTTAGATTGCCCTCAGGGAGATGCTTTCTGAATTACAATACAGTTGCCGTTCTGTGTTTTACATCAGCTGCGATAGTTTCTCTTCGTTCTCTGTCATGTGAATGTGACTGAAGGGTTTGAGTCGCTGTACATAAAAAAATCTTCCAGGTTCAAAACAACGTAAGCTGTATTGACAGAATCTGTGACCTGCCACTGGTGATTAGGACAGAAAATCATGCGGACTCATCTCCCAGTTTATACACAGTTACAGGAGTGATGGTTTCATGGAAGTCCTGTGAAGTTTGCCATTCCAGAAGGTTCAAAAGCAGAAATGTACAATGTGTATTTTATTAAAACACTTGCACTGTTAAAAATAAAGGTTCCTAAGGGGTTCTTTATCAGGCTGTATGGCTCCTAAAAGAACTTTTAAGATCGACAGAATCTTTCTGTTGCACAAAAGATTCTTTGTAGATCCGAAACATTTTACAGACTATACCAAGGTAAGAAAAGAAATGGTTCTTTAAGAATGTTTGACTGTATGGTTCTACTGTGGTGTTGCTGTGTAGAACCCTTTTCACTTTATATTTTTAAGAGGGTACATGGGTTATTTCAAGCAAACAATGTGTTAAGAACTTCTGCTTGTGTGTTAATGACCTAATTCCAGGAGGGAGATGTTTCTCTGTATAAACATCTGTCAGCTTGCATACTTGGTTGCAGTGCGCAAAAAGTTAACTGTTTATCTATTTTATGTGGTTACCAGTTACACATACAGGGTTAGTTTCATGTTACCTTGTGTAATGTTTAAGTCTTTTATATACCATTTATTTCAGTGAAGTGACTTCTGTTTTAATTGGATGTACACTAAATGCAGATTTTATCAAATTTAGAGATGAGGCAAAATTATTTTCTGTCATAATTGACAGCATGTATTGATCCAGGAATCTATATTCTCTACCAGAGGCCAGTAACCTGAGCCCATACAGATATAGTATATGTATAGTATATTTAATGTCGGGGGTTTATTGATTTATTGTTTTGTGGGATTCTGGTTAAATGTTCTGTGATGTCTTTCAGAGATTGATTTTGCAGAAAATGTAATGAATGTTGTTAAGAATTTGGTTTGACTTGAATATATGACATTACTGAGTTTAAAAACAAACAGAGAGCAAGAAAAGAGAGAGATACTGAAGAGAAAGAATAAGGACGAAAGAAAAAACTGCATAAATATTAATTTCTCGCTTGTTCAACAAAAACGACCCAATCTGATCCGCACAGGAATCCAATTCCCTTCAAATTCTTTTGTTATTCATATACTGCCTCTGTGTATTAACACGAAATACCTCAAAACAGAATCGCATGTACTGCGTCTGAACACACACCCCTTGGGGTGATGGGAAATACGGCCATACCGCCTTATGGATTTCAGAGGAATTGGTTTTAATAGAAATCTGTGGTTATAAATCAAACATTATTGATTTTATTCATCGTTACGTTTACCACAAGGAAAAAAATAGTAAATGTTTAACAGAGCTATATATCTGAACGAAAGGGAACTACGGTAAATATGATCTGTGTTCCAGGTTTTTCCTGCTCCACTGTTGTTTTTCCATATGCTGTTTTCTGAGCTTTTGTTTGTTTTGTTGCATATTAAAATTGAATATTATAAATTTAACAGCTGAAAATTCATCAAACAAAGAGGAGCAAGAGTGTTATTAATACAAATGGCCACAGATATCTCAGCCTCACACAAGACTGCTCTAGAGAGAGTAAATGAGAAATTTCAAAATAGAACCAGCTACTGTTACACAAATACAGGAAAACTGAGAAGCTTTTCGTAATTAATTTGAATAACTTAGCAGGCACAGACATATGGAGACCGTGTATGGCTTTGGGTGACATTTAATGAACGTCTGATGATTATGAGTTTTGATACTAATAACAACCCCACAGGACCTGAAGGAAGCCTGTCTCCACAGGGAAAACAGACTCTGTGGTGCAGCTTTAGGTTGTAACTTACTGTGATGCAGACTTACAGCACTGTGTTCAAGTAGAGCTCACCGGCAGCCAGATGTTGTTGGAGACTGAAGCTGTTTGGTTGGAGGCCAGGCCGTAGGGCACCTTTCTTTTCTGATGGGCCATGAAAAACAGAAGAATGATGAATGGATGCAAGATTGGAGAGAGAAAGAGAGGGAAGCGTTCATTAATGGTGTGTGAATAATGCAGCGTTGCTTGTCAAGCGAGGGATTTCAGTAATCTATGGGCCGTCATCAGCTGTATCAGAATGAGCTTGTTTGCAGTATGTTGCACAAGCATCTCAAATTAGAGTGGAAACTCTGGCCTTGTTTTGGATAGCAGACAACATCATATTTGAAATGCACAAGCAGCTCGGGGGTGGGTGGGGGGGGCTGGGGGGTAATTACAGGGTGCCCAGCTAACAGGGAACCTTTCCAGAATGTCGGCTAACGTTTTTTTCTCAAAGTTATCAAAAACATTCTTGCAGTAATGTTAGTAGAATGTGTTTTAAAGTAATATATTTATTTATAAAAACGTTAAGATGTTAGTGGAATGCTTTAAAAAAAGTGTGAATATTGTCTAAAAAAACATCTAAAAAGCTGGACATCTTGAATGTTACTAGAATTTTCAAAATCTAATTTTTCATGTTTTTGTTACTTAATGAAAAACGTGTAAGAAAATGTACTTACAACCTAAAACTGTTAGTTGTGTGGGTAAAAAATGAAATGGGTGGGTGTAAATGATCTGTTCTTTACACAAAGCTGTATTCTGAATTTAGATCTATTGGAAAATAATGCCTGAGTCACATGGACACGTTTATGGTGTGTTTTGTTAGCTACAGCTGACATTCTCATAAGCAAACGTCACTGTAACTTTTCCTCTAATGGCTTATAATCTTAAATATCTCTGCTGTGTCTGATAATGCAGCATTTTTATAGTTTGGAAGTCAGCCTATTTCTCTGTTTTCTATTTATCTTTCTCAATCGTTATATTTGGACCTGTCACACAGGAGCACTGTAGGTTTTGCTGGGCCACATTCTAAATGGAGACATTATTGAACAG
The DNA here is from genome assembly GCA_036877525.1 of Chromobotia macracanthus. NCBI lineage: Eukaryota > Metazoa > Chordata > Actinopteri > Cypriniformes > Botiidae > Chromobotia > Chromobotia macracanthus. Next base: position 17,212,605 of record JAZGTH010000001.1, read on the forward strand.
GTTCATGAGCTGAGAATGACAATGTCAGAGTCTCAGCATGCAGAAACGATCTACGGTACGCAGCGGGAGAAATCATTAATAACCAGCTCTGGCTGTCTCTGCATTTGGGTTCTTTATTCAGTGCCACATTAAAAGCGTAGCAATGATTTAATAGTCGACTGCTCAGGTGAAGTGTTTCTAAGCAACCCTAAGTCTTAAATATAATGATCTCACGTTGATGAAAGAACAGAAAGAAACTTTAAACAAAGACGAGGATGGAGCATGGAGCCACAACACGGAGAGTTTAACCGTGCTGTCAGAATTTCTGTCAGGAAGAAAACGAAACGTATTCGCAGAGGACGTCTGCACAAGACTCATCAGCCGGTTTTGACTTTGGTTTTAATGGTGTGTTTTGTTCGTGTGCCGCTCTGACCTTTTAAGATCAACAAATCTGTCCAGGGATTAGAGAGTTAGTTCTGTAAATGACTTCTGAAAGAGAAGCGAGCAAGATGTTGAGGGGCATATCTGAGGGGAATGAGAAACGAACGAGACGGTGGATTGGAAAGGCACAAGAATAAAAAAGAATAAAAGCAGAAGAGTTGCAGGGAAGAGCAAACACACTTCAGTTCCTCGCCTCCCGTTGGAGCTGTCACCCTGTCTGGATGTGCACGACTGCGGAGAACATGCTGACCAGAAGAAGCTGACAGGTGGAGCTGCCCCCCTCACTCACGCTTCTAGAAGCATCTCAAAAGTACACGACCACAGACACAGCCATTAAAGTGTGTCCAAATGACAGAGAAAGAGAGAGAGAGAGAGAGAGAGAGAGAGAGACAGAGGAGGAGAAACAAAAAATATAAAAGTACTGTTTACTTTCCTGTATTTTAGTCATCATGGATGCTGGGTACGAATGAAACTGTATGAAAATGATTTAAAATCTGCTGTGAATGTAGTTTTGTTTGTTAAATAACTTTATAACAAAAAGGACACAATTATAGTTATATTGTTTGAAATGAGGTATCAGAACACTGTCAGACTTTAGCAGAGCATGTTCATAGTTAATGTGATGAGCTACTGGAGATGGTCTGACTTCATCTGAGAACAATCACCAGCTGCTTCAGAGTAACTGCAAAAATGGCTAGAAATATGATGATAGAGGAAGATCTACCATCATCTGTGCACACATGAAGTCATTCTTTATGATGCCAATTATCTTTGGTTTGAATTAATGTTTTGCACACACACAAATAACTTTGAAATAATAGCACAGGTCTACTGTCAAGATAACCGTTCAGATCCATTACGTGGGAGATATAGACAACTCAGTGACTTCATAATTTAACAACAACAATGAACTTCATGCCGTTTTCCAGGCGAGGTCACCCGGACAGAAAAGTCTGTGTCTCTCAGAAAACAGGGCATAATAATACTGTAACCATCAGCTTATCAGCATTTGATCTTCATCAATTTAAATGTATATTGTGTGACCCCAGACTCGCCCCATCACTGAGAACTTCTGAGGACTTCATCTCTTCTTATGTATTCTTATTTATTTTAAAATATGTTCGGCTATAACCAAATATGGCCCTTTTCTAAACAATTGACTCAAGCAAAATACAACATAGTATGGTTGAATTGCATTTATCATTCTTTTATATTCTTTTAAATTATTTTCTTAACCTTTTGCTGTCCAATTAACCAATGGGAAAACAAGATAAAAATTGCAGTTCAATTTACTTCTAGTTTATTCTTTAGATAACAAATAGAAGATCAAGATGAGTGCATTGCATTGTGGGATACTGTTGCCCATCCATGTGTATCTAGTTATATATAGTGCTGTTTTTGGCATATGCCATCCATGCATTTGATAAATACAGGCCATTTACATGCTGTGCACAGTATACAGAGGATAAACTGGAGAAACAGAACAGATAGTATGTAGAATTCTATTCTAAATGTAAATCTGATGCAGTCCGAATGTGATTGGTTTCTAAGAATCTGGTTTGTGTAGAATCTGAGATCTGAATGTTAGTTAAATAAACACTGAAGCCAAATTGATTCTGATTGAATCTTTCACACCCCAATAGTTCTCAGCTCCAACAAACACCATCCACAACAGACTTGTTTACCGCCTTTGTCCCAACCGTCTCCTGCAGCAAGTTCCTTTTTGATGTGTGCTCCAACCTTTCCTGATTCAAAAGCTCTTCAAGTCTCTTCACAATTGCCCCCCCACCACTCCCCTTCCCACAACAGATTGCTTACAACACTCCCGGTCTCTCCGTAATATCCCGACGCCTCCCGCAGAGTTCATGAATATAAGCACTCTCTTCCTCCACTCTCATCCCAACTCCCACTGATCCGCTCGCCTGCCGTTTGATACATCATGATCCTCGTTGCATGAAGTCATTACTGCAGGAAGTGGAGGGAGAGAGTTCACACTGCTTTGCTCTTGGAAGGTTTATATGATTGGAATCCTGGTGCTCATGATGGACCGGGGAGGAGAAAAGCGTGATTGCTTTTTTCCCCGTCCAGCGCCCAGCTGAAAGCTGAGCAATAACAAGACGGAGTCGGAGTTGTCTTTTGGGAATGGATTGTAGGAGAGTGTCTTATGGCTTTTTATTTTATACCTCCTTTGTGTGTATTGTTTTATTTCTGTCTTTCTTCCATTTTTTGTTGTTTATTTTTATGGGAAAATTGCGTGAGGCTTTTCCTTTCTTGGCCATTTTTTAACTTGTTTAGGACCATCAAATACCAATGGATGGTTTTTATAATTGTTGTTTTCCTCTGTAGGGCGATTATAGGAAGTGATATTGAGCGTACGATTAGGTATTAAAGGAAAGACTTTAATTAGTACTGCTTGTTAAATCAAACATCAGTTCAGTTTCTCAGCTCATACACTTAGCTTTAGGGATTTGAACTAACCTTTAACCCTAATTGTTAAGTATTAAACTCTCATGCATACTTACAAAGAGTTAGCCAGCTTAGAGGCCTAAATACTTTTATACTCCTGTTTCTCACCTTGGTGGCTCATAAAATCCCACAAACTTGAACATTGAAGCAGAGACAATATCAGAATATCTTTGAGACTAGGGGTTGGGCTCTTTTGTTCTGGCCCAGTAAGCATCCACACTTACAACCACCCTAGCAACCCTATAGCAGTCTACAAAAAAAAAATCCCACAAACTTCCCCAAACTCCCTATGCCAAAGCATGGCATAGGGACACCCCTGAAAACTGTGAAAAATTAGTAATTACATTTGATTTCTTTTAATGACGCTGTTTATCTTAAAAGCGGTTTTAAGAAGGTCATTAACATTATATTAACTCTCTCTTTTGCTTTGAGAAGTCGTTTCCATATTTCCTTTTGTTTAGTTTACATCTCTTGTGTCAAACCTATTTCTGAATACTCATTTGGCACCGTTTTCTCTATTTTTAATAAAAACAACTCAACTGGATCAGACATCAGTCATTTTACATTTGGTCACCTGGATAAAAACAGTTTCAAAGTGAGAAACCCGACGCAACCTTCTTTTATCACTTCGGTGGTTTCCATGGCGATAGAGTAACATGAGAAGAATAGAGTAGATCATTTCATTACATTCTCTTGATGTGATTGTCTGATGTAAAACTGAACAAATTAGCATGATGTGATAGTTTTTTAAAGCAAAAAACCTTTTTTAGACTTTGTAGTGTTCAACACCTACAGCAGCTTTGGCAGACGGAGAGCTTTCTCACATTCTCTCCTGGTATTTTCATTTCACTATGTGTTTGTGCTCCCGTCTGTAAGTGAACCATTTGGTTTGACAGAGCAATCTCAGTTATTTACATTTCCGCACTCGTTTAGAGGGATTTAAAGAGGTGGGCAATGAATAACGCTTCTGAAATGCACTGTGGCTGTACCATGGTAAAGCAGGCAGTAATACCATGACATTTTGGTTCTGCGTGTTAAAAAACAAGTTCTTTCAAAATAAAAAATGAACATTAGCTAATGATCTGTTGAGCTTTGTATATCATGATGTTAGTTGTTACAAAGAAAATGTGGCGTTTTTATACTGGGGTTTTCAAGAGAGTCTGGGTTGGTGGTCTGTGGGTCTGTAAAGGCTGAAATAAACACTGAGCGCTAAAGGACGGACAGTATGGTCGGAAGCTGGCGGATGTTTTTGTGTTTAATAGATAATCCACAATAACAACAGCAAATGCACAGGCAAACAACCGTGTCTGCCTCACAGAATACAGAAAGTATATGTCTTTCATCTGCCAGTTCTCTCTCTCTGTCCTCGCTGTCATATTTCACTTTATCCCTTTTTATTTTACTTTTTAACAATGTTTTCAAACCAAATGTGTTTTGCTTTCTTTGAAACACTTGCTTATGTTGCCAGCTGTCACTTAAAGAGACTGTTATCCCAAAACCAGTTACCCTACCTTAGTTTTCCAACCCGACCTTCATAAAACATCAAGAATCAGTCGTATAGTCATAATCCATCAATACATTGTATGGCTTTAAATTTAATTCTTTGTTTTTGAGGCAACTACTCTTTTAAAAATCTCTCTGCACTTCTCTGTCCTCTCACAACTGCAAGGTTCTTGTATCGTTTCCACTGTGTAAAATTGCAACATAGCATTTCTTTCAGGTTTAGCCATGAACAGCGTTTTCTCTTCATAGAACACCCTCTGCAATGCTAAACTGTGCCACACAATGACTCCTCACCTCTCCACTCGCTTTTGGTCACAATGCTGCAGCACAAAATATCAGAGTGTGGCTTCTCCGGGTGTCTATTAACACTCAAGGCCATAGGGCCAGTGGAAACTAATGCTTATCCTGCATCAGTATCTGTGAGAAACTTTTATACGATGTCAATTGTGCTCGACATGAAAAACTGCTACTGCCATACAATATTTTTTAGCAGCGATTGTAACCAACGTAAATGTCAGCTTCCCAGCATGATCAAACTTTAGCTTCACGCTGCGAGAAGTCGAACGATTTTCGCTTTGGAACGATCACCTAATTAAAGGGGAAAAGTTTTAAAGTTTCATCTGGAGTTAAACGCTAAGTATTGTTTACCGCAGCAACAAAAAACGAAGACAGTAATTAAAAAACACTCAGGAGAGATACAAGCCAACATCTGTTCCCAGTGTTAATCTAATTGATTTGAGTCATGGAACCACATGAGGCCACGAGAAACTTCAGGGGACTTTGGATATCAAACAGTATAAATGCATTAACGCTGCAGACTGTGTGTTTCCTGTCCACATCTAATATTCTTTAATCGTGTTATGTGCTGTGCCTCTCTCAGGCACTTTTCCTCTTTTAGTGCTTTTTGCATAAAGAATTCTGGGTTCTGTTCCAAACCTAGTGAGCTGCCTACCTAGACAACATTTTAAGGGATCATGGACGCACTGTAAAGCTGTTCTGAAATGTAAGTAGCACAGTTTTGAACTTCTAAGATACTATAGGAAGTTCAAAATGTAAGTGAAAACAATCCCACAATGCATTGCGCACATGTTCAGTGATACGATTCTGACGAGATGTCAAAACAAAATTATAAAAATGCCATTCAAAACTAAAATATTTCAGTCATCACTGATGTTGGCAACTTGTTTAAAGTGCTAAACGTGTGCTTTGAAAAACTGCTGCTTATGTAAAGCAATACAAAACCATCACATTATAACACTATATTATATATAAATAGTTATAATATATAACTTTTTATATATTTGTGCATGTTTCATTATTGATGAGTCTGTGTGTTTGAGTGTTTTTCTGTGGTTGGTCATGTCCTGTTATAACCAGTGGGGCCAAAGTGACCACTGAAGAGTTTAGTGTGAAGTTTAGTGTGCTGTGAAAGTGCGAGCTTGCAGAAATTTCAGGCACTGAAGAGAAGCACAGACACTTTAGGAGTGATAATGCATCTGTCTGCCTGCTGCTTTTATTGTTTTCTGCTAGTCTCATGCAGACTCAGCCCACAGTCTCTCTCTCTCTCTCTCTCTCTCTCTCTCTCTCTCTCTCTCTCTCTCTCTCTCTCTCTCTCTCTCTCTCTCTCTTACACACACAAACAAACAAACTTTAACAGTCTTTACTCTCTTCCAAAGTAAAAGAGACAGAGAACATATTTTACTTTTTTGCCTTATTTTCACTGTTAATCTATTTTTCAGTTATTCTTTTCCTGCTTTTTTATTTTTCTCTCATTTCAGTTGCTCATTTAAAGAGAAACAAAACAAAACCCCACACAGCTGGCTATGGTGGACACCTGTTGATATGTTTATTGCTTGCTGTTTCCTCCCTCTCTCCATGGAGAGATGAGCGAGAGAGAGATAGATGGAGAGAGAGATGGCTGGTGGAGGTGTGATAAATGTTGCGGGGCGTTCGAGTTTAGAGAGATCGCAGCAAAGCAGCACAGCAGCAGTACTGAAGATTGATTTCTCTTATGCAATTCTCCCCAAACGTCTGCGATTAATGACCCTCTACGCTTGCCATCCATCAGCATCTTCCCCTGCTAAACCACACCCCCCTCAGCCAGGCACCAGAAGCCCACCTACGACCCCAGATGTTACCCCACTGCTCACATCAGCATACCGCTAACACACTCAGATAATCACCTCTACCTGTCAGATTAATGATGATACTGTTTCCCTCCACCTGTCCACCAGGCAAATCCCCTATTGCCCCAACACCTTCCCTCGACAGGGGGCTGTGTGTTAGAACGTGACCCTCACCAGCCGAGAGCCAAACATTGCTCAGTCAGACATATGCCTCTGCTGTTCAAACCGGTCGAGCGAGGCTTAGCCACATCAGATATCAGATTAACAGTCTCCAATCTGCTTAGATGACACCTTTAGATAGAAAACAACTCTTTAATCTGGCCTTCTGGAACAAACCCAGCTAACAGAGAACATTCTCAGAACAGTGGCTGACGTTCTCTAAAAGTTATCTCAACGTTATCAAAAGTTCTTGCAGTAACGTTAGTAGAACTTTTTAAAATGTTATATATCATGTATATCAAAAAGGTTTTTGCAGCAACAATAGCAGAACTAAAATGTTACATCAAGATATATATATGTATTTATATATATAAAATGTTATTCTTAAGTAAATGTTATTTGACTTTGTGATTTTGGGTCATTCGTTGTTATTTAGTGTAAATTTCTTGGAGGGAAAAGGTTTAGTAACAGTGAACATCTCCCTCTGTGGATATAAGACTTTCTGTTTGCAGTAGAACACAGAAAAGAAAACAGTTATGGAGACGTTTTTTATTTAGCCCATTATTTTCAATTTCTCTACCAATTTGTTTGAATCGCTGTAGCTTAAACACAATGTCATTCAACAACAGCTCAAACTTTGTAAGAGTATAAGTCCCACATGTAGACACACTGATGAATGGGCTATTGAAGCTGAAAAGTCTTTTCAGCACAACACATCGATGTCAACGCCTGTCCAACCCATCACAATGCTCAAATTGCTGTGTACACTGAAACTCTCTCAGCTCACACGAACTTTGAGACCGAATGCGCCCTGAGAAAACTGCCAGTGTAAACTATCTTAAGACAGTAAAACTTTCTTTCACACTCAGCTCTCTCATGGTTCATTCAAGGCCAAACTGGAAAACCGGTCTCAGGCCTCTTTTATGTGATTCTTCTAATCTGGAGGAATTAGCAGGACATTAAAGACAAAGAAATATTCTCCAACAACCCCAGTGGATCCACTGCTGAATCACTGATACTGCTTGTTCCTCAGTTTAACATTGTTTAAAAATATCCAATACAACAGAGGACGTTGTAATGCTTGGTTTTATTCATTTATTAAAAACTCTGTTCCAGTCCACATTCTGAGGTTTAGTTGCTGGTCAGGCGATGTTGTGATGTCTCTCAATGGCAAATGGGGGTCAGAAGTCAGAGGTCACATGGAAAACCTGTCAATGTAAATTTGTTGTGAAAAACTTTGAGGATGTTGAAGAAATTAAAACATAAAATGATGAAAAAGGATTGGAATGATATGACTTTAAATTAAAATAACTATCCTTTTAAGATCTTTTTTTTGGATTCTGAACTATTTCTGGGTCACTAGAATTTTTTGTGAGACTTTTTTATTTTTAATTAAATTTCTAACTCAATCGTTTCACAATTTTTTCCGAACAGATCCAGTCAACGGCCCACAGAATGTGAATGTGGTGGATGTCCGTGCCCGTCAGCTGACCCTGCAGTGGGAAACCTTTGGTTACGCTGTGACCCGCTGTCACAGCTTCAACCTCACTGTCCAGTACCAGTACATCTTCAACCAGCAGGAGTTCGCCGCCGAAGAACTCATCCCAACATCTTCTCATTACACTCTGAGAGGACTCAGACCATTCGTGACCGTCCGGCTGCGACTGGTGCTGGCCAACCCAGAGGGCAGCAAAGAGAGCGAGGAGATTGTCAAACAGACAGAAGAGGACGGTGAGTGGGTGATTTAAGGACAAGTGTGCCATTTTTCAAAAACATAACAGCAGAAGCTTTCTGAAAGGTTCCTCACAGTGATGCCTTTGAAGAACCATTTTGCTTCCCCAAAGAACCATTCAGTCAAATGTTCTAAAAGGAACCGTTTTCATAGTCCATTCCATACCTTTTCATAGTCTAAAGAACCTTTTTTTGACCCAGAAAGGTTCTGCAGATGTTAAAGGTTCTTTATGGAACCATAAATGGTTCCAAAAATGGTTCTTCTATGGCATTGTGAAGCATATCTACAGTACAGCTATACAGCTATTCAAAGTGTAGCTATACATTTATTTAATATTTAATGGTCATTATACAAAGAACATGGCAGAATCAAGTTATCAGAAACAAGTATTCAGAGTATTCTGTGTATTAATCCCCTTTGAAATAAAAAATAATGGAACTTGCACATTTTTTATTTGCATATTTTCTTGCATTCCCAAACTGTTACAGAGACAATGCCCTCAAAATGACATTTATATTCAACATTTAATAGTTAACAGTGTTTTCTTCATTTAATACTCAACATCTCTTGTTCACTGTTAGCAAAGTTTCCGGTGAAGAGGCATAATTGTTTGTTTCAAAAAGAAGCTGATTGCTTTACTGGCCTCTTGTTCAAGCGATATCTATTTATCTGAAGGTCACCTGAGATTTCTAAAAACGGTCGATTTGTTAGGAGCTGAATCCATTAACACATTTCTTAACATGTTCTTTAATGTCAATAGAGTTTCTAAACTTATAAAAGAACAGAAACAATAGCGACTAACCTTCACATGTAGAAGGAGTGTGTACAGAAGAGCTGGAGGTTTCTGCTTTGCACAGGGAAGAAAACACTGCCTTTTACACACTGGCACGTCTTTAGCTAGTGAATACATCGCATCAGTGAGTACTGCGTGCTCGTATGCTAATGTTGACAGTTGTAGCTTTTGGCTAATTAGTTTCACAACATACTGAGGCCCTTTCCACATTCTCAGATGAGAAACTGGGAACAGTTCAGTGACTCCAGCCCATTATTGTGATTATCTAATGCTTTAATTAATGACTCTTACCTCGGGTTCTTGAGGGCAAAAGTGTCTTTGGTTTAGTTTGTAAGTCTTTGTGTTGGAGAGGTCACATGATCATTCCAGCTGAATGCAGTTCTAAAGCTTTTCAGAGGAGAGCAGTGGACGTTCTGTAAGCTTCTGGAGAACGCTGTTCAATAATAGCTATTCAAACCTCTTACTTTTGTGCTGTAGTCAAAAATGAACGATTTAGATATCCAAAAATGGTTTAAAAGCCAGAATTGTGTTCTTTGTTTCGTTTTAAAAGTCTGAGAACGAGTCTTGCTGTATTTCTGGGTGCTCCCATAATTTTTCTTTTTTAGATGCAGCAATAAAAGACATTAAAGTAGAAAAAAGCTGTTTTTAGACACATATACCTGTGTTACGTAGCTTTTATCTCTGACCTGTAATTTTGTAATTAGACGATCTCATCTATGGTGTCTTTTAGAAAAGACGTTTTTTGTGCAGCTTCACGTGTTGCTTCAAAAAACTAAGAAACACTGTTATTTAAAAATAATCTGAAATGTAATATAAATAATTATGTATAATTTATTAATTTCATGTAAGGTTTAAGTCACTGCAGTTTTTTGTGTATATATTTTTAGATATACATTATACATGTATATATATATATATATATATATATATATATATATATATATATATATATATATATATATTATAGATATACATATATATATATTTTTAGATATATATACGTATTTTTATATACATTATTATATATTATATACTATATATAATATATGCAGACTGTCACATCTCACCATTAGTAACGCTCATATCATCAGATATTTCTCATTGTGGGTTCTGTGCGGATGATGTGAATTTAAAAAAAGTAAAAAAAAAACTCAGAGAAATTTCTCAATGAAATGCAAACCTGAACTGTCAGCCATCAGTCTTGTTGTGTTTCACACCACATATGAAACAATGATGAAAGAGTTTCTGCTTTAAACCTTCACATTCATTGATGTGTTGCAGTTAAAAGGAAATCCCAACATGGACCGTTACAGCCTCACAATCGGTGAACACACAATGTTTCTCTGACACCAGCGGGTTTGCGAGCAGCGCTTCATTTGAAAATTTCCCAACAGGAAGCATCCAGGCTTCATTTACAATTAATTTCTCCCAGCTTGTTTTTAATGGCGAGCAATAAAACGGTGAAAATAGAGGCTATTGTCAGAAACAGGTTCTTAGATTACTGAATGATAGTGTATAATTCAAGCAGCTCTAATTTTCTTTTTTCTCGGTTGGGTTGTGATGGTTCTGTTTTGATGTGGACAAAACTCTTTTGGTTATTCAGTATCTGCTCTCGTCCGTTACCCTGATGTTTTCCCTTTTTTATGTTTTTTTGCATATGAAAACCTATAATTGCTGCTCTTTGTGTTAGCAAATTGACAGACAGCTGCAGCATATCAACAGTGAGGCAGTTTTATCTCTCTGTGAAACCTTATATGGAGATAATTACAGGAGGGAGAAATTAACATGAGAGACCCGGAGTTTTTTTACCTTATTAGGTAAAGAACAAAGGAAAATGTTGCACATACACAAATCCTGCTTAGACACACGCGTGAACCGGAGTCTAGAGTCTGCATCTCTGTGTGTACCATTCATCATTTATTTGTGGACAAATTCAGTACGATTAAAAGCAAAATAATTGTTACAAATCGTCTAACAATTACAAGACCAGCTGGAGGTTTCGTTTGTCTCTTGGGCAAATAGAAAAGCACGGTAAAAACCGTTTCTCAAACTTAATGAAAGACTTTCGTAGTTTGCACCCAGTTGCTAATCAGCTACATTAATATGTAAGAATAGTATTTTACACACGCGTGGCTGTATTGTGAAAAAGAGAGTAAAGTGACTCTAATTAGGTTTAATTGTAAGAGTGATTTTTAATGTGCTTGTTGGACGAGGCCCAATCAGGCTATTTGAAGTATTGTTAAAAATCTGATGTAACTGGGCACTATAATATCTGACACCAGCATCATTTCATTTCACATGTTTCACCTTTTCTTTGATTAGCTCAATTCTTTTCTCATTGAATAATCAATGCCACAGACTATTCAGTTTTTAATGAGAGATACGGGTCAAATATCTTCACCTCTCTACAGTCTGATCATTCATTTAGCCACATGCAATAGCAGTGTAACTTTGGGTAACACTTGACTGAATTTATTCTTCTGGTTGTCCTAAAGACCTTTTAATCAAAAGTCTTATGTTTAAATGCTTAAAATAAATTGTTGTATACAATTAATCGATAACTCATAGTCCCAATAGTATTATTGTTTTTCATATTGTAACTTATGCAATGCTTAGGTTTCCTATCTATCTATTTATCTACCTATCTGTATGTCTGTCTGTCTGTCCATCTATCTCTGTTTCTTCTCCACAGGGCTACCTAAGACCTCCTATAGCTAATCTGTGTGTGCCCCATAGAACTCCTCTATGTGGCCCTTATATCCTCCATGCCACACTCATCTTTTATCTGCCCTTTCTTGTAGCCACAACTGAGTGTAAAGCAAACAGAAGCGCTAGGGCTTCTAAGTTGGACTGAATGGCCTTTTAGCTAAGTCTTTAGCTCTGTTTGCACCCACTGTCAAGAAGCATCTTACTCATTAAGTTGTCATCACTAACAGTCAAACGCAAGACAACTAGCTTCAAGTCAACACTTCCACCCACCCCGGCAGTAAACTCAGAGCTATCGCCAAACTCTCCCAAATTAGCATGTTAGCATGACGTACTCTGAAATCGTCAAGTCATAGGATCTCAGAATGCTACGCTGGATGCTAAGAGAGCTGGATGAGTTTGCATTTGGATTGACACCTTGAAAACAGCTTTTTAGAGTGTTAATGATGTTCTGTGACAAAAAAGTATATTTGGAAAGGTTGTAGATGTAAGCCAGAGAGGACGTGCTCACAAAAATATGCAAATAGACAGACGCATATGCGCGCAGTGGTACTCGTAGCACTTGTTAACACCTCTCGGTACCGAAGGGTAGCAAAGCTGTTACAATTAACACTTCCAACACTGCGGCTGAGGTGTGTTTGACATAGTTTTAACTTATTTCGTCAGCCAATCACTGCTTGCCTGATTTCACCCTTTACCCAGCAACAAACGCCATTTATGTCACCCTACGTCACCTCTCTGTTCTCAAAACAACCACGTTTTATATTAAAAGGTGTGGATTTCATGGTGCAGTGTTTGGATTATAGACAGGATGCTGTTCAGAATTATGATGCCCAACTACTAAAGGAGTCATTTTATCAATAAGCAAATGTATGTGTCATTTAGATCTTTTTGGTTGCTAAATATATATGTTTGTTTATGTGTTTACACTAGTTCCCGGCCCAATTCCTATGGAGTCCATTCAAACGGGCCCCTACGAGGAAAAGATCTTCATGCAGTGGAAAGCTCCCAATGAAACCAACGGGGTCATCACTTTATATGAGGTGAGAAAGTGCTAAAAATAGCATCAGAAAGCATAACGCACAACGCGGGTTGTTTATTGGTGAACAGTTATGATGAAACTCGCTTGTTTTGTAGCAGAAATATTGTGCAAAAGCAAATTCTCTCATAAAAAGATGGCATTGTTCAAAACTCAGAAAATGTTGTTGGACAGCCCTGATCTCCTACAAATGAATTATTTATCTGTCAATGCATGAAACATCCGCACTAAATAAAGCGATGAAATGAAGTCACGACAATACAGAAACAAAGTGTGTGTGTTGAGAGGGCTACACAAAAGAACCACACAATCTCTTTTGATTGGATGAGGAAGACAAACCACACATGAGCCATTGTGCAGCTCCATCATTAAAACTGGGTTAGTGTGTTTGTTGTCTTGCTGATAAGAAGATTGACAGAATTTACTAAATGTATCGAGCGGACACAATGCAGTCCCATTTGGCTGGATAATTGCTATAATAGCCCTCATTGATTTAATTAGCAGCGTCCAATAGAATTATCCAGAAGATCTGAGCAGTCGTGTGCCTCTTCTCTGCGCTTTTAGTGGCTCACACAAATTAGACCTGGACAAAAAGCTGAGAGATGAGAAAAGAAAGATGGACGGATGAAAACAGTGAAGGGTTATACAGAGATACTTCTTTTTGTTTGTGGCAAGCACATTTCTAGAAAGTATGGACTCAGAGACTCATAAAAGCAAAGGACTGAAATGCTTTATTGCCATCATTCCTACAAATTGGGTTCAAAAAAGCTTTTTGAAGCCTAATGCCTCAGAGAGGTTCCAGAGTTCCTCAGACAACAATCTATGTAGCTTCCAACCCAGTGGGGCTTCAGATTTCCTGTCAGTGATAAACCTGTATTGTACCTGTATTGTGTCATTAACTTATTTATTCTCTAAGAGCCAGAAAAGATACAAAAATGGCTGTTAATAAGACGAGAGCACTGTTGCAAACCATTAAAGAAGCATTGATCTTTTGAAGAACCCTTGTTTTTAAGAATGCATGGGGTTAATTGTAAACATTAATGTGAAAGAAATGTTTGGAGAATTTAAATGATTTCTTTTTAATCCCCCATGGGCTCATGCCCATGTGACTGACTTTCTTCTGTGGAACATCAGAAAAGAAATATTACAGATTGTCCAGCTTTTTTATTGTAGGGCTTAAACCAACAACATACAAGTTGCCAGCCCTGAGCTTTAGCTGCTACACCACGTCCCCTAAAGCAGAAATCACGTACAGGGTGGTTCATCTATATGTGCTTTCAAGAGCATCCTGCAAAGTACTACACACACACACACACATCAGAGCAGAGCTTCAGATCTGTGTCTGAGCACCTGAGATGTGGCCAGCATCCAAATCCATACTTTTGATCAAATTTCACTCTCTCTCTGTCTGTTTTCACTCTCCTCCTCTCTGTGCAAAACAGCTTCCTGTTATCAAACCATCAAAGCCTTCCAGAAATTAATTGCTTTGCTGACACAATAAAAGAGTGAGTATGAAAGAGTCAGAGAAGTAAGACAGAAGATCCTCCACAACTCCTTATTAATCAACAGTCAGACGTGTAAAGGGAAGATGTCTTTTGTCCTCCTGTGCGTGATGCTGCTTTATCTCCATGCAAATGATGAAGTCAATAGCAGAAGACTTCCACACGGCTGCGTGTCGGGTCCTTGATCTTTGTTTTGTTTTAAATGACATGACATGTTGCGAGCACGCTGTGGTGTGGTGATGTCATGTGTGCTTCTGATGTTGTTTGGTGTTACATGGAATCAAATCACACAGTTTGTTGATAGAAAGAGTTTGTCTTTTGAGAAGTGATGGACAGGTGTGTCAACAGTCTCCTGGACTTCTGTAACATCTACAAAACAACAGGACATGTTTAATTTTGTATATTTAGTATTTATATATATTTTTAACATTTAGTGCAAATGTTAATGCAATGTTAATGCTTATTAAATTTGTTGAGTTAACATTTTTTATCAGTTAATCATTCTTAATAAGATTATTGGTATTAAACCATATAAAACCATAAGGCCATTATTTACCTAGACATGGCAGTAAATTATAAACCATGTTTTGTTTAGATATATCATGATATACCAGGGTTTTCTTTGCAGTGCATTAGAGTACTGACCTTCATAATAATGATGTATATTTAGGTACCCTGGTATTTCCAGAACCATTACTGTACATGGCAGCACCACAGAATGTTTAATGGTGGGAATCTCTCTCTGTGTCTGTCTTTCTTCATTTTTCTGTCTTTAAATGAGTCAGAATACAGAGCTGTCGGGTGTTTGCTGATATAGGTTTTGTGTTTTGTCTTTAATGAAGATAAACAGCCTGTTCATGCGCTCCCTCCTCCCTCACGTTTATGCCATTGTTTTCATTTCCATCAATAGCTGGTTAAATGCGGGTACACAAGTTAAGAGTCAGTAACCCCTACAGTTTGACTCCCCTCTGATGCAGCTAAACCTCTTCAGTGGCACAAAGTCGTGCAGTCGGATCCAGAGTTTAAATTCAACGTAATGGTGAGAGCGTAGCTTTTATTTACTGTTTTCTGTCATGAGACAGTGAGATTCAGGCACCTCCATATAGAGTCCCAGACAGCAGACATTACTCTATTTTTACAGCAGTCAGACAGAAAGCCCACGGTTTGCCTGCATCTGCTCACTGATTGGCTGGCTGAGGTACACAGCGTTTTTGAGTGTCAGCCAGGAAACTAAGTGTTTCAAGTTAATTCAACAAATGCTTTTGAAGTATCGTTCATAGATTTGAGAAAAATCATGCATTTTTTAAGCAGTTATGAAAAAGCAAATGAAATATCTATGACTGCAACTGTATATTCTGTTTTGCGTTGTCACTGAAATGATTGTTTTTTATTAATTTTGCAGAGACGTTACATATCAAACATTAAACACATATCACATAGTCAAGCAGCTGTGCATGTAAGACTATATGAATAGTATACCAACTATTTGTTTTTGTGCTCCATTTTCATTTGTTTATTCTTCTGTTTTAAAGTCTGCTGAATTAGTTATGGAGTGGAATACATTTCATTGTTCCCTGTCGTAAATACAACCTCATTTCTTTCTGGAACTAGAAAACTTCTAAATTCATGTTGCAGACTCCCAGTAAATATTCTGTGTTCTCAGCAGGCCTGTTCATCAGTTGTAAATCTCAGGAGATGTTAGCTTGAACGTGACTCTTGCTGAACGTTCACTCTGCAGTCCAGCATGATTTTCCTGTTTTACATTTCAAGCAGCTGCTCATGAGTCTTGATAACTGTAAACTTGGTTTTCAAACAAAGCTTTTCTTGTTCTTTAGTCTGAAGGGTTGAAAGTCCATGTGGGATGAAGCTCAGATGTTTTTTTGGCTTTGAAAATGCTTCTTTGTGACAGCGGTGTACCAGTGTGGTTGCACATTTGTTTGTTTTTCCTAAAATGCTTGTTTAATGGTGCTTGCAGGCAAGAGTCACTATTACTACTACTCAAACTAAGGGTTAGTTAGTTGAACAAACCTCAGGGCTGTTTTGATGTGGGCCAGTAAGCAACCTTCAAGGAATCACTCAAAGTACCCCAGCAACACCCTAGCAACCACCAAGCAACATACCAGACGAGAACCATCACTTTCAAAGTGCTTCTTTGCAGAGGATCCAGTAATCCAGCATTCTTCTCAAACAGACTGTTTTCTTGGCTTCTCCATCGCCAAACCGAATCAGAAAACGAACCCTTTTCACATCAGCGCCGGTCAATTAAACTCAAGCGGCTCTTTTAACAGAGAGCCACAGTGCATTTAGAACTGCATTAGGACACTTTTAGCAGCCGGTTGTGTGGCATCACATGCCCCCGGCCAACACTTCTTGTTTCCCATGACAACAGAGTCTGAACAGAGAGAGAGAGAGAGAGAGAGAAAGGTAGAACCCCCCATCCTCACCTCTCTATTTCATACTTTCAGTCTGATAATCTGTCGTTCTTTCTCTGTCAGACAGACAGCATTTAAGTGGGGCTGATGACAGAGTAATTGGAGGTGTATTGATCTGCGCTCTGGCCTTTCGGCTGTTTGGGTCTTTTCATTTAGTCCCACCAAAATGGAAAAATGACGAGATTTTGTGCATGACACATTGTCAACAGTAAAATGACTCCAGGGGACGGACTGGTAAATTTAAACGACAGATAACAAATGGACTAAACATTGTTCCCTTTTTGTGCACAGAAAACACATGTACAAAAATATAATGAAGTTTTGAAATAAAATTGTACAGCCCTAAAATGAATTTGGAAACTCACTTAAAAATCAATGTAATTGCACTGGATAACAAAATATCAAACCAAATAGCATTTATTTTCGAGAAAAACAGCTCAATCACTCATGTCAAGCAAAGCACAAGGTTTCAAATCATAAAACAATAGAAATACTATTGAAAATTAAGACAAGTTCTGGGTTCAAATGTTGGTGGTACATATTTAAAGGTGATGTGTGAACTTGAGGGGAAATTACTTCATGCATCTCGGTAAAAATACACATTGTGATAAGCTGTGATGGTGTTCATATAATGAACTCCAAACAATTTTTGGAGTCACTGTTTATATGTAAAGAATTCAACTCGATTCAACCTGAGGCACGTGTCATGATTTCTCTTACAACAGTGTAATCTGAACTCCAGGACTCCAACACCCTCCAGCATCTCCCGCTTGACTTTCATTGGGCTGTAAAGAACCAGTTTTTTATGAGATAAGTTCAATACGACCCGCTGTTGGCCAAGTTTATTAAAACTCAACAAGGGCAGAAATTTACAGAGGGTTAAACTAAAGGGAATAGATGATGTTTTAAAAGCCCCTTAAACAAAGGACGGACATAAATCTGCAATGCTCTTTAATTCACAAAGAAAGCTGGAGTATAAAGGTAACAAAAAGTAAACTAGTACACAGGTAAGATGCCAAAGCAAGGTTTAACTTTACAATCCCAAAAATGGGATGATCATCAAAGGTGTACCGTTACTTCCTGTTCCTCTGATGCTACTTCCTGTAGCTCAGGTGGCAGAGCAGTGTGTTAGCAGTGTGTCTGCTAAATGCATAAATGTAAATGCAAACTACTTTCTTCACCATTTAATGTGTGTGGATGTACTTTAATATAAGGATGTACTGAACGCGGCAACTCTCTCACCAACTTTTAGCTCAACCAATGACAAGTTTAGGGCGGGACTATTGAACCTGCTTGTCAAAATTCTGATTGGTTCAGGTAATTTTGCAGAAATGGCACTTCAGCTTAATGACCTTTTTAAAGGTAGCTCCATAGTGGGAGCTTTTAGACAGTGTGGAGTTCCACACTGTCTAAAAATGTCTGATTTATAAACGGTGTGGATATAGTTTTCCTGCAGTATATTATTTACCAACAGCATATATCAACCCCCCACACTTCAGCACTTCAGTGATTTACTGACTGAACCTGAATCATAAACACGCTGCTCTACTAAATCAAACCTGCACCGCTGGAAACATTTTTATTTAAAAACATGAAGTAAAACACCAAATGTAACTAAAATCACCGTCTTGTTAAGATGCATAATGTCAGAAACATATATATATCCCATGTTGTTATGTACAAAGTGAAATGTTGCATGGTTATATATGTATTATATTGCACACTATATGAATGTAGTTTACTGTGTGACTGTATATGTCAGAGAGGGATGTTTATTGTTTGGAGAGGTTACAGGAAGTTTGAGAAATGCAGGTTTAGACTGACATTAGGTTTGAATGTGTTGCTTTTCTGACTGTTTTGTTGCCTGTAGTCAGTGGGCAGTCAGGGGATATGTGTAGTTTGTGTGTGTGTGTGTCTGTCTGTGTGTGTGTGTTTGGAGGGTTTCTGAATCACCCCACTATGCATGAAAAGCTTTTAGGCAGTAGGCCTGTCGGCCATCCAGCTGTCAATTTATATGATTTGAATGGTGGACTGGAGTTATGAAGTGTGAAACGTCAGGGCTAAAATGTTTTGATTACCCCCAAACACTGCGGCCATCAGTTTACATCAATCCCCCCTGAGAGATGACGTGTGTGCATCTGAGCATGAAAATGCTAGCGCTGATTATCTAAAACCTAGTTTAGCAGTTGTTTTGGGGTACGTTAATTCTGTGTTAAAAGTTTACATTCAAGTCAATCACAAATCTCAAATTATCTTTGTGTAAGCAATTTGTTTGTTTTGAGCTGTACACTCACTATGCTTTTTACACTATGTCATTTTTTTGTCGTAACATTGAAGTTGTTCGTCACTAGAACATTTTCTCAAACATATGCACAGCCGATTAAAATTGATCATTTGGCTTAAAAACAAACAAAAATGACATGACAGATCAGTGTTGAACATGATCTCCTTACCCTCGTTTGCAATAGTCAGTTTATATTAATGATTTATAATTTGAACTGTCAGGATCTGATTTCTTAGGAAATGTCAGTTTAGTTTCATCTGACTTTAACACGTAATGTGTTAAAGTCAGATGAGTATGTAAAGTAAAGTATGTATGTAAAGTATGTAAAGTAACATGCTATTTTATATTTCGAACAGAGATGGTGGTAGAGAGGCGAGAGTTACAGATTGCAGCTTTAATATAACCAATAAATAATCTTTAATGTTTGTATTTCTCTACACAGCAGTTTTAACCCTCTCCTCTGTTTTTCTCCTCTCTTCTCTTCATTAGATCACCTATAAAGCTCTCAGCTCCCTTGACCCCACTGCCGACCTGACTACACAACGCGGCCGCGTCTTCAAACTTCAGAACGAGACACATCATCTCTTTGTGGGCTTGTATCCAGGCACCACCTACTATTTTACTCTGAAGGCCAGCACTAACAAAGGCTTTGGCCCACCTGTGACCACCCGTATCGCCACCAAGATCGCAGGTAAGAGAACAGAAGTGTCCTGGCTGAGATTTCCCTGCATATTTTTAGTTGTTTTTCAACACTGTAATGACATCTATGCATAATTATAACCCAATAAACATGTGTGTTCTAATTTAATGGGGAGATATAATATTTTTATGAATATTTAAAGGGTATTTACATTGGAACAACTGATGATAACATATTCAATTATTCCAGGGTATATGGACTGGTTTGATTGTTTACTTAATTATCACTTGCGTTTCTAAAATTTGCATAATTAGTTGACATTCTCAATGAAAATCTCATTAATGCATTATGTTATTGGCAGAAATATTATTGGAATACAGTGAATGTAAAGTGAATGAAATAATGTGAATGTGAATTGTAAACAAAATCCTTCTCAAGTTCAACTCTGTTACTCCAGCCTGCGGCATTAACAGCCAGTTAGTTTCATTTCATAATGACGTGGCATTTATAATGACATACAGCAGACCAGACATCATTTAATATGAGCGTATTGTTCACTGACTCTACACATTGTAATGAGACAGAGAGAGAGAGAGAGAGAGAGTGACATTTTAAATATGATTACATAGTAATGACTTTTGAGGCAGGCTTCAAAACAGTATGCATTCCAGGAGGAATAAATGTTGTGAAATTAATGCATTTTCACACAAGCAGCATTATTAATTCTGAGAACTATTAAAACTCATGTTTTGTGTTTGTTGAGTGGCTGCTGAGTTTTAAAGTCAAGAAAAATGACAAATTCCATCTCTAATGCATAACAGAAGTTCTAATAAACTGTAATACAGCAGCTTAAAGACCCATATTTTTGTACAGAAGAGTTATTATATGCTGCACAATTCTACTTTCAAACATTCTGATAAGACGTAACCTCACAGACTTCCATTATAAGTGCTTTAGTCTTAGTGCCAGTATTTTAAAAACCTTAATGTAAAAATTGTAGATCTCTGTGGTGCTCGTCTGTTTGTCCTCGTTGCTTGAGTTGAGGCCTACAGAGATATAATGCTGCTGTCTTTATATGTTTGTAGTCTGTGTTCTATAACATGAATCTATATGTTTACAGCTCCATCTATGCCTGAATATGAGACCGATTCTCCTCTCAACGAGACTGACACAACAATCACCGTCCTCTTAAAACCCGCCCAATCACGAGGAGCTCCGGTCAGGTGAGCCCGCCCCCTCTCATAGCGTTAGCCAATCAGAAGTATTTGTATAATGTCTGATTTGTGAGCAAATTGAAGCCATTTCTGATTCGTTTAGGCTAAAATTGTACAGAAATGAACAGCGTCTTTTACAATCATAATTCTTAAGTCTGAGGACAAAGCAAAATGCAATGAATGACCAAAAAACCCCCCACATTACCCATAATCCTTTTATCCAATCATCTAAGTGTGTCCAGTGTTTGGGCTGAGGGAAGAAGTGTGTTACTGTTGATTCACTGTGTGCTGATGGGTTTTAAATGCAGTCATTCAAATAAGAGTCATTTGTATGCTGGGTCTTTGAGGAGATCCTGGTCCATTTGGCCGTGTTTTGGCACAGTAACAGAGCTTCTCTCTGTGTTCAAACTCAGTCTGTGAATGTGCAACAGATTTCGGTAAATTCTCAAAATCGCAAGTCGACACTGACTTGGAAGAAAGGCTCTATTCAAAAGTAAATGTTCAACTGGAACCGATCAGAATATTTTAATGAATATTGTCATGACTATTATTACGAAAATTATACAAAATTATGTTTTGTATTATTTTGTTCAGTTTATTCTTGGAGTTTTAGAGTATTTGCATTTAGAAATGTTATCGTTTTTATTACACCAAAATAAGATATGATGATAGATGCATAGGTTAATTTGATGAATAAAATATTTAGCATGCAGATATTATATTATATTATATTATATTATATTATATTATATTATATTATATTATATTATATTATATTATATTATATTATATTATATTATATTATATTATATTTCAATACAATATTATCAGTATTATGATGCACAGGGTCTAGATATATTTTTTTTGGTTAAAACCACAACCTATAAAACTGAAAGTTTTAGAATTATTAAAGTATATATATTAATATTCTTTTCTATAAAACCCGTAACCCCGGCAGTCCATAAACTTCTTTATAAAAAGTACACAGCTGAAAATTGTTAATAATTACAGGAGCTTTTGACCAGAGGTTACCGTGGACATGCAACACAGAGAATCCAGCGCGCACTTAAAGCCATTAGTTTGAAATGGAGCTGCGCTGCGTTTCAAAGAGAAAGCAGGCGAACACACAGCCCTCTTTGGTCATAGGAAATTATCCCTTATGAAAGATGTCGGATTAGAGGCTGGGATAATTTTCCATGTCTTTTCGGCGAAACATACATTTCCCTAATTGCACATAATTGGGAAGCGTGTTTTTGGCGTAGGACCGCATAATTGCAAACAAGTACTATTAGCACAGGGTGCTCAAAAGACGTGCTTATCTATTCAGCGGGTCTGCGTTCTGAAACACACATGTGCCCCTCTCCAATCTTTCCCCATAACAAGCACTTTCAAAAAGCCCCACGTGCACAAATCTGCCACTTCCCCTCCAGCTAATTACAGCAGTAGAGATTTCCCTCTGCTGGCCCTCATCCGCATCGCCGGCCTCGTGGTTTTCCCTCCTGAGGAGACGCTGTACTTTTGTACGTCTCATGCAGATTTAAAAAGTATTTTTCCAAGGAGAGAGTTTAATAGAGATGTTTAGCAGCTAGTTGTAAACGTAAGAGATTTCTTGATGCCTGACAAGGGCTTTTGTCGTTCTTGGAAAGCGAAAGCAGAAGATGTTCTTGATGGTTTGAATGGATCGTTAAATTGCCTGGGGCACAACTCCCTCTGGGGTGTTTCTGGAGATGCTGTCACTACCTGACGTTATTTCCCAAATCAGATGCTGTTTTCTGTGAAGCTGCTTTGAAACTATATCCATTTGGAAAAGCGCTACACAAATAAAACTGACTTGACTTCAGAAGGCTACAGTACAAACAGCTAACGTTGCTAAGGTAATGCTTTTCCTGTAAAAACATGAAATTAAATCTGACCCTATTTACTTTCTTAAATTCACAATTCTGGACATAATGTGAACTGATTACCGTGCAACTTCATTTTTTGCTGACATCACCAAGGCCACAGGGGAGGGAAAAATAACATCAGCCAATAAAAGTGCAGCATACTTTTAACAATCCAATCAAATCCTGCTGGAGAAAATCAAGTCGCACTGTATTAATCTTCACAATAAAGAAGTTATGGACATTGTAGATGTCTGTTTTTTCAATATTCTGCACAGTAATACAATTTGTTTTTCTTTTAGCGCCTATCAAGTCGTGGTTCAAGAGCAACGAAAGCAGAAAGTTCGGCGAGCGACGGACACGTTGGAATGTTTTCCAGTTCCTGTGAGCTTCAGAAATGCCTCAATCTTGGATTCGCCTCACTATTTTGCGGCCGAACTCCCCCCTGCCAACCTCGCAGTGGTACAGCCCTTCACTATAGGAGACAATAAGACTTATAATGGTTACTGGAATGCTCCACTGTCGCCAGCCAAGAGCTACAGTATTTACTTCCAGGCCATGAGCAAAGCCAACGGGGTGAGTATCTAGTCCAGTCAGTTTATTGACAATGAATTAGTCTTGGTCAGTAATGACACCTGAGGACTGATGGATACAGACTTTATGAAACTTGTCAAGTGACACTGCACCCCGAAATCAAAACAAAGACAGAAAAAAATAGTCATAATAATTGGCTTTAGTTCAGTTTCTTTATGCTAAATAGAATATTTTCTCTTTTTGAATGAACAGCAGGAAATGCTCTTGCTGATGCTAATTTTATTCATTTTCTTATTTCAAATAAGTTGGTTTTTTTAGGAACAAACAAACGGTGGTTACAAAGTATAAACACAATTTTGCAAAGATGCAAAATCCATAAGATAAACATTTCAGCGTGTGAAGCATTTTCTTTATGTATATACCTTACTTTATATCTTCCAGAACTGCCAGGCTATCAGATAAACAGGTATAGATATAAATGGATAGATCTGTCTCACAGGTTAGAGTCTCAGCAGATATAATGTAGTGTGTAAAGGCTGCGCTGGGCTCTGGCTGCATAGCTATGCGTTCTGAAGTGTGTGGCTCCAGATTTGATTGGATTTCATTCAATTCAATCTCTCAGTCTCGGGCGACTGGAGAAAAGCACTCAAAAACAACCTCAGAGCGTGACCCAGATAATTTGATTGGAGATTCATGCATAAAATATGGATTTAGGTTGGTAGTTCAGATTTGTTTTCAACTTACCTTGTTCCAAGTGTGCTTGAGAAACCCTCGGTGTAAAAGTGTGTCATCAGATTTTTTTTTCATTTCCACGGCACAAAGTAACAAATAAATCCACAATGCAATTTGCTGCCGAGATTACCCTTCATATTGATAGATATTCACAGTGTCCTGACATAGCACTTCCCTGTGTTTTATATATACTGTATGTGCGACATTGTTTAAGCTTGAAAAATATAACAATACAGATTCTTTATCCAGCGGCCTTCAAACGTATGTACACTTGACTTAAACTTTTATGTCACTGATTGCAGTTGATAACAAAATATCAACTGAAGTGGCATTTATTTTTATAGAAAAATCACCTTGACTTTAGCTGTTGAAAAGCAAGTGTCCACATTCTTTCTGGGGTCACTGGAGGTCATGTCACAATATCAACACATCACGTCTAATCAGTAATCCATTGATTCTCTCTAGAGAATGAATTTCATCAATAATGTCACTAATGTCATCAGTAATTTCATCAACAGTCTTATCGTGATAGTCATTGTTATTTTGTTACTTTTAAAGGCTCTTCCATTTACTTAAAGGTGAAGTGTGTTATTTTTTGGGTTGTAGAAATACTATCCCAGTTTAACATGCAGAAGCTGTAAAGTAAGCAAGCTATTTGTAGCTTGATTTCCCTTTTCTTATGTAAATGCTGTGACGTTCAAAAGATTACGGTTTGTTTGAGAGTCTCGAACGACTTAACACAGCAACAATAGCTTAGCCAATCGCTTAAGTTTGTTCTTGTATGTCACTGAAATGATTTGAATTTGGTGAATTGTTTGTATGTTGTTTTTATTATTACAGGGATGTAGGGAGGTAAAGGATGAGCAAAAGAGAAAAAAGAAAAAAATGTGAGAAAGAAAAAAGTCTTTCTCACATTTCTATAATAAGTGACTGTGCTTTATGTATTATTACAAATGACCCTTCCAATAAAGACACAGTACTATATGTTTATAATGATCTAACTGTTTCTGTATGAAACGAGAACCTGGTGAGAACCAAGAACTTACTGTGGTCTGCAGCTGATCCTGAAAATATGTTTTTATGGGACAGTAGGAAACTTTGAGATAAATAATCAGCCAATAAAAATAAAATCCCTTTGACCTAAAAAAGGCAAAATATTTTCTTAAAATGATGCCACCCGGGACCAAAACTGCGACACCTAAGATGTGGAGATCTGGCCCTAATTATGGGCAGATTTTGATAGAGTTCACCCAAAGATGTGTAGGAGAGAGAGACTGGGAGAGAGAGAGGGCTGGAGAGTTGCTCTAAAAAGTGTTTTAAGCTAAATTAAGATTCCCTCACTTGCTTTCTCCCTCCGGTGTGCTTGCGAACAGGCGAGACTCGGACGCTTAGACTAAAAGAGCAAGTAATTGCAGCTGCAGGCGTCTTTTGTTCAGTAAGAGGGACACAGAGCGCTGAAGAGCCACTCGCTCCTTAAGTGTCTGAAGAAACAGACAGAGATTAAAACAGACACAGCTTTTAACAGAATGGAAACCACACGGCACATCCAGCATCGCTCCGGCAGGTAGAAGGACGGCCGTTTGAAACACTGTGTTGGAATGGCACGTATCACATAAAGCTCTTTGGAACAAATGTATCCAGGTATAACAGCAAAACCAGACAATACAGAAGCACAATGGCATGACATGCACTTAAACTCCACAGCCTGTCCAAGGTGCTGTTTGCTGGCAAATCGGGTATATAAAGTTTATAAATAAACTTTATAAACACAAAAAAGTGAGAAAGAGAATTAATGTTTATGTCACACCGGAGGTCTAATTAAGAAAAAAGCTTTTAATTGTTTAAGAATTTTTAAACAAAATGATGAGGAGTTAGAGCCTCTTTCCACTCCTCAGATTATCAGATTATTTATCTGATTATCATGCTTGAGTAAGAAATCATTTTGAAAACAAACATTTACAAATTGTCCTGTTGTTCACTTATCACTGAGCTTGAACCAAAAACTAACCATAGCGTTTTCATTTAATCGATGCTGTGAAAGTCATAAAGCAATATTTCTATATTTATGAAAGTGATTCATGAATAATTAATTGCACAAATGAAACAGAACCCCGCCCCTTATGAAGGGTTAATTAATATATGGACCTCATCCTGCTTTGCAGCACATTTCATCATCATCTGAGCTGATACTTTTGGAAAGAGACAAAACATTGCTCTCTTGTGTTGGTTTGGGAGTGTTTTGAAACCTTCTGGAGTGTCTCGCACATTTTTTGTGAATCTCTTGCTGTTTCTTTCTTCATTTACACCTCACGCAGCACTCAGCTGTCACTCTTACCTCTCTTTATGTAGAATGCACCACTGTCTATGAATGAAAATGCTCCCGACAACACAGGACAAAACAAAGCTTGTCATTGTATTCTTTTGTGTCTTTTTTGTTTCACCTCTTTTGTTTAATCTGCTTGCTAATACTTTGCCAGATGAAAGGTGTTGCTCTTCCAAACAGCATCTCCTGGAATAGTCATGGCGCTGGCTCAGTTACACCCAGGTGGAGATCTTTTATTCATTCTTGGAGCGTTTTTTTCTGCTGAGCTCCTAATGTGCAGTTGATTGCCTCAAGAGTGTGTTGTAATCTTCCATACCTGCGTTCATAATTCATAATTATAAGCATCCATTTCACAATCTGTTTTAAACGCAGCGGAAACTGGGCAAACTTTGCTGAAAGTGTGAATCTCTTTTACACATGCTTGGGTTCAGCTCTGGTTTTTGTTTCCTAGGAAACTATTTAGTTTTGTGTTTTATTTGTGGTCAGGCAGCAGTTGATTGCAAATCAAATAAAAGGAGACAGAAGTAGTTTACTGGTGACTGCTGTGCAGAACCTGTCACCACTGGTGTAGGGTGTTGCAGGCCCAGTTCAAAATAGTCCAGCTTCATGTCATGGCTTCATGTCTCTGTAATGTTCAGGTCTGTAGATGTGGCTCAGCCCGACTACCTTTTTTGTTGAAGATCTTTGAATGTTTTGGCCAATTTTACAATCCACTAGATGAGTGTGATCATACAGAAACGTTGTAGCACACCTATCATCAACAAACCACAGCCAAGCTAAACCCAACACATTATCCCCAGGTATGAACAATAAAAACAATATTGCTTTTCTTAGCAACCACCAGTAACAGTACTGTTCATCACACAGACGTGACTTTAGAGATAAAAGGTCACAACCGTTGTCACAGCTGGGCAGATGTACTTGCTCAGAAACTTGCTCAGGTTGATCTTTTGTCTAAGATATGTGCTTTAGTTTATCTTACAGTGGCCTAAACTTGTCGTGAATCACAAATATTGTATTTTGACCTAGTTATTTTACAGACATTTCTCTCAGAGTGTCTCGGGGTTGTAGTCGTTGTTGTTATCAGGCGGGAATTGCGACCAGCATGTTAAGATAACAGTAATGCTAACTAATCCATAACATGTTTCAGAACTGAGTGAGTGACCAACTGGAAAAGAATCGACTGTAAATCAGCCGTCACATGGATTAGCTTTAGCAGGCACGGCAAACAGCCTGATGGTGACGTGAAATCCATATTCGTCAACTTCTCTAGCTAACCGTCGAGTATTTGTCATAAGAGGCCCGTGGTCTTTTAAACATGTCAATAAAAAGCACATCACTCTGGCTTAATAACAGTTTAGCATGTCTGTGAGAGTTATTTTTGTGTTTTCTTTTTATTCCCTTTTTAGTGTCAAGAGTGAGCTCTTCTGTCAATTTATTTTTGTGTCTTGTTGCTGTGGTTTATTTCTCGTTTAGTGTTTGCTAAAGCAAGCATCGGTATTACTGTAGCTTATTGCATTTCTGGGGTTAGAGATTCAAACAATCCTTTCAAGGATTCAAACCTTAGCGAGCGCACAGTATCTAATATCTTCATATCCAATGTTGACATGCAGTCACAGCGCAGATCGTCAGAAAAATTGACTTAACTGTTTACATGAAGACACGTCTTTCCATCTTGTTTTTGTCATTTTCCTTGGGCTGCAATTATTTGCTCTTTTTCTATATCGCTCTTGCTCTCTTTCTCCGTCTTTACGCAGTCATGCTATGACGCTTCTGACAGTCTGTCAGTGAGTTATTTGACTGGAGGGGCAGGCGGTAAAACTCAGCTGTCACTTCCTGTTGGAATGTTTCCCATCAGCTGAGACTGTTTCTTATTATTTCATTCCCCAGATCCTAGCGCTCCGGCTGCACTCACAAACAAAGCCTCCATCCATTCATCTTACAAACAAACTACTATGGCTGTACCACGTATGTCACTACCATATTCATGGTCCAAAAAAGCATTTGTCT
The DNA here is from genome assembly GCA_036877525.1 of Chromobotia macracanthus. Taxonomy (NCBI): domain Eukaryota; kingdom Metazoa; phylum Chordata; class Actinopteri; order Cypriniformes; family Botiidae; genus Chromobotia; species Chromobotia macracanthus. The sequence continues at coordinate 17,241,100 of JAZGTH010000001.1, forward strand.
TGATTGTTTTCTTAATCAAGAACGGAATATTGTTGTGTAATTGTGATAAATACGGTGGTATTGAATGAATCTGCAATGAATTTACACCACATGGTACTGCAGGTTATATTTCAAAAGTATCATAGCCCAAAAAACATGGTAATACCATAGTACTGGATCAGTCACATATGGAGGTCTCTCTGCTCTGCTACGTCACTCCAGATGCGGTTTAAACAGTAGAGTCAGATGACAAGAAGCATCGCTGACAGCGACAGCTGCCCCATTCCAGCACACTGAGGGTTAATTTTTAGAAGTGTAAGTTGTGTATGCATTCATCAGCTCTAGATCTGTGTGTGAGAAACTCAGACTGCATCCACTGCCTGGAGGCAAATTGATATGTGCAGTGAAGTGTCACCAAGGGGATTTTTAATATTTTTTCAGAGTGACACCTCTAAAGACACAGCTATAAAATAAGAGCAAGGAGAGAGAGATCCATTTTTATTACTGGTGTTTGCTAAAGCCAGCAGCGTCATTATTATAGCTCACACTCAGGGTCAGGAATTTGAACAGCCCAGATCCCTAAGTAGTGCACTTCATTTTGGTGTGACTTGGCCCACACTGTCTGTTCTACAATCAACGCTGAGTTCTGCCTGTGTGTCTTACTTCTTAAGTGTGTCATAGAACAAAGAAAGTCTTAGAGGAAAGATATGAGTTTTTTTTTTTATTTTGGGCACACTAAACGTTTAAATTATATTTTCAGGGTCACAGCTGGGGTTTGAAACCAGAAACCCCAACACCACAGTATACAACTCATCATAACACTGTTTATTGTCTTTTAGTAATGTGATACAGTACTGTACTGTTTTTGTCATTAAGACACAAGGAAATGTATACCTCAGCATCATGTCTCTGCTCAGGGTTCTGTGTTGTCCTCCTGTGCTATCTCAGACGTGCAGATCTAATCAAAACAAGTGGAGGTTGTAAACACTCTCACAGAAGCACATGGTGACATCTGTCTGCCTGTCTGTAAACTTCCAGGATTCACACCCAAATCTGCCGACTAATTAACACCTGTCACAGCACATGAGACGCATTTGGAGGACAGAACTGAGATTTTTATCACAGGAAACCATTACATTGAACATTAGACACTTCATGAAGAATAGAATAGAATAGAATAGAATAGAAAAGATCAATGCAGTGTCATGTTACGCTGTATACAGGGGTCACACAAAGGTTTACTTAAACTAGTACTGACTTCATATACAGCACATGAGAAGCCTGAAGAGTGCCTAGTCAGCTCACAGCCCATTCTGGTAATTTACCAGAGTACCAGTAAACTCTGTGATGTCATTAACTGCGAGTGAGCGCCAAACTGTGTTTTTTTTAAAACATGACGAGGTTTGACTTTGTTTCTGAATGCATACGGTCAGTGTTTTTATTGCAGGTGTTTACATTCATGCAGTTTCTTTTGACACAATGACATCATATAAGATGATCGTCTCTGCTTTGACGTCCGTAAACGTTGTGAAGTAAATACATCATCCGCATCAGAATGTTCTGATTGGCTCAAAGCAGACATTAACGTCAGCGCATTGTGTGAGTTTACCAGTAATTTAAAAGGTCATGTTCACACATCTCTTAATGTTAATTTGCCAGTAATTTACCAGTTAAGACAGCATGTGTAAAAGGGGCTATTGTCTCTGTTTTTCTAAATCCTTCACTATCATTAAAATATTGTTCAATATAATTAACTGTTTCTTAATGTCGTGCACCTCATAATAAACATAACCTGCACTTTGTTATGTTGCAATTACTTAGATCACTGTAGCTTGACAAAGACAATGTTCCTCAATTCAGCATCATTCTGACATTTAATTAAAATGCAAACTCTCTTCTTCTCTTGCAGGAAACCAAAATCAACTGTGTGCGACTCGCTACCAAAGGTATGAGAATCGTTTCATTTATTGTTAGCTTGATACACGAATGATACATTTTATTGCCATGAGTTTTTTTAATGTTATTATTATTGGTTTGTTCATTTATTAGCTTGTTCTTTTGTATAATCTGAGGGGACGTGCTTTAAGAAAGTTAATTGGCTGTGTTGACATTTTGGTGGTTCTGTTTAATGAATTGAACCGCGACTGAAGTCCCTGAAGCCCAACACACTCAATGAAACTGAAGTCATGTTTCGGTTGGAATTATGTAGGCTTTACCGATGGAATATTAAAGTGATATTTTGCTCGGCATTCTTAATAGACTTTGATTTTATTGTGGAACCCATTACTAAACATGATGAGGTAAAAAGGCGTTTCATTTAGACTGTACAGTCTAAAAAACTCAGCTGAATTTAACAATTATATCAGACTGAGACTGAAATCTCATTTCATTTTACCTGCATGATTATCTGCCCCCGGCCAACAATTCTGTTGCGTTTCTTTTGCTCCATTTCATTCCCTCTGTAGACAATCCTTTTACATAATCACATCCAGATAGAGAGGAATCACAAGAGACGTTCTATTATTTAATGGATATCCCTGAAGAAGAGGCACTTTAGCCATTCAGCACTACAGAGACATCACATCTCCATCATATCTCTTATTTTTCCTCCTCAATCTTTCCTTTTCTTTGTTCTTTCATCCCTTTTGGCTTTTTATCATCTTATTCAATAAGCTTCTGCACACACCTGTTCGTTTGTTTGCTTGTTTGTTTTGCTGAACTCATTTTGTTTTGCTTCATGTCGGGCTTTTTTTTGGCATGCCCTGTTTTCCTCTCATATCCCTGATAGTTTGTCCTGAGTTGGGTTCTTATTACGATTGTAAAACAACAATTACTTTATGTTTCTGCTTTAGAAAGACATGCTTGAAATTTTGTGATGCCTGTAATACAAGCGTTTGAGAGTTTCATCTGTTTACGTCTTTTCTTGCCTTTTTATTGTTGATGTTTTTAGGGTTTTAGATTAAGGGGCGAATTCACTAAACATTTGCGTTGCGTTTACGTGTAGTGTTTCAGTGGAAAAATTATTAAGTTGTTCCAAGTTGTTTGCAAACCACCAGCTACTAAATATTCTGAAGTTGCACCATATTTAATAAGTCATTATGATTTCTGTGCAGAATGCCTCATCTGAATGTAACTTAAGCTTTTACTATTTACGTAGATTACGTCTCATTTACAAAACTCAACTTGATTCGCCATTTTATTCAAAAAGAGGATAACAGTGGTGGAGATACTGTATGAAGATCTATGTAATAGCTCACAACCAAAACTACATCATGCAAATTGATTCATTGCTAATTTTGAGCCTCGTTTGTGTCATGAACTGATTTGTTTTTATTCCTTTATTTAATTGGCTGTTTAAATGACACAGGGAGCGCATGTTAATAAATAACGCAATTCATTCTTAGTGAATTCTCCCCCACATGTATTTGCTACAAAGTTCAAACATTTTTTGATTACGTTCTCTTATTTCTTTCTCTAGCTGAAGTCTCAGATTAGAATCCAAAGCCACATTTATAAGGCTTTACTGTAAAAAAAATACAATTCTATGAAACACATTATTTATAACTTTTCTGTAACTCTCATATCTACCCTGTCAGTTCTGCTAGATGATTCTGGAATCAAATTAACTTTCCCTTGCGTTATAATCTCTAGACTCATGACCTACAATATCTGTTTCCTAAATGTATCCAAGGAATATCAGTTTCCTTTCCAGGCAAATGTTACTCCCTCCAGAAGCAGCTCAGAGAATCGATGATCAAGTTGAAAGCATAATTCTTTAGACTATTTTTCTTTCCTTCTTTTCTCTCATGCATGCCGGCCTGGAACTTTAAACCTTGTGTTAGTGGTAATAGGTAGGGGACAAAACACCACGCCCTACATACTTGTAATTCCCAGTGAAGGTGAATATTTTACCATAGTCAAACTTTTCTTTCTTCTTCGTTGCCTCCACTCACATCTCCTGCGCTGTGGTTTCCTTCACTCCTGTTTTGTTTTGGGACTGTGTTCTTTTATTTTACTTCTCATCATCAACATCCTGATGCATTTTTTTGTTTGCATGTCTTGTCCACTAAACGTCCAGCTGGTTTTCATTGATTTCATTGGTACTGCTATAACTTAAACCCTGAGAATGTTCAGTAACACCCACATGTCTCAACTGGCCGTATTATTATTAATATTTCATGTTCCAAAACTACAAGACGCTCTCTGCTGTGGTTTTGCTCATGACCTTCTTAGGCTCTGAGAAACCGAATTAGTCTTCTTATTTACAGAAATATCAGCTACTTACCCGTCAAATAATGTTGCGTTGGCTGATCTTTTGTTTTGATCCTTTAGAAACTTTTTCTCTGTTTGGTAGTTGTTTATTAGATTCTTTAATGCAACACATTTTAGGACAGGATGATATATAAGATATTCATAAAAGCTTTGATATTATATAATAAAAATAACCAACATTATGAATACAGTGATTAATGCATTTTGTATATCAACTGTATGAATGTTTTGCCCAAAATGTCTGTGTATAAATTGAATTATTTTTTAGATATACATTATTAAGAGCTTAATAAGTTTTTGAGCAAAATGTGCAAAAAAGAGACAAATGTATGTTACGTGACCTGCAGCTCCACCCCTTACATGACACTTCACCTGACATGACCCCAGTCATACACTCTGACCTGCCAGCCTGACCTTTCTGTGTGCATGTGTGTGTGTATGTGTGAGCGTGTGTTTGGTCGCATGTTTTTTTGTGTACACACAAGCTAATATGTTTGTTATTGCTCTATCTATCTATCTATATATATATATATATATTAAGAAAGATTTACATACCTACATGTCAGTGTAGATCAGATGTCAATCATCCCCCCAAAACACACACACAAACAAACACACACACACACACACACACAGGTGTATATACTCTTGGTACAGTACACACATGCACACAAACAAACACACACACCACACACACAAACACACACACCACACACACAAACACACACACCACACACACACACACACAGGTGTCTATACTCTCAGTGCAGTTTGATCAAACACGTCTCATTGCTTCTCCATTTCCCTCTGCGATCATATACAATATGTTCAATTGTTCAGACTGAAATTACAAATGACTTGCAGTAAAGCGGCTCACATTTCTGTCCTGCTGGATATACTGTACAGGAGTCATGGTTTATTCAACTTTAACATCGGCTACTGGACCGTTACAATGCTTAATGGACTGAGTTATGCAGACTCAGTCTGTCGTAATGTTACATTTTCATACATATTTGACACACAGTTTAAAGAACCATAATTCTATTTGCATTATTGCATTTGAGAATAAAGTAGCCCTAAAAAAATATTTGGACACTTAGAAATGTATTCTGGTTATCAGATATTACTGAAAAATAAATGGTTACATGATGCTAAGTCCAAATGCAAACTTTATTTGATTATTCTCCAATAAAATCACTTTGACAACAGTTGGTTTTATTAGTAATTGCAGAAGTGATAAACAGACTAGCATTGTTTGTTTGCTGATGACAGTTTTTTTGTATTTGTTTCTATTGTAGTAACATTACTACATTTTTCAGTGTTTTTTGTCCAAATACTTTTGGGAGCCGCTAACAGTCATTAAGCAACAAAAACAAAACTCTATTTGCTTCCATGTCCATGCAGTTTCAAAAAACGTTGTGCATTACACAAGCAGACTTTGAGATTGAAATCAATTGGCAGTTTACACAAATACTTTTGTTCTCCCGTCTGAAATAAAAGTAAACTCTGCACCAGCAGTGTTCTGTAGCAGTGCTTCAGTAGAACCCAGGGATTTTAAACAAATTACTTTACAATCCACTGCTTAACCGCTTTGTATCATATAGTAGTCAGCTGGAGAAAAGGGACGCTTTCAACTTTAGCATCATGTTTTGTTTACATGACTGCCTGATCTTAATCTAGGTCCATTTGAGATTATAATCCTGTTAGATGCATCCAGCTATGCAGCTTTAATCCCGGCAAATACTAAACAATAGCGTTATCTTTCTCTGCCGCAGATATCAGCGTTGATATGCACCTTCATAAACCTTTGAATAATCGTCCCACAGACATGCTTTAAATAAAGTTTAATACAGCAGTAGCTTTTTCACACGCTAACAGATCCGCTAAGAATCTTGCAGAATGACGCCAGTTAAAACGCCTACCCCTATATGATAGGGATTAAGTTTTAATAATATGGGCTTTATTAATAATTCCTTTTTTACAGTTGATATAACCCCCTCAAAACGGTTTGCGCATTCCCATATTTTTATTGCACAGACAATCATAGCTCGTGGGGGAGGGACAGGAGCGTTTCATTATGTGCGGATTACGTTCACGTTTTTTGTACATATTTTACCGAATGTCTTACTGTTTCTGAATTCAGCAGAAAATGGCAGATGTGTTCAGGAGTGTTGTCCTCTGATCGCCAGGATCAGTCTGGTTTAGATGAGTGTTAAAACAGTTAAAAGCGCATAACATTGGACAGCACCAGTAATGCACCTACAACAGAAGTCTGAGTGTCGCCATGGATGTCGCTGATGTGAAAGTCAAGTCGAAAAGTTCTACAGCAAACGCTTTTTGTCATAAAAGTTGGGAAAATGAGACAATCTTGTGGTAGGATATTGGAAATATTGTCGTGTTGAGAGGAAGGATAGTGTTTGCTAGTATATCATCAGAAATAGACTGAAGAGTCTGTGGTGTGTGTATTGGGGTGTGTGTGTGAATCATGAACTGTTGAACCCAATCAGATTGGACCAGACTGAGGATATAGAGTTCAGTTGCCACTGTTAGAACCGGCGGATGGCTCATAGCCCATCCACATCTCAAACATCTCTCCACTGACAGCTGGAGATAGAGCAAATGTGTTTGGTGGGAAGGAGCAGCAGTGTTAGAACAGATCAGCTCAGTTTTCTTTAGAAGGTCAGAAAGAAGCAGAAGTTATGATCATTCTCAAAGTTTTGTCTCAGAGAGGTGTTCCGTGTCATTTGGTGTTATTTGAGGTTACAGAACACTGTTCTGGAAGAAATCAGCAGCTGGTGGAACTTCTCTGAAATCAGATTACCATAAAAGTGTTGATAAGAGTGTTTCTGAGAGTTTTCTGAGATGAGTTTATTAGAGTATTCTGGGTAATTGATACCTCATTGCTGTGGTGGTCTTATCCCCCTCATCTCTGTCATTCTGGTTTGTACACATGACTCAGGTTTTGTTTTTAATGCAAGTCTGTGGGATATTTTGAGGTATGATTCATGCCTGTAGCATAACAGCACGAATTACACAACAAACTTTAATACTTTGTTCAAATGCATGAGATTAGATTCAGGGTTTAGGATGGCTGCTTTTAATATCTTTTGGGTTTTGTTCATCTGAACACAGTTCCAGAAATGTCATTCTGGCCGAATGTTTAATCTTCTCATGCTCAAAGAGAACCTTGCGGTTTTGTGTAGGTAAAAAAATAAATTGTGGAATCCGCATGACAGCAAGTCGCCCACACACCTGTAAACAGAGATCAATGCATTAATACTCCACTGATTGTTCAAGGTTTCTCATTGGCAGAAGCACAAGTTAAAAGAGAAGGAAATTTAAATGTAACGTAATTGTTTAATCATCAGAGAAGGCGACTGCATGCTCTGCAGAGATTTGTGTCTCTGTAGGAATTTACGCAACCGTTTATTTCTGTCTTTTAAACGTTGTGTGCAGCCTTTCATCTCTGTTGTAATATCAGGATTTATGGAGATTATTATGCAAAGGAATATGTTTCGTTTTAGTTTGCCTTTTAAAAAATGACATAAAGAAATCAACCTGATGATTGTAATCTTCAGCTGGGAATTATTGCATCTGCTGCAACAGCTGAAATTCTGTGCTTAGAAATAATAGCAATTTCACAGTAGAGTTACACGCCTGATGAGAGCAGACGAGCTGTTTGCTGCTGAGACACGCTATCTGCACTGTTTTCCAAAAGTCATGCATGGTTGTACAGATTTTATACAGACACCATTATAATAACAATAGACTGACAGAACGTGCTGTTTCCTGCGAGTTGTGCATACAGCACCCAAACATACATTTCTACACACACTTCTACAAATGCCCTGCATGAGTTCCTGTCATCGTTCTTTTTCAAATCTTTTCTTTGGCTAATCTTCTCTATCTCATTTTTGCTTGCATTTATTGCGTTTATTCGTCTTTTTGTTCACTTGCATCCACACAATTGCACTTTCTAACCCAAAATCCACAGGCCCAAAATGTTTTATTTCACAGTGATCTAATATCTGAAGCTCCTTTAGGCCTTTATGTCTGTTTGTTTGTTGCCTGTTAATAAATACCATTCAGTGAACGATTCCCTTTTGCCATAGACTCACATAGTAGTTACCACTCGTGCATTCATTTTGTCTGTATTTTGATGCATTTGTTTGATTTTGATTGTGTGTTTGTATGTTTTATTTTTGCATATGTCTGATTAGGGAAATGATGTTTATGACTGAATGGTTGTGCGTGTGTGTGTCATTGCTTGTATGTTCTTTATTGTGTATTCATTTTGTCCACGTTAACACACAGCATTCCACGGCAGTTCTGGTTTAAGTTAAAAGCCCCCCTCTCTTCTTTGTGATGTACTTGTTGCTTTAAAGGTGCATCTACCCAAAATTCCAACGACACAGAGCCTGAGAAACAGGTGGACAGCACCGTGAAGATGGCTGGTGTCATTGCTGGAGTCCTTATGTTCTTCATCATTCTTCTGGGTGTTCTTCTCACCTTCAAACGCAGGTACTGCTCTCACCCACAAAGCCACACATACACACCACTGTAGCTGAGTAATGCAACAAATAATATAATTTATTAAAATACACAAATGCCATAGCTCATTGTTCAAAAGAATACATGAGACAGATATTTTTTAAAGAAACATTGTTTACAGAATATATTGAGGGTGCTAGTTAGCATTGCTTTGAACATACTCAGCTTTTGTGTCTCCTGGTGAAACATGCACTCTGGCTTCCTTTCATTGCATCACTTCCTGTCACCAAATGTAACGCCCACCCCCCTCCCAACACATTTCTTCTTCCCTCCTTTGTGTTCTGAATCAAGTCAACAGCACACACACCTCATGTCATTCTGTACAGAACCCTCCACTGCCCATAATCTCCACAATCTCCAGCACTCTCGCACCCTGATCACAGTTTTCTGTTCCTTATTGGTTTTCCTGTAGTGTTTTTATATGTCTGTTTATCTATTTGCTTTTGCCCCAGGGTGAAAATGACAAGCGGGTTAGAGGGTGTTTTCCCCCCTTTTAGGGCTTGAACTCTCCAAATGAGGTTAAAATCTGTTTTTTAGGGAAGGGGCACTGAAAATTTGCTAATGCTAGTAAAAAAAACTAACACATCAGCCAAAGGGATTTTACTTACTGTGTTACTTGAATGAATGAATGAATGAATGATGAATAAGTTGATGAAAACCTTATGCATATTTCTTTTTTCTTAACCTGCTAATTGCTCACAATGTCAAGGCGATAACTCGATCATTAGCTAGAGTTTGCAGTACGTTGCCCATGCGAGCCACAGCCAGAAACACAATGGCAGTTAAAACCAGCAGCTAAATCAATAAGCTCTAATTACTATGAGTTGTAAAAGAGAGCCTGACATTACCATTGTTAATGCGTTACTGTCTAGAACAGCGTGAATTGAAACTTAATGATAGATCTCACTATTAAAAGAACAGGAGTCTAAAGGTCCACCATGAATAGCCTCAGTAGGAGTTTATTTTTCACAGTCTGTGGCACTGGGGCACTTCTGGTATTTATAAAGCAGAAACCTGAAGTTCTGCTCTTACATTACAATAATAGCTTGTGCTTTATTTCTTCCTTTATTTCTCTGGTGCATTGTGGGTAGGGATCGTAGTGACATAAGTTCTATGCAAATACTGGAGAAGCCAGCAGTCTGAAAAATGTGAAAACTTTATTTTTACTTTGTTCACGTTTAGATGTGACACGTTTAGTGAACTCCTCTGCTATCTGCTGTGTAAATGTGAGAAATGAACCAAAATGGAACTTATTTACATTGAAAGCTGTACGTTGGCAGTAACGCACGAGAGACCCATTATCAAGTTAAATGATTATCAGTTGATTTCAATGTAACGTTACCATGTTGCTAAGATAGTGGCTCAATACTCTAATAAGTGCAAAATAGTATATTTCATATTTGCATGCATGATAATTGGTTGAAATTGTTATTTTTTAGCTAAAACTGTTTCCCGGCTAACAATTTTTGGCTGTACCATTAAGTAAAAAAAACATTTAAAATGTTGTTTTGAAAGTCCAAAATGTCCTGTTTTTTAGACATTATTAAAATGATTGCTTGGTTATTCAGAATTTTTCTTTTAATCTTTAACATTTTTAAAAAATTCCACTAACTTCCTAAGAATAACATTGTTGAAATATATGATATATAACATTTTAAAAAACATTCTACTAATGTTATTGCAAGAACATTTTTTGATACTTTGAGAGAACTTTTGGAGAACAGTAGTGAGAACGTTCCTGTTTAGCTGGGTTAACATCAACAGTACAACTGTAGAAAATAAAGTTAAAAATTGTGTGCCGCAGTGCATCTTGGGATTGCTTTATCCACAAAGAATACATGTGGTGGTGCTTTACAATCTGATGCCTCAAAACTGTGTCTGGTTAGGCAGCTCACTAGAGTTTAGAATGTAGCCTAGGGCTCTGGAGTTGCATGTGAGCATCTATAAAGTAAAGAATTCAGTTTGCAATGATTGTGGATGTGTGCACCATACATACACGATGACATGAGACAAAATTGCTTATGTGTTAACTTCATTTGATCATTTCCGCCAGTGACACCAGTGGTTGAGTCAGATGATGTCTGGCGAATTTCAGCTTTTTACAGCGTTTTTCAGTCATTATTAATTATTTGTGTGGCATAAAGCGCTCAGAGACTCATAAGTAATACTTTCTCTCTGTTAGAGCTTGTGTAAAACATGTTTTTTAAAGGCAGAAGAGATGGGCTTCAGTTTTAAACTAATAATACAAGAATAAATGGAGTGGACAGGCTGAGCCTAATGGCAAATTGATGTTTTACTTCTTGGTAATAGAAAGTCCCCTCAGGCGTCTTTGAGCGAGTCTGGGATAGATTCTGATTAATAATGCAAGACTCATAAAGCTCTTAAAAGTTGGAATTGTGGCATGTGACAGTCTTGGTCTTCCACAGGAGATTTGGTTCTGCTGCTGTTTTAATTTGGACACCATAACATTCTCAACCTGAAAGGATCATACAGCAATGAGATTGTTCCAAAAACTTCTGATTTCTGTCTGCTGCATGTTCTGAACAACATGTTAACCTCAAACCTAAAGGATAAATCCCACAAAAACCATCTGAATAAAGCTGGGTCACATTTCATCACTCAATTGAAAGACTGAAAAATGCATTATATTTTGCATAAAGAAAACAGTTAATTTTCAAAACTACTACTTTTTTCCCATTGTGGTATAATGTAAAGTGTCATGTAAAGTCTCTGTCTTAGATGGAGTAACAGAAAATATTTTAACAGAAGAAATTACATATCACCTTTAAATTTGATCATCTCATTTTCTTTTTCTTCAGTGGAAATATTGGGAGGAAATGTGTTTAATTTTCAAAAACAATTCTTCACGTCATAAAAATATGTATTTTGATGTAGACGTGATATAGATTGATATTTTGATTTTGGACCAGACTTACCTTCAGTTTTTACAGTGCCAGCTTTAAATTGCTGTTCAAAGTCTGATAGGACAAAACGTTGCTATTTGAAACATGGGAAAACGTCACTTTCCATCCCAGCATTCACCTGCTCACTCAAACTTCTTCATTTCAGCCAGTATACATGGGTTTACATGAGTGCAGCGCAATAAATATATATCGAGTCAGTGTTTGGCCAATTACAGGAAACCCTGAACTGCTTTATCATAAACTGATGGTATGAAGGTGATCGTGTGTGTGTGCGTGTGTATTAACCTCCAGACTCATACCCTGTCTTTATTTCCTCTCCTCTGCGTCCTCTAGAGAAATCCACACCTGGAGAACTCTAAGTGTGGGGTATTGTATGTTTAATTCTAGCCACATTTCTCAGACCGTTTACACACCATTTTGGCTTTAAATTTGATCCCATTTGTGTCATGTTTTACAACTTGTATCATTTTTGTTTTTTTGGTTTGTTTCTGTCATTTAGGCACATGCACGGACATTTTGATTTGTGTTAGTGTTTAATACACCAGCTCTGTTCCAAACCTCAGCCAACCTCCTTGCTGCCTTCTAAACAGCCTCCTCCCCTCCACGAAGTGACTGAATTGTTTCTGCGAAGTTATCACCGACAATGGCTCTCCTCGTAGGAGACTCGAGTTACTAATTATTTCAAGTTATAAGAGTTTAGCATGTCCAAGCCAATGACACAGTAGTCTTAAGACGTAATGCTAACTTCATTCGAGACAACACAATTAAATTACCTACAACCTCTACATCGGCAACACACTAGCGAGGGCGTAGAATGCTGCATGTGTAGGTTGCTTGCTAGTTTTTGGAACAGAGCAAAACCGGGGTTGTAGTACAACACTTTTACTCGCCGTCAATGTGGCCTGTGTTTGATGTGCATTTGAATGTTTTTCTGCATTTTTCGTTCTCATTTTAAATGCTTGCTGTGCGTTCTCGCTGTTAAATGTTAGGAACATATCTCTGCAGTGATTTGTGCTGGGATCTTCAAGGGTGGTTCAAATGTCACCAGATTAGCATATTAAAATAAGTTAATTTCTACAGCCAATCCTGTCGCCTGTTAAATCACCTTCTCATAAATAGCATTAGCATGTGTCCCGTGGCGCGACAATTACAGTGAAAAGGGCACTTCACGCGCTCTTGTTCCCTCAGAGAGTGGCTTCCAATGACACTAGCACAATCCAGGCTAGCTGGTAATTATTCCTCTGTAATGCTGTCACAGGCCGGCTCTGTGTGCCGTTACGCTAATATGTTGTGTTCATGAAGGCAAAAGCTGATTTCTCCCACGCTATGCCACCTACACCCTGTGCTGTATAGTGGATTTAGCTTAAAGCTCAAAGGTTGCCAGGTCTTTTCATACAAAATCCACACAACGCCTTTTTTTGCAACATTATTGAGAAGACATTATAATAGCAGTACTAAAGGTAGTTTGGCTCAGATTACAGAGGGCAGACTGGAACAGGTGAACAATTTGATGGTTTTTGGCAAATGAATTCATGTAGGAATTATAAAACCAGTAAAGTGGCTCTTTGGACTCAGGGCTCTGAACCAAAACCTCTGTATTACAGCCGACTTTATCTGTAGGCCTATTAAATGAAATGTTCTAATACCATTAAAAGAGTGGCGTGTAAAAACAGGTCTCTTACAAAACGCTTAAACCAAACACACTGAAATATTCATCACAATGCGTCACAGAAGCATTATGAGGATGAATTTAGTATCAATCCCTGACATTTGTTACGAAGCATTGATGTTGTAACTGTTATATTTAAATGATCTCTGTTATGATTTGCTGGTCTTCTTGCATATAAATAGTCCTATAATCTACTCGCAGGTTGCAAGTTTCATGTTGGATTTAATATAGACTAAATAGATATAAAATGGACTGGAGTGATCAGAGAACTTTTTAAAATTATATAACTTTGACTACAGTGATTATTTTGGTCACACTTTGCAATAAGGTTCCATTTGTTTATTTTAGTTAATACATTTGCTAGCATGAACTAATAATGAACAATGTATTTGTACGGCACATAATAATCTTTGTTAATTTTAGCTAATTATTATTATTTATTGTTTTTTCATGTTAGTTCATCACGCATCAACTTAACAGACAGAACTTAACAAATACTTTAACAAATACATAAAAATCAACATCTGCACTACACACATGTGAGTGTTTTACACATGGTTTGTGTGCTGTACTCAGACATAAAAACCACAAAGTCTATGTAAGCCATAGCAAAGATGTGTGGGTTAACTTTGCTAAACTTTGGAGACAAGATTGTCTTAGGTTAAAAAAGGATTGCAATTTGTTTGTTTAACTGTTATAACAATGCTTTAAAAAGTATATTTTCTTTCAAACATTTCATTTAGGGCTAGGGCTTGTGTTAGGTCTGTAGTACTTATAATTAGCTTTATGTGAAACCGAATACTCGTTTAGACGGCTAGGCAAACGTTTGTGGGTGTGTTGGTATGTGTGTTTGTCTCTACATTAAATGTGCGCATACACTTTTCAGCCTGAACGAATGAATGAACAATGGTATGATCTAATAGAGCATCTCATTTATAGTGATTAGCTGAACTAGGTTGCAAAGACAGTTTGTTAAATAGCTATCTTAGTTAAAAAAAAAAGTTGCTAAACGTCAAAATGTCCTCCCGCATCGTCACGTAAGGTCGCAGCACAGGCGTGTAGTGTGTGCATCATCATCAGAGAAATGCGCTTTCTCTTCGCGCCAGGAACTTTGTTTCAGGAATGATGATAAATCACGGACAGCCCGAAAAATAATAAAGAGCCCACTTATGCCTCGAGCTCCTCGCAGTTCTACTCTATTAATATTTATGGGCACCTTCACTGGCCGCGGCGCTCTTCACTTCGCTCTCTTTTATTAATATCATCAGAACAATGTCAGCAGGCTGCTTTAAAGGGCCATTGAGATGAAATGGCCTAAGATGGATGCATGCGCCTGCTGCATATGCATGCCGTAGAACTCATCGACTACATGCATCTGTTTCAGCGCTTTCAGTTCTCACAAAACACACTTGCCATTACGGCCTATATCCACGCTGTGTTTATTGCCCACAGAAAAGTCACTGGGTCATTAATTATATATTTACTTTCGAGATGATGCGAGCAATTTAGTGGCCATCGCTCGGTTTTATGAAACAGGAAGAATGCGGGCAAGGATTTAATACGTGTTACTGAATGCAACTGAATTTGTGCTAGTAAATAACTCACACTGCTGCGTGATTACTGTAACACGTTCATATTGTCATAATGGTGCGTGCAAAATGGCAAATTTTAAAGTTTATTCCTTAATCGTTAGCATGAAAATTACACTGATAACATGTTGTGTGACAATACAGTATTGCCTTTGGCAGGTTTGATTAATCATAAGTTGTCACAAGTGGTAAATCTGCGACAAAATATATATATATATATATATATATATAGTGTAAAAACCTTGCTAATAACTCAGAGTGATGCATGAATCTTTTAGCAGATTAGTATCATCGCAAAGTTTTGTGCAAAGTGATAAGTTCTGAATGTTATTTGTAAACTGTTAGCGTGAAAAACACACTTCAGCGACTTGTGTAAGATTCATTCCAGGGGAGCACAAAGCAGCGAGCGCAGGCAGGAAGCAGACGGCCACAAAGGCGCTAATTAACAAGTTTAACTCGACTTGCGTGTCACCACCAATATTACAGTTAATCAAATCGCCCTTAACAGATACCATCTGCTCTTTATCATGCGATCAGGCTGCTGGTTCTGTCCTAGCTTACCACATGTCATATCCTCTTGTCTTTAGCTGGAAAGAATCGGTCCACAGAGACGTCAGAATCAAGACACACTGGTGACAGGGAACCAAAAAGCGATACGTTCACCAACTGCTGTTGGTGTCTCTTGTCCTCCCCTGTATTTCTGACTCTGTTTGTGTCATAACAGAGGACAACCTTCCGATATGTCTGTGATACACCCACCATTCCTATCCATCCCCGTAGCTCTACAAACACACACAGACACACAGACACACACATCCTTCTCTCTCACACATTTTTTCCATTTGAAGGGGAGCCAGATGTGCAGTTCCATCCATTTCATATCTTGTTTAATAGTTTGTTTACAGATTTAAAGGAACAGTCTACCCAGAAGTTAAAATTTGGTCATAATTTATTTACCTTCATGTTGTTCCAAACTGTTGGTTAGATGTATTTTTTTATGTGGAACACTATTCAGATTCCCTTTAAAACAAAAGTCAAGCTGCCGATCTCCAATTTATTGTAATGATTCTTCTCAGCTAGCAGGGAACGTTTTCCGAACATTTGTTAACATTCTCCAAAAGTTCTTCAAAAATGCTTTTGCAGTAACGTCAGCAGAACCCTTTTTAATATTTTATATCATATATCAAAAACATTACAACGTTAAGTTGTTAAATAACATTCTTAAACAAGCAATAATGTTAATACAACGTCTAAAAACTTCTTAGAACATTCAAAATAACATTTTTAATGTTTTTGTTACTTAATGGAAACGTTCTTACAACCCAAAAATTATTAGCTGGGTTTGTGGTGTTTTTGGTTTCTGACAGACATGGTCTTTGTGAAGTGTTGTAGTTTGGAAAAAGCCCACGTAGAGATTCTTCCTATTTTTTTCTTTTGTGTTCCACAGAAAAAATGATAACGGGCGTGTTTGGAACCACATGGGGTGAGTAAATAATGACAGAATATTAATTTTCGGGTGAACTCTGTTCTTAAGAGGAGTTTTGTAGGTTTGGTTTCATACTACAAGCTACATGACACGCTTTTGTTCTCGATGAACTAAATCACTTATAAGTTGGGACGATTCAGATATGTTTCTCATTGTGTGTCTCATTCTTTACAATAGTGATCACTAATCAATGTGTTTGTCCTTTTTTGGGTTGATTTCATTTTGTTTTATTTTGTCCTTATCTTGCTGCATCAGAAGAAATGCGTATTCCTACTCATATTACCTGTAAGTAGCATTAAATACAGAATATCTGTAATATCAACAATCCCTGGTACATTTACTTGCTTAGCTGCTTAGTCAGTTTGTCAGTTTCTGAGATATTTTTGTAGGCCATGCATTTCAATTAGTGTCATTACATTAGTAGAAAAAGGCAGAGAATGAAAGTATTAGGTAAATGAAATTTAAGTAAAAGTTAAGTGGCAATTAATCTTAGGCCCATAAATCTCTCGACTTTGCCATGGTGAACAAAGCTGCATATAATGAAGAAAAGTTTCATTTAGCACTAGAGTCACTTTTTGACATCCCTCCTTTCTTTTGTCCTACATGCTGTATAAGTTAGCAGTTTGAATGGAAATATTAGCAGCCATACAGGTCAGCTGAAGTGACTCTTCTGTTACATTATTATTATTGATCATTGCTAGTTCTCCTCAAATCCCTGAGGACTGTGGGCTCTACCGCTACGATATTACTTTTCCGTTACGCTTAAACTATGCTCTGCTACGTCAGCTGTTTTGCCTGCATCAGCATTTTACCGCGGGATTGTTTAATCTGCTTTCTGCGCAACAGAGCCTAGCCGTGGGATGTTTACCTCACGCGTTAAAGGATTTAAAAGCTCAGATTCGCAGTTGGAATACTATGAGCATTCTTCCTCTTCTCTCCTCACTCCTAAAATATAAATGAAAGTAGGAACACAGCCAGAAGGACTTCTTTCAGTAGCGTCTAAGAGAGCTAAAGGTAACCGCTGTCACACCGGAGCTTATGGAGCCGTTGTTAGATTTTTGGGGGTTGCAGGTTGAGTTCAGCACATTCAGCTGTAGTGACGTAATTAATGATTGGAGTTTTGTCCTCGTCCAATCACAGAATGCAGAAAGCCTTTGCACACCCCCAGCTAACAGTTTTAGGTTGTAAGAATGTTTCCCTAATGTTTACATTAAGTATCAAAAATGTTATTTTAAAACTTCTAAGAATGTTCATAACATCCAGTTTTTTAGGCATTCTATTAACTTGATTGCTCGGTAATGTTTTTAAAATGTTCCACTAACAACTTAAGAATAACATTTGGGATATATGATATAACAAAATGTTTTTACTAACGTTATTGCAAGAATGTTTTTAAAAACTTCAACCTTCAAAAAACTTTCAGAAGTTTCAAACTGAACAAACAGAAGTTTCAAAAACGTTTCGAGAACTTTTAGTGAACATTCGCCAGTGTTCTGAGAATGTTAGTAAGGCATTGAATCACACTACAAATAATAAAACTATCTTGACATTTATTTTATTTTATTATTTTATGTTTGCAGGTAAATGTTAGCATCTAGTTGAAGTCATTAAGAAAACAAAGCTGTCAGTTTAATGAAATGATGCATGAACTCGGTTCTGTGTAGCTGTATGTTTCAGAGGGAAGCTGTCCAGTAAGAGTCGTGTCAGTTAGTTATTATGCATGCTAATGCTGCATGGACGTTCACTTCCTAGTCAGCACACATTTTCATGTGTGTGTGCATACAGCATGATTCTTTATTACTACCTCAAAATCTTCTTTTAAAATTTTATTAATGAACATATGGTGAGTTTTATGCATGACTGAATGAAAGCACAGATTTTTTGGAAAAACTGATTTGTCTTATTTAACAGTTTTTCTTAATACCTCTCATTCTCTATCTCGCTCTTTCTGTCTCTCTCTCTTGCTCTCTCGTTTCTTCTTTCCTCTCTCTCTCTCTCTCTCTCTCTCTCTCTCTCTCTCTCTGTTACAATACAACATTAACAAAGTGAAGGCTATAAAGTCTGTTTATAGTGTCCTAACCGCAGGATGGTGTTAACTTTTAATGAAGTGCTTTTCTGATATTCATTAAATAAGGATTATCTGCAGTTTATTGCCACTTACAGTATGACAAGAATTTGGTACTCTGTATGAGAGCCATTACTAACTTCATTATTTGATGACTTTTCTATCATAAAAGAGTCTCGTGACCTTTTGGGTACATTAAGGTACCCGAGCTGATCGGTCTGTGATTTAGAACAGTTCTGCTGCCTTCATTGTGCCAGACCACATGTTTGTAGGAGTTTGAATTAAATTTGTGCATTTACATTTACATTTTACATTTGGCAGATGCTTTTATCCAAAGCGACTTACAGTGCATTCAAGTTACATTTTTGTCACTACATGTGCTCCCTGGGAATCGAACCCACAACCTCTTGCGCTGCTAACGCAATGCTCTACCACTGAGCACTGGAACAGAACTTGCGTCTTGCCGTTTATAGCAACATTTCATGTCTTTATAGGCATCACATTGATCAGTGTCTTGTTAATTTAAAGGAAAGATTACTGCTTCTTGATTTTGAGGCCTCTGCTGTTAAATGATTTTTTTGTCCTCTTTTTCAACCACATTCACCAAATATGTTGCAAATATGAACTTGCAAGCAAAATGACCCCAATTTTAAAGATTGGCCTGGTTTTAGAAGAAACTAAAATGTTATATATTTTTATAAAAGTCTTTTCCGGATTCCCAGAAGGGAAAATAACCAAACATAGAGTTATTTTCAGCCGGGGCCTGCAGGAGAAGAGAGCACATATTGAGGTCAAATGCTGTTCTGTTGAACCTGGAAAATCAAAGAGTCATTTTATTGTGATAACACCAATCCACTGCTGACAATAATTCCTTCTTCAAAATCTGTCCAATAAAGCGTGTAAAGACTCAAGCTTATGAACGAGGCCGTCTGTACCACATTCATAGAGATGTCTGACATTTCAGACACCTTTTAAAGGGAGTGTTGAGCCATATGACAGGAAGTGATGAGTGAAAAGGGGGAATGAAATTGGGAAATGTTGCGAGCCACCCCTCAATGAGTGGTCAATATGTCAGAGAATGTGTAGAGAAGTGAATCTTGGTCAAATCCACCTCATAGATACAGCATTACTGCTGTTTACCCTGGTATTACCTCACTCAATGATATATTTTTATAACTGCTATTGGTAAATTGTCGAATGAGTGAATTTACAACAAATGATTTGTTTTGAAAATTTTCCGTCCAGTGTTTAGTTTACAGACGATTCTTGCACTTTACAGTAAAGTTTACAGATGTTTCTCGGTCAGTAAACTTGCCTGATTGTCTTTGTTCAACATGGCCAGGTCTGAGTTTTCCGCTTTGATCTGACTCAGTATGTGATGCTGTTTTTATCTGGGCATATATCACTGCAGAATATTATTAATAACTACAGCTGTAAAACTGTACTTGATGTTGTCTTTGTGCCCAGTATTCGTCTGTGTGCTTCTGTCTTGTATTTCCTGTTTGAATGTCACTTTAGCAGTAGTGTTTTGGCAATGCTTGGCCTCAGTGTTCCTGTGCTGTTGTACATATTCATGTCTAGCCCAAGATTGACAACTCCAGTGGTTATTAAATGCATCACAATTGATTTAAATGACCAGCTTCTGTCCAAAACAAATAAACCTGTGCTAGACACACAGTGAAGAACACAGCTAAAGTTTGTGCCAGTCAAAAGCATGGCCCAGACACTGAAGAGTTTCCTCCTGAGGATGTGTATGAATCTGTGGTGTTGTGAATGGATTTGAAGGAAACTGGCTAAGAAGCAGAAGGAGACGGCCAGCAGCAGCACTCAGAGAGAGATGGGGCCCGTCGGCACAGCTGATAAAAGCACAGGAAATGTCAGCACTCTTCATAAAGACGATCCCTTCTCCACCAGCAACCAGGAGCTCAATGGATTCTGTGAGTTCAGCACATACACGCCTGTGACTTTCTGTATTTGTATAATCTGGAACAAATATTGTGTTGTGTTGTAGAAACAGTATGTGAAAGAGCAAAGTTGGCTTTAAATGAATGAATGAACGGATGAATGAATGACTAATTTAAACAAACAATACAATAAATAAACAAGCAGAAAAAATAATGAATGAACACACAATAAGTTTGCAAGCAAATAATTAATAGAAGTGAATGAAGAAATAAGTGGATAAATAAACAAACAAATGAATGAAACTAATGCACTAAAAATTAATGAATTGATGCACTAAAGAACAAATGAATAACCTGATGAATGGACAGACACTTATGCACAGATCGGCAGCATTAGCAGAAGCATTTACAACGTTTTCTAGCACTCTAAAACATTTCTACAGTTTTTTTTTAGAACTTCTTGCTTTTTTGCAAGTCACAAAAGCTAAAGTCCTCAGGTCATGCAATAGCTGCATTCCCCAAATACCACGATCTCAAAGTGCAGCGGCACACATTCACCAATCTCAGGAACCATTACTGCAATCACGCAAACTTCCTGTGCATACTCCTCTCATGCTAATGAGCTCGGAAAGGCCCTAAAAGGGGTCAAATGGGCTCAACAACCTGTCGTTTTTACTCAACTCGCTTTTCTCCCTGATTTTCTATACAAACCATCGGAAAACCCAACGATGGGTCGGCTAGCGTCTGTCTCCTGCCATTCAGAGATCAGTGCATTGACTAGCACAGGGAGCTATTTTAAAACCGAACAACATGGACTCGATCGCTCTACATATCAAGAGGCTTCACTATTGACATGCTGTTTAAAAGGCGCGAGCGAGAAAAATAGCGAGTGGCATTTGGGCTGGCCGTTTTTTCTCTCCTCGCTTTCATTCTGGGTTTTAAGTGGGGGCTGGCGTGCTGTGAATCGGCTGTAATTAGGAAGGGTCTTTCTTAGTGGCTTTCAACACAAAATGTCACTGTGCCCTTTGTGTACAGAATCATTTGAATGGACCTGGAAGAAGAAGAGGCAAAGAAGAGAGAGAGAAAGAGAGAGAGCAAGCGAGATACAGTGAGAGAGAGAGAGAAGCGTGTTATTATGCCTAATGATCATATTTATTTTATTTAATATCAACACTGATTGACCATGTTCTGCATGTTTAGTTTTTCTGAACGGCCAGCACAGGATCTTTATTTATGTGGTTATTTTGGAATATTTCAAGCATGGAGTAATTGCAGGCCATTATTGTATCTGTAGCTTGTATCTAATGGTCCGCGAGTCAACATTACCACACAGTGCAAGATCTTTATTATAGACATGAATCTCAGCTCAGCGGCTGAAAACAATTCAGAGCTCAGTCTGTTCCATAATTGCTGTTTGTGAGCACTTCTTTAAAAATAGTGTCTAAAAAATGTGGTGCTCAACTTTCCAGGACTTTCAGCCTACACTATAAAAAGGATGTCTAGCTTTAATGTATATCTATGTTGGGCCATTTTGTCACTTCTGTGGATAGCATAAGATTTGGGGGGGGTGAAGATTAACATTTTTTGTGTGACATCAAATTGGAACATCAAATTTTATTGGTCATGATGAAGGTGGGGGAGGTGCAGAGAAGCTTTTGGTTGTGATTGGTTTAAGAAACAGGAAGAAGAAATGATGCAAGCCAGACCCAAGCTCAGCGTGTCTAACTGTATGAAAACCACACAAAAAAAAAAGGGGGGGGGTGGGTTTTTTTTTTTTTTTTTTTTTTTTTTTTTTTTTTTTTTTTTTTTTTTTTTTAACCCCCCTTATTTTCCCTCGTGAAAGTCTGCTTATCTTTTTTCTAACTGTACTGTTCCTGATCTAAAACTCATAAATATATTTCTTTTTTCTGTTAAACAAAACACACACACACATTCCATGCCAGATTTCATGTGGACATTTACTCCTCGTATTGTAATTGCCATTTTTCCTCTCTAATATCCTAACCTTTCTTCCCACTTTCTCCACGGTTACAACCACACATTACTATTTGATATATCGAGGCGTTTTGAAGATGATTCAGATTCAGTTCAATCTGTGAGAATGAGACTCAGCGTTTCAGAAGTATTATCATTTAAATGAACAGACAGACACCTGCTTCTCACAGGTTTCTTTGCTCAGGCATCCAGATCCCACCACAGCCTGTCTGCTTCTGCTGTCAAAGCAGTTTAAGCTCTGTGGAGAGCAGAGATCCTTATGTTTGTACAGTGATATGCACAGACATGTATGAGACGAGGGGATTCATGTAAAGAAAGATGTGAAGAGATTAAAATGAAAAGTAAAAATAAGATATGAGCGATTTCTGCTGGATCTTACAGTTTGTGTTATTAGACTAAAGGATGTGCAGAACAACATTGCCGCTATTGTTAACAAATAATATCAAATTTCTTTTAAATACGTCTTAAAGGCAGCCATCTTTGCAAAGCCTCCAGCCAGCTACTTCAGTCATAATTGTCTGCTTGAATAGGGGAAGACAGATATTTCTAAATCACTGGCTAAAGTCACAAAAAGCACTTTATTTCAGACCAACTATTAAGCCTGACATCAACTGTACCAAAAATTCCTAAACTCAAATTACACTATAAAAACTAGTTTTCCAGATCAGGACCGTTTCTTTAAAACCTAGTTTTTCAGGCACTGCCCATGCGCAAAGGCTGTCAAACCCCTGTCCTGTTTAGGATTGATGATTGGCTCTTTCCACTAGTAGGCGGGGCTTACTTCACTAGAGACGCCAAATTTCCCACTGTAATCCCTCCACTCGCCGCAGTAGAACTGCGGCACCTTGTTTCTTCTAGTAGTAGTGTTGTGTATATATTCTAATCTCTGTGTGTGTGTGTGTGAGGGTCTGAGCATTCTCTCTCTCTTTCCCAGCATCCTCCTCTCCGTGTTCCTTCATTCAGGGTAAAGCCCTGCAGAGTAAGACGCTCCTCAACTCTTACTACTCAGGTATGCAACACCCAGTAGATTAGTGAGGTGTAGTGGTTAAACAGCTGGACTGGTAATTAAAAGTGGTAGGTTCAAACCCCACAAGGGTGAAATCTATCAGTTATCTATCAGTCCATTGAATATGTACACAAGCCCCGCCCCTTGTGTGTTTGTTTATTAACCGTGTTGGATAATTTGATTGCTTTCAATGAGCTTAACAAATTGTATCCTGTTTGAATTCATTCTGCAGATTTTCCACCAAAATATATGCAGGGAGAGCTGGGAAACATCTATAGATAATTCTGCCAAAAATGAAAATTCTGCTGTCTTTAACTAACCTTCATTCAGACCTGCCTAATCACACTTTCACTTTCTTCATAAGTCACTTTTCTCTTGACAACACAAAAGATGATGATAAATATTTATGAATATCTGGTTAGGTGGATTCAGTTCAATGGCTGTATATTATGACTCACTTTAGCACTTACTAAAGAACCCAGACGTGTCAGTAAGAAAGTAAGTGTGGCTCGCTGATCATTTTCCAAGTACTACTGGTTGGTTTAGGTGGCGGCCACCATGACACCTTGTGCTGACACCTCGCATTGTTTTCTGCTGTAAATGCCATGCCGTGTTACAAAGAATTGTTGCAACATAATAGAAACATCTAGGAACAATACTCAATTGTTTTCTTAACATTTGTGTCGAAACAAAATATGATTTTATTTTTTTTAATTGCAGTTTCTAAGGAGCCTGTTCCAGCCACAGCATCTATTGGTAAGAATCATTTTCCCCTTAAAATGATTAATAATAAGCCTCATGTTTTAGTTGTAAAAATGTGGGTTAATCTTAGTCTTACCCTAAACTGCTTGTTTATCTGTAAAGCTCTTTTGTAGATTAAAGTCTTAGACTAAAAGAGTTTTCAGTCGTTATTAAACGGCTTTCATGTGAAACCTGCGCTGGTGTCTCTTTTAGTCACAAAGTTCGAGTTTAGATGATGAAAGCTCATAACATTGACCTTTGAACACAGACTCTTGCTCCTGTCTGATCAAATTAATTGCAGTGTGTATCTGTAGCAGCTGAATGTGATGTAAGTGTGGGCGTCGCCCTTATGATGTAAGCGTGACGTGGGCGTCGTCCTCGCCCCAATGCGTTCGTCATATGCTGGGTGAGATTACAGAAATGAAACCCCTCTGTCAGTTTAAACAAAGTCTATGTTTATATCTAAATGTGTGGAAAGTGATTTGAATCAGATCGTTAGTTGTCTGAATATTAATTTTCAGATTTGGCAGATGAGTGTGTGACAAACACAGTGACACACACTCCTACACAATCTCATGTGATTTCAAAGGCAGACTGACCATTTCACAGCCAACTCGAATAACTGATTAAACAGAAAAGAAACAAATGGCTTTGGTGTTCATTCTAGTTTAAGCTAGTTTCTTCTCCCTCTGTCTTCCTCTCTCTCTTTTTTCCATTGTTCTTCAGTTATTGTATTCGTCACTATTGTTTACCACGTCCAGTTATTAACTCAGCTTTTGAGATTCTTTGAAACATTTTGAGAAATATTTTAAAGAGTCATTTGTTTTGTGGATTGTAAAATCAAACAGCAATCGCGTTGCAGGTAGGTTTGAATATGGGGGTTTTGTAGGTTAGTGTTGTGTCGGCAAGCTAACCTTTATGAAGATCTGTTTAAAGAAATCAAAGCACAGACACATTTTTACTATTACAGTATTTTGGCTCCTCCGCTTCTGACAAATTTTTGCTGGTCACACGAAGCTTCCTTCCATTCTTCTATTCTCCAGGAGATGTTGAAAGCGTTCTTTATGGCAGGTTTTGAGAGAGGATTTCTGATGCTTATCTTGGTGGTCTCTGGGCTTAGAGTCAGTCCAAAAGCTCATTTCAAAGGTTCACTCTAAAAGGCTCGGATGCAGGGGTCTCTAAACACGCACCTCTGATCCAGACACTTCCTCGTAGGGGTTTTAGAACTCTCGTTTTAAGCTATATGCTCTGCAGCTTAGAACACAACTCGCCCAAACACACACCAGCACTCAATAGCAATAAACCTCGGAGAGCAAACGTATTTACAGAGGTGATGAAGGTGAAGACAGCTGCTTTATGTCAGGGGAAGAGAATAATCAAGACTAAGGAATAAAAGAGCACACAGATGCTCCCATAAACTTCAACCATTAAACGCTAGCACGCTTGGCGCAAGTTGGAAGCATTTATCGATTACAGCAAAAAAATTTCTTCTGTAAGATGTTTGTAAACTGGTGGTACGTGCCACGGAAATCTATTTTCAGTCAGAGCTCTCATTTGAGATATTCAGCCCAACCTGAGTGTCTCCAGGCCTGACCCAGCAAAGGAAAGGATAGGGCAGCAAATAAAAACATAAAATCATGAGCTGAAGAGAGATTGAAAGAGTTCAGTGGAGATTAATGGAAGATGAGTGAGGTGAACTGAGACAAGAGGGCTGAAGATAGAGAAGAAGAAGGTTATGGATTGGAGGAAAAATCATGAAAGAGGAAATTGATTTTTATTTGCATTTCCTGAAGGAAAACAGCAGAGCTTGTGAGGCAAAATAGTGTTTCAGGTTTTGCGTAAATGAAGTAGATTGTTGTTATTTCATCAGTGTGTTTCCCCTTAGGAAAGACAAGTCACAATGAGTGAATTCAGACAATGTTTTTGATATCTCAGTTATTTCTTGTAGTTATTTCTTGTGGAAATAACTGCAGTGAGATTAAATAAGAGAGTGAATTGAGATGTTGCTTACGTTTGCTGATGTGTCTCCTAGAGATTCAGACTTAAAGATGTCTGAGAGAATCTACAAAAAAAGGTTTGAATCTCGCAAGCAGTGCAGTATAAAGTGATTTTGTAGAAGAGTAATTGGAAAGGCATAAATTAATGTATTGGAACACAAGGGAAAATATCATGTAAGAAATACAGCCACCAGTACAGACGAAGATAAAAAAAATCAGACATTTAAATAAGGAGAAAGAGCATTTCATTGTGTTTTACAGACTCCATTTCTCGCTTTGAGCGGAGATGGTCGTATTTCTGCAGACGCTTCCTGTTAAAAATGATGTCAAGGTAAGATTACGAGGTTGAGAAAGACAGCGGCCCCCTAATCATTTATAAACCTGCCTGTGATGAGGGTCTTCCAGTTCATTTATAGTCTATCGATCATCCAGCCGGATGAAAGCACTGGAAATCACATGCAGGGATGGTGAGAATGGACCTTTTCTTTAAATCCTATTTCTGGTATTCCACATCGAGGTGATGCGCCAACGTGCCGCCCAATGTGTTTGTTGATGTATGGTCCAATCGGGAGCGTTTTTTGCATCCGCAAGGGATGCAGAGGGAAGATAGTGTTCAAGAAAAGGGATGAAGATAGAAAAATAGTGTATGTGCAGTATATAAGAGCGAGATAAAGAGTGAAAGATTAGGATGTTGTAGAAAAGTGCAGATATCTTTAAGATCGATGGAAGACTGGGGAAAAAGATATACAGAATACAGAGAGAGAAAGCGGTTCTGTTTCATGGAGAAATGATCGTTTTGGAGGTTGGATATTGATAACTCGCTGTGGGACGGGCTTGAATTTGCTGGTTAGCTACCAGACGCCCAGCGACTTCAGTTTGACATTCAGCTTGATGACATTGCTCAAAGGTTGCTCATTTATAGCTCAGGAGACTTTAGGGAGTTCTCGGTTACATTTAACTAAAGTCCTATCTTAGCATGAGATGTTTCTACTCAAATTTCTTACCCTTGCAAAACTCTCAGCCACGTCGGCAGGTGGCTGTCAGGGCTTTGCTGTTGCTAGGGTTTTTTGAGTTGTTCTTAGGTGGTTAACTGCTGGTTTAGGTCAAAAGATCCCACCACTGAATATCTGAGATGCTCTGTCACTAACGCATATTTGTTGATGGTTATTGTATTACATTCATTATTCCTCTGTATATCAACATCCACCTGAGACCCTTACATCTGACATTTGAGAGTAATTTACAGTGTCATTATTTAGTCACCTGTGCTTTATCCAGTAATTATTTTTAATGGTAAATGTCACAGTTGTTTGTCATAATGTAACTGTGTTGATAAATGAGGCTGAATGTGATTTTAGCTGTAATCATCTGAACGCACATAATGTGGAGAGATTGAACGAAGACATCACGAGACATAAAAAACAAAAGAATACTAAGCAAAACAGTGAGATATACACTGTGTGTCTGTCACTTAGTCTTCCTGCACCTCTGTGGTGCACTAAACACTGTAAAATACTTTAAGCTATAGGTACACACACATTAAACTCTGTATAACACCTGTAAACACTTCTGTAGGACATGCTGGATATTTATACGTCTCACTGTGTTCTCACACACGTGGGTCAACATTTAATGAGCTGATAAGCTTTCAGAATGCAGACTGAAAAAGGTCTTTTTTCAAATGTTTTTTGAAGTATTTAGTTTAGGAATGCCTTGTAAAATCAGGACTGAACATCTATTAATCTAAGAAAGAGAATATTTTGGTGTGTGTAGGAGTTTGTTGCTAGGGTACCCTGTGCAAACAATGTTACATTTTTATCATCTGTTCTTTCTCATGTGAATAAAGGTTATACAAGAATCTTAAAACTAACTTCACTTTTCAGTTTTTGCAATAATTTGCAACCTTATAAATAGATGTGACTAAATGTATCCCATATAAGATAATGTTTAATCTTATTTTTAAACTGTACTTGTATTTATGAACTCATACTGTAACTGTCTCATAGCTCATCTGCCCATCCAACTATAGATTCAACATCACCAATCTTAAATATCTGCATTAATATGACCTTCAGCACTTTCTCTATATACTGCCTGTATAACATGTCTCATATATGATGTCACCTATAGTGCACATTTGCTTCACGAGTTCAGTATTTCTCTGGCTGGAGAGTGGCAGATGTTTCTGTCTGGTCCTTTAACAACATAATACACCCACTGGGCAGACGCTCAGGGATTCATCCCATGCAGCTGAGACAAAAACACATGAATAAGTAATTATGAAAGAACTGATAGCAGCAGGGAGGGCGAGCGAATGGGTGGGGAAGTAAACTGAGACCCAAGTCTCTGGTGTATACTTCTCTATCTCTCCCTTGCACACTCTCTCTCTCTAACTCTCTCTTTCTCTCGGACTGTTTGTGTTTTGACTTCTGAGCCCTCAGCACAAACTTTCTTACCTAGAAAAGCACATAAATGACCAAGGATGTACACTTTATATTAGGATAAAAGCTTTATGCATTTCATGAAAAAAAGAAGATTGCTTGTGCAAAACACGCCCTCCACAATGCTGGAGGGCTCTAGATTGTTGGGAGGGCATTGCTTGGTGGTTCATATGTCGTCCTAGAAGGTTTCTAGAAGGTTGCCCATCCACAGGTCTCTCTTATGTTCTAAGGGCCCAGATTTGTCTCATGAGCTTGATTCAGTGTAATGTAGCTGCTATCCTATGGCTACGATTCTGGCATAATTGTTTTCTTCATAATGCACTGTTTCCATTTACATGTTCAACTTTCTCCTTGCGGCATCAGAAGCGATACAGCACTAACACATCATGCAAAATTACTTGTGCTTCGTTGTGTTGAAAGCAGAGATGTTTGGTGTGAATTATAAATTTTTTAGCTTCAGAATTACTTTAGGTGTGTAATGAATTTTCAAGTCGATGAAGATGCAAATGGCCACATTAATAATTTGTCGAGTAATATTCTGTGTCTCTGCATCTGATGATGCTGTAGGTGTTTGAAGGAGGCTGTAGGAAAGAATTCCCCATCATTTTCTTCCTTCATTCTTCTGCTTAATGAACTCATTATCATCAATAACTGCTTGAGTTCTGCTAATCTTATCCTAATGAAAGATGAAGGACAGGTTGTTGTGCTCGCACTGTATTGTCATGCAGAAGGGTCCACACTTGAAGTCAGCTATATACAGAGCTTGGATTGAATGAAGCTGCAGTAGTTCAGGTCTTAGCCATGTTTTCAAGGGCTTGTCTGTGATTGAGAGGTATTAGAACCAGAGTAAACAGAGCTGCGCTTATTCGAGGGCAGCATGACATTCAATACTTTACGAGTCCTCTTAGGTTTTTTGTGTTTTTTCATTTATTTTTCCAGATACCAGAAAATGTTATTGATATTATAATTTTATTGAATCCCTGGAGCATTTCTCTATATTTTAGAGCTATAAATACATACATATACGTATCATGTTTGATATACTACATCAATAGACTCTGTCCCAAATCTATCCAATAGAAACAACACTTCTTACTAGACCAAACAGTAACTGGCCTCATGGGTTCTCTAAAGTACTTTGTGGGGTCTCTGAAGATCTTTGTAGATTCTCTAGAGTTTCTGGTTGGCTTTCTGAATGTTCACTGTGGGTTCTCTGAAGTTCTTTGTGGGTTCTCTGAACCTGTTCGTTGTATGTTGAGCCGAGTACTGAAGGATGTTCAAATCTTCCTCCACAGATGGCAGCCACAGTGAGATGTCCCAGCCTTCGATGACCATACAGACGTATCCATATGGAGGCTGCGAGTCAGTGGAAATGTCCTATCAGGCTGGTCAGTTCCAGCCAGCAATACGAGTGGCGGATCTGCTCCAGCACATCACCCAGATGAAGTGTGGACAGGGTTATGGATTTAAAGAGGAATATGAGGTAGGAATAAACTTTTTACAAATGACTTTCCAAACTGTCTGATGTATTGAGATGCGAGAATCACAGCAGATGGAAAGATTTTCTATTAATTAAGTGATTTAATTTTCACTTAAATGATGCTGTTGTTAAATTTTGGATCTCGATCCTATTTACTGAACCCTGGTCTTCTCGTATTGTGTCAAAACACTAAAACTTTGGAAATAAAGGTTTTGTGAGCATTGCTATAATGAATTGGAGACGAACATGTTGCATCAAGCCCCTAATTTTCAGAACTGTGCAACTAAGAAATCTGTTTTTGCCTCTATGCACATGATAAGCCTGTTTTATTAAGAAATTAAAACCATATCCTTGAAGAATCGTTAAAATACCATGAACATGTTTTTAAATATCTCTACATATTGAGTTTTGTGTTCCCAGTTTCCTGTTTTATCCCTTATAACATTTTGTTTCCTAAACAGATTTGAATAACTAATTGAAGTGCCTGGATGCTTATTCAAAGCAGCAGGTCTGTGTATCTGGAAGACATGTTGGCATTTTGTACAGAAAAGGTCACGAGATACAATGTAGTTCTTTAAAAATCTGCCCACACAGTAGCTTATAAAAGATCAGCCCCCCTGACAATAAAACCAATTATCTTTTACTGTCTAAACCTTAATGGGGGAAATATTCAAAGACCTTTGTGTCAATAACATGTTGCAAAAACAACCCTTATGTCAGTTTAGTTTAATATCTAAAGGCAAACTTGTCTTCACAGTCAACACACCTTTTGCTATTCCTTTATTAATACAAATAAAGCCTTTCTAAGCATATTCAAACTGATGAAGGTCACTAATACAGAATTGTGTCTCGATTGTCTCCTTGTCATCTGAAAGGATAATAAGATGACATGTTTTGTTTTATTAAGCTGCAGATGTGTTTTTAAAAACGTAAACTGTTATATGATTGGTAAGGCGTGTGCTCCATTTGTTGTCACTTTAAACTCTGTTGACATAAACCTGAGTATGTTTTACACTGGAGGACAATGGAAGAGAGATTATTTTGTCAATTTAATACCTATAAATTTGCTCTGAGTAGTTTCAGTCCACTTTGTAATTTATTTTGTATCCCTTATTCAATTTGTTTTGATTAAGATATCTCTATGTGTTGCTTTGCTTTAAACCATATTTTTTAAGTTCTTTTTTTTTAGAAAGCATTTTATTTTTACAATTACGGTATTCAGTTTTGTCTGAGAAAGCTTTTGGATTAAACATTTTACAAGTAAACTACTGTAGCATATTTTGACCTTCTTTGACCTCATGAGACAGACATTATTCACAATTTAAATGGTCTGTGTCATTCTGTACAGAATTCTTATATCGACAGATTTTGCCAGGCAGGTCTGAAATCAGTTATTCTGAGCATGCACTTTGCTGTCTGATATTTGAATACTCTAAGTAGGCTATCAAAGAAATGTATAAACACATTATTCTGTAGAGAACTTTATTTGAGGTATGAATCATATTTGGCACACTATTCTGTATTCAGAACCAGTGCTATCCGTCTTGACGGATAGCACTGGCAACAGGAGATATCTGTAAATTAAACAGGGAGGGCTGGTTTTCGCTTTCCAATTTTTCAATCACCTGGATGGAAAGTGCATCTTTGAAAGGGCCAAGACATTCATTTTTAAAGAAGAGACTTTCATTAATAATGAATTGCATGCACGGCTGTCCTTTGATTTACTCGAACCCATGTGACAGAATACAAATAACAGATTGCAGTGCGTGTGGTCTAGCGACCATTTTGTCCAGTTTATGTAGCCCTCATCATTAACATTGTGAAGGCACTCAAGAAATCCAGCCTTCTGGATGAGGCAGTCCCAAGATTTAAACCTGAAAAAGTTCAACTCGAACCTCTTTCCTGTGTTTCAGCAGAACCATTGCTTTCCTTCAGGTACACTTCTAATGCTAGTCAAGGTTTCTTGCACCATAAACAGTTGTCATTTATGTTTTCCGGACCATTTCCCACCCTCTCTTTGACCCTTAAAAATTTAACAGGCTGTTTTTGTTACTTTTTAAATTACAAAGCAGACTCGCTGGTTTGTTTGTTTTGTGAAAAGCGATTATCCTTCTAAACGACTATTAGGAATTAGAAATAAAATTGGATTAGATGAGGAGCGTACAGACTGTTAGTCTGGAGGAAAACACAGGCAGATGTATGGCTGCTAACTCATGGCTGTCAGGAGGTCTGATATCAGCAGAGCTGCTGTCTCCTGTGGAGCGGGTCATTCATCAATGCAGGTGTTTTTATAGGGCCTTTTCTTATCACGTCTCTCCTCCACCCTGATTTGCCTCACAAACAAATGAAGTTGGCAGCTGTTTACATCAGCTCTACCCCGCTTCTAAAAATAAGTCATATTTTCTAAAAAACTGTGAGTGTGGAAAAACTCAATGCATTTACAACGAGTGGAATGGAGTGTTCGCTTACTAGCTTGTGGTGGGAGCAATGAGTGAAGGCCAGTTATGAACAAATACTACATTTCCCATAATGCTCTGAAAGCGTGGCATGTTTGAAGACAAAAGGGATTGTGGGGGTAAAGAGGGGATGTGATGAACAGATATGACCATGTTGATGAAAAACATCTGTGTGTGTGTCAGTGTGTGAGCGAGTGTGTGTGCAAGTGTGTGTGCGAGTGTATGTGCGAGTGTGTGTGCGAGTGTGTGTGTGTGTGTGTGTGAGAGAGAGAGAGAGTGTGTGAGAGTGTGTGAGTGTGTGTATGTGTGTGTGTGTGTGTGTGTGTGTGTGTGTGTGTGTGTGTGTGTGTGTGTGTGTGTGTGTGTGTGTGTGAGCGAGTGTGTGTGTGAGTGTATGTGCAAGTGTGTGTGCGCGTGTGTGTGTGTGTGTGTGAGTGTGTGTGCATCATTAATCTTAGACTGACAGATGTGTGATCATGCATCTGTGTACATATTAAGCATAAATGAGGAGTTAATGATACATGTAAGTATAAGAAACAGATGTGACGCAATACACGCTAAATGCTGTTCTGCCTCTTTTGTACTAACTAGTCCAACTTTTAAAGAAGTTTTAACAAGCTGTTGTCAAGGTGATTTTTACTGGATGATTTTAGGATGAGCTTTCTCTTTGATAACATCAACTGCAGTAGAATCTTGTGAGGGTATTTTACATGCAGGGGTTAAAATATATTTCATGCAGTAAAGAAAAAATATAAATTGTTAATAAAGCTAAAAATGTTTTGTTATGTTCTGTAGATGACAGATGTTTAGGGCCTTTTGTGCAACAGTTTTATCCTGATGCATCAGCAAAGCTTCAAAATGTATCGTAAGAACCTCTAAAACAGTTTCAGCATCATATTGTGTCAGGCAGGCTGAGTTTAACTAACACAGTCAGTCACTCTATTTATCCCACCATTAAAATGAGTTCTTTAGTGGTGTTGCCAAATCCCTGCTCCCCTGCACTTAGAAATGTGTCTGATTTATCACAGGGGTTGCCAGTTCATTTCAAATTCACACATAAAAGTGCTTTTCAACAAACGTGAGGGAGCGTGCAGTTTCCATTTTCACAGGTGCCAGATCATGTTTAATGCACATGAAGGAACATCAATGCAGATATGACACGCTCTGCGTGTTCCAGCGTCCATGCACGACTGCTTCCAGATGGGATGTGTCATGTCGCTTCAGTAGAAAAAACACACAGTAATCTGTTCTATATACCCCTGCCTGATGCCGATCAATTCACTCAGCCATAACAGCTGATTAGCGAAAACACTGCATGTATAAAACCAGTGAAATATGACAAAAATACAAACAAGAGTTCCAAAATTTGAAAATGTTCAAAGAAGTGTTTCCATTGAGATGTCAGAGGCTCTTGAAATAAAACTTCCTTCATCCTTCATGTCCCAGTCAAAAAACCTCTTCAAAAGTGGGCGTCGACTGTTTGGGGAGGGGAGTGGTCAATCACAATTGAAAAAGCCCACTTTTCATAAAAATAAGTCACACCCTAATTTTTAAATAGTATTTTCAATTTCACTTGGAAATATGTCAGATTACACAAACTGTTTCATGTCGATTTTAAAGCTTTTATTGCGTTAATAATATTTGCCTATAGAGAATGTGAGAACTAATGTCAATAATGTATAAGGATAAATAGCCGTAAGTAGCTGTATCACTAGAAATGAACTCACAGACTTGACAATTCTTCTTTCAGAGACGTGTCTTTTCAAGACAAACCTTCACCAGATTACACCATCACTTCTCCAATTTAGCTTTTCAGATGTCCTTGTTTTGAATCTCTGCGCAGTGTTTTTCTCATTCAGACCACCGTCTGTGTTTTGTTTCTGTTCTGTCACAGTAAAGGGTTTGTCTTGTGTTTGGTGGACAGGGTAAAGATTGCACTTTAAGTGGAGACCATTCAGCAGTCTGTCTGACATTTCAGAGTTGTGTCTTTGGCCCAAAGGCTAAAGGACGACTCCACAATTACCAGCCTCTTCTGTGCACAAGAGACTAGATGCCACCTGACTTGACTTACCTGTCCTTTGTTATTCCAGAACAAGTTACAGAAAACCTTTCATGCTGGGCAGATCTGCCTAATGTCACAGATTATCATCACAAGTGTGTGCTATGTCCTGTGTAGCTCAGCCGCTAGCATAATGCACTAAAAACGCCTAGATCACCTGTTCGATTCCCAGGGGATACATTTGCAGATTAAAACATGTATTTTTAGTCACTTTGGATTAAAGTGCCATTTGAATAAATATAAATGTGGATGTTTGAACGTGATCTTAATATAATTCCAGGGTCTTGCTGAGGGACAAACGGCCCCGTGGGAAACCGCCAAGAAGGATGAAAATCGCAACAAGAATCGCTATGGCAACATCATCGCTTGTGAGTACTGAAACAACACGAGTTCCAGAAGATGTTTAAATGTAATAAATTGCCTTTCAGATATTGACTTCATGTGACAATACTGTTTCTCTTTTCTTTTTGTTAATTCTAAGAGGAAATAAATGTATGTTTGTCAACAGATTATGTATGTATTGCATTGACAGATGTTACTCAGGCTAGCTTTCCTTTAACAAAGTATTGAAGCAGACCCACACCTTTTGGAGGTTCAAGTTATGGAATTAACAAAGAAAGACTTCACACTACCTTAAAAGTTTATTTTACCAGCGTTTCAGCAACGAGCCTGTCATGGTACCCACAGTAGCTTTAACCTCTTACATATTAGTATATTAGCATACAGTATATCATATTCATATACTGTATTTAATAGGCATGCAATGCATGGTCCTGAAATGCATGGCACATCTTTTGTTAATATCGCAGCTCAATTCATTATGTGTTATCTCTGTTGCTGAGGTGATTTTCTGTTCTGAAGAGTTTAGCTGGTGCTCTTACACTGCGCTGAAACACTGAGCCAGATGAAATAACCTGTCACTCACTGATGGCCGGCGGCTGTTATGATGAATTTGCTATTAGTTAAACCTGCTTAATTATACAAGTTGGTAATGAAAACTGTCCATCATGCTGTTCATCAGCAGAAAGGAGCATTTTTGTGAGAAAACAGTGTTAAATGGAGGTGAGGAAGATGACTTTATTTAACACCAGGTGCCTGGAGGGACTTTTATCTAATGAGGCGGTCATTAGTCGCGTTTAACTGTGACTTCAGCCAAGACTGCCCTCGTAAAAATGATAATAAACTGCATTTACAGTAGCAAAACATTCATTTATTACATAGCTGCTGAAAGACACCTGATGTTTTAGCAGTTTAACTGTAGAATGCAAAAAATGCCTATATGCATTTTTTGCATTCTAAAATTTTCATAAATGTAGTATAATTAATATAATATATAATATAAAACAAATAGTTGTCTTGGTTCTGGATGCTGATTGGTCAGTTAACAAAAAGTGTTTATTCTTCTTGGAGGAATCAACCTATACGAGTTGTGTCTGCTGGGACAGGAGGAAGTATTTTAATTACCTCACCTTTAAGATAATTAAGCAAAAGCGTCTACAAATATTGGCGTTATTTCAGGTTTAACTTTGTCATCATTTAATATCAAACTGATATTTCATTAGAGCT
This sequence comes from Chromobotia macracanthus, assembly GCA_036877525.1. Classification (NCBI taxonomy): domain Eukaryota; kingdom Metazoa; phylum Chordata; class Actinopteri; order Cypriniformes; family Botiidae; genus Chromobotia; species Chromobotia macracanthus. The sequence continues at coordinate 17,277,280 of JAZGTH010000001.1, forward strand.
TTAAATAACAGAATGGTATCAAGACAACCAGCCAAAATGAGGGAGATTTTGTGAGGGATCTAAATATGTATCCACAGGTTTAACTGTCCTTAATTGGAACAGCGTTGCCAAGACAAAGAAATGACTCTACAAACACAGAACTGGCCGTGAATTCCCTAATTAACTTTAACTGTTTATAGGAGACAAGGAAAGCCGTTTCAATTAGAGACATCTGTCCTCCTTCTCCCATCTCTGCTGTGTTTTTAGCCGCCAGTGTCAGCCATTCGAGCCCATATGGTTATCTATAATTCACGAGACCCTACACCCAAAATAAACTGTTACTGGCTAACATTTACATATCAGAGAACGAGGGAAAGGGGAAGATGGGTTGAATTTCCCCCTACATGGTCTTAAAGTGGATTTCTCCTCTGTGTTCTTAATATGCTGAGATTGTTTCCTTTCTAAAGCGATTTCTCATCAGTTTGTCTCATAATTTGCATTTGTCATAGCTTGTTAGTGAAGTAAAGAGAGATGTATATACAGACAGAGTGCAGAATCTTGGCACAGGTTGTTTGACAGATGTGGGCTGTTTAGTTTGGATTTGATTGGCGTGGTGAAATGAGGCCCTTCTGCATGCTCGGTTTGGACTGCGATCGCAGGAAATGTGCTGGCAGCAGGTTAGTCAAAGAGTGGATGGCACAAAGAGAAAGCTGCGACATACCTATGGGTCTCATCCCTGAACAGAGGACAATATCACAGAGAATCAGATGAGAAAACAGCACATACAGTAGAAGACGAGAGGAACTCTGTACTTATGTGAGCTGGAGTTACTTCAGGAATTGGTGGAACTGAATGCAGAATTCTGAAAAGTTAGAGGCTTCTCTTGAGAAAAGAACATCAGATCTTAAAAAGCAGAAGAAAATAAGCCCTCATCTTTAGAATATTGATTTAGATGGCTGTGGGGAAACTCTGGCAGTGTTTATATCTGCTGTCTGCATGGTGCACAACCAAGAGAAACATGTTCATTTATTCGGACTAATCACAAGAATAAGGCTATATAAACTGTTGCTAAAATATCTGGTTAGTATTAACGTTATTTGTTATGTCTATAAGTATATTTGAAGACTTAACGTTACAGCATTTAAAAAGTTTGCATGACGTTCTTATAATCAAGCAACATGTTAATACAATGTTTAAAAAACATTACAAAACATTTTGAGCATTTAACTCAAAATACCATTTTTTGTGTTATTACTTACTAGAAATGTTAGGGAAACATTCCTACAACCTAAAATTGTTAGCTAGGTCTTTTCTATAATGTATGCATACACTACTGCCTTAACATTAGGCCAAAATAAAGGATCTTAGGCAGAAGCGTAATGTTGTCTGTTATTTACAACAGGCTCTTCGTGTCAGGAACATGTTTATGATGCCTTGAAATGGTCAGTGAGCCGATTACTAGGTATTTTGGTTTGCAGAAATGTCTCTCTAAATGACACATCTTACTGTAGTGAAGATGAAATGCTTTTTATAATTTTATATGAACTGAATAAAGTTCTTTCACTGAATAAAAATCACTCACATGATGCAATTTTGATGTAGCAAACATCACCGCCACACAATCACTGAGGGAAGAAACCCCTGACGGATAACTAGCACACAATCTCCCATTACACAGACTGTCACTCATTTCAGCCAGTTAGTATCATTGCCTTTGTGGATCTGAGGTTAAAATATGCAAGGTGAGGCGTCTTCTGAATAATAAATGCCCAGGTTGTTCATCTTCATTAGTTCAAGCACAAAAGAGAGCGAGTCTTGTTCTTTTAAGTGCTGCGTATGTGTGAAGATAGCCTCCAGTTTCTTCCTTCAGGTTCTCACTTGAATTCTCTTCACGTGGTGCAGTCAGTATCCTCAGCTTCTTCTGAAGTGTTTGAGTAAAAACTCTCTTCTGATGTTTTGACCAAAGCTTCAGGATTAGCATTCACGTTCACATGTACTGTGCTGTGCGTCACGCTCACAGATGTGTTTGTTTACAGCATTTATCACTGATGAACGTTCTGAACCAAGAGTAGACAACTAGTCACATTCATCTCATAATTACATAACATGACTCATTCTGGTATGATTAGATTATATAAAGATGAATTTCAATGTTAGTTCTCAGGTGTTGCTTTTTTATAGCTATAAGAGGTTTGGTGTAAACTTGTTATCAAAATGGGTCGTATTTACGTTCTGGTTTCTGTACATTTCTGGTTTTATTGTGGTGTGATCAGTGAAAAAAGAATGTTTGTATTCATAATCTTTATCGTTCAAAACAGGCTCCGCCTCTGAAACCTTTTTGCTTAGATGACATCATCAAGCTTAAATCGAAAGCAGACCCAAATGAGAATTATTGACATACAGTAAGAGTTTAGCGCTATTAAACTAATACAGATAATTTAGCCGGATTCTTTTTTTTATATTTTTGCTTCAAAACATTCTGTGAGAAATCTCAGACTTTTGATTAAAGACTTTGGTATCTTGGCAAATTGGAGCACAGTTTGTAATCGTATTACTGTCTAGGAGAAACAGATTAGATATTAAATAGATTATCAGACTTCGGTATCTTTGCAAATCTAATCATACTGTAGCTGGAGACATGTTAAAATCTGTTGAATCCCTAAAGGAGACACATGGGAGTTTGAGGTACTTAAGCAAAAGCCCAATTTGCTCTTCATTTAATCTCGTTACTGTCTAAGAGAACCAACTGAGATATTAAGGAGAGCTCATGTGTGTTTCACCCCCATTTGTGGTTCTAACCTCTGTGGGTTTCAAATCATGAGACTAACAGGCGGAAATTAATTTTCTTGTCACAACACAGATCTTTCTTATTGCCATTGGTGGAAATGAACCTTCTGTAATGAAACCCGTTAATATTAGGATGACACTTAGTCCTGGGTCCATGTTGTTAAAGAATAAGTGCTCGAATAAACACTTCTGGCTCTTTCTGAAGCCTGTTACACTCCTCTCAGGTAGACTTCATGAGCAAAGCGTCTTATCCCAGAGAGGATGGGACTGGATTAAACTGGATTAGAAAGCCTGACACTCACGCCACGAGGTGTGTGAAGCACCCCTTCGACAGAGGAACTTCTGTGCTGTCAGGAGGGGATTTAATAGTCTATTTAGGTATATAATGCACTGGGCTGTCTGACAGCGCACTGAGGTTATATATGAGAGCTGTGAGGACGACACAGGCTTAAAACTGGTGATTAAGAGAGCAGTGACATTTTTGGGGCGGTATTTTCAAAGAGAAGAATTTTCACATAGCTTTAAAGGAGCTGTTTGTGCTGAGCACATTCTGTGGTGGATGTATGAAATAATTTAGGATTCAGTGCTTAAGATAAAAGAAAAGAGTTTTAAAAATACTAACGGCATCTGCATTGAACAGATCAGACCAAAATTCAAAGTGTGTCTTTGTATCAGGCATAATTGCTTTTCTTCCCTCCCTGATTCAGATTAAGCTGTAAAAACATATCCATCCTAATTCTGTTGTGTATTATCATGTTTTGATGCCTGATTTAACTTGACGCATGTTAAACAGCAGTTTAGAAATCAGATTATAATATTTACAATCAGAATTTTATATCAGTTGTTGGCAATAACAAAAACACATTTTTTTACCTATACGAGTAGAAAATATATAGGTAGATACGAATTTTCTACAGAAAATGTGACTCAATGCTAGGGTACAAGAGTGTTATGGTGGTTGCCAGGGCAGTGCTAGGTGATTGCTAGCAACTCATTTTTATAAAGCACGATTAAAAACAGTAATAATTCAATACAGTACAGTTCAGAAGTTTTAAAACAAAATAGCAAGTCATGTACAACACTGTAAAAGTTACACTCAGAAAAGTCTCATCCCCTACAAACGTTTCTCCTTCTTCTAAACAGGTGATCATCCAGACATCCGAATAGTTTAACAGAAATGACTGTGCGCTGCTGTACATGCGTCTACGGGCCGCAGTTTCTCTCCCAATTAGAGTTTTGTGTCTGGCCCCTCACTGTGAGGAGCATCCCTGCCGAGATCTTACTGTCATGACAACTGACTCTGTGGAGTTTAATTAGCCCTGTCTCCCTCTCTCTCATCCTGCATCTACATGCCTCCGTCTCCTTCATTTGTGCCTCCCTCCCACATGCGCTTTGCAAGAGCTGAGAGGTCAGCCGACAGACAAAAGCACCTGCGAGAGACAGCTGAGATGTTTGTGAAACGAGACAGAGAGTCAAAAAATATAAGCTGGTGAATACTGAGAAGATAGAACAGGATGAGGAGATGTAGAGAGGAAGAAGGGGTTCTATGAGGGTAAACAGTCACAAGACCTGCATCTCTTTGGGATGAATAAAGGAAAGTCAGGAGGGAACGAGGGATTCTGTGGAGTTTCCTGCCATCAGAGAACATTCGCTGGCTTCGAGTTGACAAACTTCAACAGCACATTTGCATTTTCCATCTGATCAAAGCGGAGCGCCACACGCTGGTGCGGAGCAAGTGTCAGACCCTTCCTCTTACCCTCCGCCTTTTCCCGATCCACTCTCTTCTCTTCTCTAGAAGTGGAACAGTAATTGCAGAACCGTACAGCTTCACCTTTTGAGGGCGGAAAGATTTGGTGTCTGTGTTAAACTTTTGGCAGATCAAGAGTTTCAGCAAAGACGAGATGAAGATTGGCAGGGCTGGAATAATTAAATCAATTTCATGCCAAGACTCATCTCTGCTCTCTTCTGTTCATGCGCCTCTCATGATGGGAAAATGGCCTGATTCCCATTGTCACTTTCCAGAGTGCTGCGTTGAACTTATGACACCCGGGCTTGAGTTGCTTAGAAACGAGAGGGTTTTTAAATGTTTCTCGTCATGTAGTTTTTAAAAAGTTTGTGATTGTCTGCCTCGTGCTTAGACTTACAGTGAGTCACACATTGAATTGAATTAAAAACACACAATTAATTATCCATTGATGCTGGCAAGCACAAAAAGTTCAGCTTTTATTGAACTGATTTATGTGTTAAGTAATTATTCGACAGCAGTTTGTGTTTTTAAATCCAGAGATTCTTAAAGGCACAGTTCACCCAAAATAAAACAGCTGTGGTCATTTCCTCACCCTCATGTTGTTCCAGACCAAATGACTCCATCCAAATGTAGTTTTTGCTCTACTCTTTAACTTTCAGTATCTTAAGTTTTACCTCCGACATGCTTATTGTATCAGCCACTGCTTGGCTGAATCGTGCTGTGTTCAACAGTTTTGTTTTCTGAACAGCTGATGCATTTGGACAGCATTTGTAGCTTCCCTTTAAAGTGTATGTGTAACTTTAGACTGGCTGTTCTGTGAATATTTGACCCCACAGACGATCACACGCGTGTCCGGCTGCAGCCTCTGGAGGGAGACCCTCACTCTGATTACATCAACGCCAACTACATAGATGTAAGTATAGCTGCATTAAACAGACCTGACTGTGTGTTTCCCGTTTTTAACCCGTCATACAGTCTCAGCACACTGCCACAGTGATGAAGAAACAGTGCTTTTAATTTCAGAACATACAATTCAAGACATTTAAACTCTCTGTATTGTATAAACCACATGTAAATGTCAGAAGAGCTTCGATCTTTGCTGTTGGAGAAAGAGCTAATAGATTAATGCAACATTTATGTGCTGTGTGCTACTTAAGATCCGGGTTTACCATGAATTAAAGATACAGTAGATTTCCTTTCACCACCTAAATGCACATACAAATTACTGTAATTTACTGCAGCAAACACTCCACATTCTCAATAAGCGACAGATGAGAGTGAAAGTGTTTTCAGCGTGCTCTGCATCTAACATGAGGTAAACACTGTCCGTATGATTGTTTTATGACAGTATGAAGGTGAATGAAAATAAACATGTCCAGACAGGCATACAGACCAGGTTTCTCACCCTGCAGCAGTTTCAATCACACCACCCATCACATTCCTGCAAATATAACAATTACTGGCACTAGCGTACCAGAGACCCGGTCATAAAGCACGACAGTGTGTTAAAGCTTGACATGAGCCGGACTAAACCGGTCACTAATTAGTCTGGTAGTGGTTAAAATGTTAATGGGCTGAAAACATAAAACATCACAGTGTCTCATCCAGTGCTGAACTGGTTTCAAACAAAGTCTGTTCATCTACTTTAATGAAGTTCATTGTTGCGTGCGGTTTGTGCAGGTAAAACAAAAAAAAAATGAGATTCATTTGAATAATTTTCATCTTCCATCTCGTTTCCCAGGGCTACCACAGACCAAGGCATTACATAGCCACACAAGGTAATTAAAAGTACAAAGACACAATATCAGCAAAACCAACAGAAGTTTCTGAACTGAACATTATCTGTGTGTCTCTGTATCCAAAAACACATTGTAACAAAGTGTGAATAATTAGAGCCTTCACTGGTGTACGGGTGACCTAACTCAGCTGTTCAATTAGTTTTTAACCAGCAAAGATTCTTTAGTTAACCATCCTCATTAGCAAGACCTCACTGCAAAAGATGGCTGATACAAAGCAAAATAGTGCATTTGGTGAAGAACAAATATAGGCAATAGGCACACACACACACACACACACACACACACACACACACACACACACACACACACACACACACACACACACACACACACACACACACACATATATATATATATATATATATATATATATATATAAATAAATAAATGTATAATGCTTAGATATATTAACTACACAGCACTAACAAAAAATATTAATATAAGTAGTATAATCCTGTACTAGCATAGAAAATCAAGCTGGTCTGAGATCTGACATGGTCTTTTCCTCAAAGACTATCTCTGAATAATAAAGCAACACTGAGTTTTATCTGTAATTTACTGTTGCTGCAGAATCTTAATGGTGTCTTTGTTTGCTTCTAAATCTGTCCCTCCTCTTCTCCCGTAGGCCCCATGCAGGAAACAGTGAGGGATTTTTGGAGGATGATTTGGCAAGAGAATTCTGCCAGTATCGTCATGGTAACCAACCTGGTGGAAGTGGGCAGGGTAGGTGTTCTTTAATTAACTCTTTCCTTAATAAAGCCACAGGATTAATAGTGTTATTTACAAAGCACTCGTCACTCGACACACTGTATGACAGTCTCAAGCTAAAATCAGGCGTGTTAACATCATACATAACACTGCTCTTTTTATGTCAGTCAAGTGCTTCTGCAAAATATTTTGGAAGCTCATAGCATGTCATACTCTGAACACACTGTAAATAGCAGAACATTTTGAGGCCATATTTCACGTCAAAATGAATTCTCTTTATTGTTATGCAAAACAATTTGCATTTCCTTTAGTGTTTCACTGTGCTATAGTAAAACAAAATACCATATTTCAGTCAAGAGAATCTAATGAGTATCACCATTGAAAACAAACCGATTTACAATAAGTAATACAGTACTTACATCAGAGAATTTGACAGGTTTTGTGAGACAGGAAGTTTTTTGTTATAGACAGGAAACTTTAATCCAATGAGCTATGCTTTTTGGAGGACATCCTAAAACTGAGCACAATTAGGTGCAAAAGAGCTTCACGGTCTTCCCACGAGAGCCGTTTGATGTCGCAATGAGTATAATGACCAGTGTCCAATGAACCGCTCCGGTGAGCTCCGACCGCGGGGTTGTTAATACAGAGATAACTTCCTGTCTGACAGCTGGCCGATTACAGTGCTCTGTAATGCAGTGTCATCCAGGATGTGTTTCCAAAAATGTCATTGTGTTTAGTTCATGCTGTAAACTGGACAAACAGAAGATGTGTGTGTTTGTGAAGGTGAAGTGTGTGCGCTACTGGCCGGATGAGACTGAGCTGTACGGAGACATCAAAGTCACACTGATCGAAACAGAACCGCTGGCTGAATATGTGATCAGAACCTTCACTGTGCAGAAGGTAAAAAACTCTTTATACATCCATACTCTCACCTCCTATACATACCCAACAGAAAACATCTTCAGAAACTCTAGAGGAGACACGTGAGGTTACAGTGGCTGTTTCTGAAGCAGGAGACCTCAACAAAATGTTGTTTAATCTTTTAAATCTGCATTTAATCTTTATGCTATCTAGGAGAAAATGAGATTTTGTTGGTGATCTCATTTTCCATCCAACTAACCAACTAACTAACTAACTAAATCCGTCTATCCATTTATCCCCCCTCCCTCCCTCCCTCCCTCTGTTAATTGCATCCTTTTCTCTGTTCATCTCTTCTTCAGTCTTACATTGATGTAAACCATATGAACAGTCAGCTTGTGTTTAAGCCCGTAATGGATGTTTCACTCAATCACTTTCATTGTTTATATTGTTCATGAACAGCGTGACTCCAGATCTGCATAAATTAAAAAACACAAGCACAATGAACTTCGAACAGACAAACTTTAGGAGATCTTAGGCCTGCAGACAATGTTTTGCAATGAAAGCAAATCATGAAGCTCTGAGGAAGAGCTGGAGTGTGCCTGCTGCTGATCCAAACACAGCAGATGTAGAGCGGGAGAAGCTTTGATCGTGGGCGTCTTTGGGAGTCGTTTAGAGGGGGTGGTTACAGTACGGAGCTGCAACTCATCCGCAAGTTTTTCAGACTGTTCAATCCATCTGTCTCACGAGTCTTTCAAACATTTCTTCAGCTGAGAGGAAGAAAAAAGCCGTTGTGATGAGACATTCAGGTTTCAGTTCACACTCATGTTTTATTTATCAATTTATTAATTAGTGGAAGCAGTTTATAAGAATAGAATCACAATGAGATCCCACTTAAATCCCTGTTGTTTCTCCTAGACATTATAATAAAGCATGACATCATCAGATGGTCTAATTTCAGCATTTGAAGAACATGATTCATTTTGAAAGCTGATATTAATGGTTGTTGTGATACACTCTTCTTGTGCCCTGGTGCATATACAGTAGATCTGGATTTCATTCCTAAACATTAGATATAACACACCCTGGTGTCTCTCAGCATCTACAGTGGCTTATTTACTGCTCTTTAAACATACACTCTGTCCAAACACACACTTTCAAACACACACACACACAAGCACACAACCCTCAAACACATACAGGCACACAGACACACGCGGGCAGCATTAAACTGTGACACTGGTCCTCTCTAGGTGGTATCAGCACCTCCAGACAGGGATTATGCTGAGCTCAATCCCGAATTATAATTAAAATCTTATCAGAGCATTAGCTGCTAGTAAGGAAGTGGCAGGAAAAGGTTTTTACAGTCTACTTAGTGTGTGACGGACACAGTCCGAGCACACATGTGTGCTTTGAGGGAATCACTGAGTATGACCCAGTCTGTGGTATTTATGCCACATTTTCCCTTAACATTCGTGTTACTGTTATGTATCCAGATAATTTTGTACTGTTAATTCCAAAAGTACAGTTCTGGTACCATCACAATACTAAATGAAGACAGGTTTTATATAACGTGGCACTAATTTAAATGGTACATCAGTGTACTATAGTAAGATTACTATGGTATTGCCGTGTTCAAAAACACTTTTGTAATGTAGTGGCACAGCAATTCATTGGATTATGTGTGTGCATTTCCACCCATCACTACTCAGTTAAAAGGTGCAGTAAGTGATTTTTAATAAAAAGTGTTAATATTTGAAATCGACAATTAAACAAACACACAACTCCCTTCATTGCTCTGTCATCAAAATAATGAACATGCTATTCAACACAGACAATGAGTAACAGATCACAGACACACACCCTTATTGCTAATGTAATGTAATGTAGTGTTATGGTGCTGTGGGGATCAGTCCTGATTTCTCCACTTTACACAACCAGGATGATGTGGAAAAACATTTTTTAAACACACAGAAGAGATATCTAGCAAATATGCACAACATTGGTTGTTTGGGTGTTTATTTCAATTTTCAGCAGTGTTCCTTAGAAATCACTTACTGCACCTTTAAGACTCAATAATCTGCATCTAATGATGTTTTACTGCATCTTTAAGACTCAGTAGAATTATCGTAGGCTGACCATGTGACCTTCCCTTCAGAAGGGCCATCATGAGATCCGGGAAATACGTCAGTTTCATTTCACCAGCTGGCCTGATCACGGAGTTCCCTGCTATGCCACTGGCCTGCTGGGCTTCATTCGCCAGGTGAAGTTCCTCAATCCTCCAGATGCAGGGCCCATCACCGTCCACTGCAGGTGCGACCTCACTCTTCTCCTCTGATGTTTTTCTCTTTTATTTGCTGTCCCTGTCTGTCTTTCACTCGCTGTCCTTTCTAAGGTACACTGTAGCTCATGGTTCTTGTTTGAAGATAGACTGATGTCGGACTGTGAATCTGTAATGAGAAATCCATCGATAATTTAAATTATTAGACAGTTCCCTGAGGGTGTTCAATGGCTGTTATGAATGCAGTATTATAGTACGAGGTGGTGTAGGTTACATATCCTCAGGGCTGTCTTTAAAGAAGTAGCTCACAAAAAATGAGAATTTTGTTATCATTTATATGTCCTTGTGTTGTTATAAACCTGTATGATTTTCTTTCTTTGAGTTCCCTGGAACACAAACCATGATGAGGAAATGTTGCGGGCGTGTTCGCACACAAATATGCAGTAGAACTTTCCATCACACGCAGAGATATTCAGCAGTGAATGTGTCCACAACATGCTCACACAGATGGACACACGCTCACACGCTTGCAGGACACTTGGGAAGTTTTTGGAATGAAGGCCGAGAGTAGGCGGCTGTGAAACGGAAGGGTGTAAATTTGCTTCCGGCCCTTTAATTCCAGCAGATTTCAGAGTGGATTTGTGGAAGTGTGAAGCACTCCCAGAGTGTAGATTAACACTGAGATTAATTATGAAAGATTTATTGACAATTTGCTTGTCACACAAAGCTGTCATGCGACTTCAGAAGGCTTGGAAATGTAGAAATATACCATTAGTAGTAGGGAGTTCTTTTGTTTACATTGTAAACAAAATTGTTGAAATGTATTTATATTTATTCATGGTGAACTATTGCTTGGAATAGAAGACAAAATACAAAGCTTTAGTAATGAGTTCTTATCAATTACAAAATGACACATTAAAAATGACTAATGAAAAATTCTGAATGGCAATTTAGGGATATTGGTAATGTTCACATGGATTTAATAAGGACGCCCTCTCTCTCTCTGTCAGTTGTTTACCAGTCGCACCATTAATCACTGAGAGTGACAGGCAGTCTGTGGCTGTGGAGTTACTCTGTGTGTGTGTGTGGGGGGGGACAGATTTAGGGACAGATAGCACATCTTCTGTCCAAATGCTCTCTCACACACACACCTCAGTTTTTGTAACACCTATCATTTGAATCCTGGCAATACTATAACCTCAGCCCCATCAGTGTAGTGTAGTGTGTGTGTCTGTGTGTGTGATTAAGCACAAGTACTCATGCACGCGTGTGTGTTTGTTCTCAGTTTTAATATTAACAATGAATTATGTATTAATGTTATTTATTTATTAATAATGAACTTTTAACTGTTTTTGCATTATGTTTCTAAAGCACAATGGAAATCTGTACACAGACTTTCACAGTGTAGTGTTGTGTTCAGTGTAAAGTCATTCTAACAGCACAGATGGAGCAGTGTAAGGATACTGTATATGTTATATGGTGTGGATGACCATGTACACTGTGTGTGATCAGGGGGCTCATGTACACTGTGTGTTTCTGCAGTGCTGGGGCCGGCAGAACAGGCTGTTTCATTGCTGTGGACATCATGTTGGACATGGCGGAGAGTGAAGGTGTGGTGGACATCTTTAACTGCATCAGAGAGCTGCGGTCACAGAGAGTGAACATGGTGCAAACCGAGGTGAGCAGCACTGTACTGTACTCACATAATCTTTTTACTGTAACACCTGATTCATTCATTCATGTACATAGCCTTTTAACACCTGATTCATTCATTCATGTACATAGCCTTTAACACCTGATTCATTCATTCATGTACATAGCCTTTAAACACCTGATTCATTCATTCATGTACATAGCCTTTAAACACCTGATTCATTCATTCATGTACATAGACCATTCATCATTTTTAAACACCTGATTCATTCATTCATGTACATAGCCTTTAAACACCTGATTCATTCATTCATGTACATAGCCTTTAAACACCTGATTCATTCATTCATGTACATAGCCTTTAACACCTGATTCATTCATTCATGTACATAGCCTTTAACACCTGATTCATTCATTCATGTACATAGCCTTTAAACACCTGATTCATTCATTCATGTACATAGCCTTTAAACACCTGATTCATTCATTCATGTACATAGCCTTTAAACACCTGATTCATTCATTCATGTACATAGCCTTTAAACACCTGATTCATTCATTCATGTACATAGCCTTTAAACACCTGATTCATTCATTCATGTACATAGCCTTTAAACACCTGATTCATTCATTCATGTACATAGCCTTTCACTCCCTGATTTATATATACATTTATTTTCTCATTTTACTCACGAGGTACACAGTTCTCTACCTGATAATTTATTCAGTTCTAGTCCACTATATGATTTACTCAAACACTCACTCATTTACTCACTTATATCTACTATCAGTTTTAGCCGGCAGATTTCCTCACTGAATTTCAAACCTGCTTTCCTCATTGGCTGGTGGAATCTAAAGTCACGCCCCCTTGTGGAGTGATAAAGTAGCAGAAATATGACAGTATTTTAAACTGTGACAATGCAACGTTTACACGTTATTTAAATGTTTACTGGTTTATGTTGGTAAGTTCTTTTATTACGTTACATATTCTAACATCAATACTGTTTTTTTTTCAAATACTCAATTTATTGTTATATTATTAAAAACCTGCCCATAAAAATACTTTACACTAAATTGCTGTATATTTTATTTCTGCATAACTGTCCATGCGTCAGTGGCCACAGTGCCCATTCTGCTGTAACGCATTCCACCGGCGTGGAGCGCAAGCTTTTAAAACACTAAACACAGCGCTGGTGATAATGGGTTCTGGGAGGCAATTTGTGTCATCCTGCAGCCCCATTCACAGCTAATCCTCCAGACACAACACAAAGCAATTAATCTTTTAAAAGGCTTTTTCTGCCTTTTTTTGTTCCCGGTCCTCAGACTGAGTGTTCACCGGGTTATAGAGTAAAAGGTACGAGAGGTCAGCTCAGCTTGACTTTAGCTTAACGTGGATCAAAGGCCTGCATTAACATTCAAACCTTTAAGCCGCAGGCATTGTTGAGTTAAAATATGGATAATTCTGGCACATATTGAGGGCCGTGTTTCAAGAGTGAGTTTAATATTAGCTGCAGGATGTGGACAATGCTTCCAGTGCCCTCTTGATCTCATTTTTAAGGCACATTTGGGGCAGTTTTTGGGGATGCTTTTGCTGCCACGCAATTTGAGTGTGAGAAGCTGCAAAAAGCTTATGTAAAGCATCCCTGAGGCTGAGTTATTTCACCATCAGCAGATTCTCATGCAGTGATGTTTGTCGGGAGTATCTGCTCTTCATGGGACTCTGCAGTCTCAGCTTGAGGTCTGGCTGCAAAAACGTATGTTTGATGTTCATAAATTATGTAGATTGGCTGGTTGAATTGAACCTTCATCATTTTACTGCTTTGATAATGTTTTTATTATGATGAATTTGGCTGTAAAATGCCTAGGGGACAAATTCCTTGTAATTGATTTTCCTTTAAAATTGATTTAAAAGCAAATCACTGTGTTTATCCTAACTGAATCATAGTGAACCAACTTGATAATGAAAGTGTTTGAATTTAATAATGCATCAGCTGTAGAATCTTAATCTGTTTAAAAAAGTAAAATGCAAAAAGTTCATGTATTTAACAAAGTAGCCTATAAGCCAAAAAATACAATCAAGGCTCTTCTTGAGAAAATCATGACGTGTAAGAGTGACAGAGAGTAACTGAGCGTGTGTGATTACTACCTCATTACTACAAACGGTTACTGTCGTGAGTGATACAAAATAGTGAAGCATCCCAGAGCTGTTCTGGTCCAGTATCAGTACTGCTGGGTGGCCTCTCAACCAATCAGATTCAAGGATTAGAAACAGCATATACTGTATATGTTGCATGGTTTTACCATCGTTGTATAATAATACCTTCACAGCACACTTTTGTAAGGAGTTCTGTCCCTCTCTTTCTTTCTGCGTTTCTCTGTCTGTCTCTCTCTCTCCTTGTTTCTCTGTCTGTCTCTCTCTCTCTCTGCCTCTCTCTGCAGGAGCAGTATGTGTTTGTGCATGATGCCATTTTAGAAGCGTGTTTGTGTGGGAACACAGCTATCCCAGTGTGTGAGTTCAGAGCTGTGTACTACAACATCAACAGACTGGATCCTCAGACCAACTCCAGTCAGATCAAAGATGAGTTTCAGGTGAGTGTCACACTTTCTCAGATGTGCCTTTTAATATTACTTATGAGAAACTAAAACAGACACACAGACAATTATAGACAGTAATAAGACAGTATATATGTTATATATATGCTAAGACAGTAAGAGTACAGAGATAAAATAAAAAGAATGAATGTGGATGTCTTTGCTCAGATAATTTAAATCTCACTTTTGATTGCAAATTTAAGATTAGAATTTTTAGAATTAGAGCTTAGAATTTAGATAAATCTGAGCTCAGATCAGACATTAACATCTTTTCTGAAACTCTTACTGGGGCCTGTTGTCCAGAATATCAGCATCCTCCATTTGCTCTCCATCAAATCTCATTACAGTCTCATGGAGACAATGGAGATATTAAATATATCTCACTTGTGATTTCTCTTCCCTGTGGGTGTTAAAACAGTGAGAACAAAAAAAACTCTCAGTTTTAGAGTTTGTGTGGCTGGAGCTCTTAAACTATAATCAGCGAGCTACACCACCAGCCCACGTCCAGGACTCATTTATTGAATCCTCTGAGGTTTTTTTCTGCAGATTGGCAGAATTATATTATGGCTGAAGATTCTGCAGCTATTTCTAACAACTTTATCAATCTCTCATGAGGGTGCATGTGATTCTATCGTGGTTTCTCTTAAATTCAAAGTTCTTTTGAATAAGTCAATCGTTAAAGCAGAGCAGCTTCCATAATGCATTTAGATGAGACAGGTGAGTAAAAACTCGGTGACTCAGACTTCAGGGGGGAAAATGCTTTTTTACGAGCCATTGGCAAGCTGCCGGAGGTCTCATAAAGTCCAGAGCTGAGCTATTGCTTTTCATGGCTCCTTTATGTTTTGTATTCCCTGTGAAATGAGCGAGCCGCAGCCGTCTGAAGCGGAGGAACGCTTTAGATCTGTGAGGTGTCTCATAAAATATGATGAATGTGTTTCTATCTTTCTTTCCTCCCAGATCTTTCATTTTCTATCTAGTGCAGCATCCCTCTATCTTGTAGGCCATTTTTCTCTCTCTCTCTCTCGCTCACTCAATCTCTCTGTTATTCAGTCTGTCTTATACATAAGTAATGACTGACCTTCAGTTTAGTAAAATATTTGCGCTGCTTGTGGTTGAACTAGTAGCGTGAGTGGAATTGGTTTTTACACGTTTTTTTCCAAGGAAGACCAACAGCATCTTTTTCGTTATTCTATGGTTCTGTTTTAAAAATATATGAGAAGATTCTTCCCTCTTCTTTCCTCAGACTCTGAATATAGTGACCCCGCGTGTGCGCCCAGAGGACTGCAGCGTGGGCCTGCTCCCGCGCAACCACGACAAAAACCGCAGCATGGACGTACTGGCAGTGGATCGCTGCCTGCCTTTCCTCATCTCTGTTGACGGCGAATCCAGCAACTACATAAATGCAGCGCTAATGGATGTAAGTTTTGTCAGACTTTGTACTTTTGTAAATTATACCTTTAAGTATTAATATTAAGTATTTATTTAAGTAATTGTTTAATGTAAAAATTTACCCGAAACATTAAAATGTCGCATAGCTACACTGTTGTCAGGCTGTATTTTATTAAAATGTACAGTTCCCCAAAGTTCCCCAACACATAAATCCCAAATAAAAATTGGTAATTTAGATGTTTGTCATTATTTACTTAACTCCTGCATATATTTTTTGCATTCACGTACATTCAAATATGGCTCCTCAAGGCAGGTTCTTCCTGGTTTGACATCAGTGATTAGGTGCTACATTCTGCAACATATTTTGCACACTCTTGAGTGTGCAAACTCAAATGAGATTTGAGAACAATGACAGCCGAGTAAACCCCACAGAACACCTGGAAGATAACACAGTAACAACCTCACAGTAACAACCCCACAGAAACAACCCCACAGAAACAACCCCACAGAAACAACCCCACAGAAACAACCTCACAGAAACAAGACAATCTCGCAGTACAAGATCAGATACAGTCTCTGTAATCTTCACACATTGATCATAATCACACTCGTATCATGAATTACCATCTTCCCACAACATCCAGAAAGACTCTTCAGATAAAGAACAACAATAAACAGATAAGAAGCAAATCTATTAAATGGCCAATGCAGCAGTGATTTAGGGAATACAGGTGTCAGTGTGTATATGAGTGTGTTTGTTCAAACACACCCTCAGGACTTCATGTCTCATGGCAAGACCATCACTCAGTCCTGGGGGCAAATTCAGTAATTCACTGTGAATTCACATCTATACAAGCGTATTTTGTGTCTGATTCAGTTGTCTGGATTGCAGCAGAGTAATGATGTTTAGCCTGCTTGAAAGCGTCAGCCTGCTGCATCCTAGAATTGCACCATGCAAAATCGCATTCAGCGCAGATTATGGTGCATGTTTGCTCTGTTATCTGATTTGCATAATTTCTTTAGTAAAGTCAAGCACTAAAGTAAGTCCTCAGTCTGTATGCAGGTCTTCATTCAGTTCAGTTTGTTGTGCATGTGAGGCACGTCAGGATGGGTCGGGCCGAGCTGGGCTTGCATTCACCTTTAGTGGTGAAACAGAGAGTTAACATGTTCTTTTATTGATCACTCTAGAGCCACAAGCAGCCGGCGGCCTTCATCGTAACGCAGCATCCTCTGCCCAACACGGTGGCTGATTTCTGGAGGCTGGTGTTCGACTACAACTGCTCCTCCATCGTGATGCTGAATGAAATGGATGCTGCACAGGTGCGTGTGACCCGCAGGGCTCCAAATTCAGCACCTTCACCTCTGTTTCACAGCTGTTATCTATTGGAACTTGTTGGTTTTGTGTTAGATGGTGTGATTTATTTTCCTGATAGTGTTTTATTGATTTTCTTTCAAGTGGATGTGCAAAAAAGCTGAATCTGAAAATGCAATATAAAAGCAAAAAAGCAAGTAATGGAACAGACATTTTGTTTTTTTAAAAGGGAACAGTCTTTATATATGTATTTATTTTGTTCAGTTGTATCTTTAACCTTTAGATCGTAAAACAAACTAAAGGCCACTTTGCACTATTTTGCACATTGTCTGTTGAGTCCCGTGTTGTGTGTTTGTTCTCATGTGTTGTGACTGCCTCCACAGCTCTGCATGCAGTACTGGCCTGAGAAAGGCTCCTGCTGCTACGGCCCCATACAGGTGGAATTCATCTCTGCTGACATCGATGAAGATATTATCAATCGCATCTTCAGGATCTGTAACATGGCGCGGGTGAGTACAGCCGGTGCAGAGAGAGAGAGAGAGAGAGAGAGAGAGAGAGAGAGAGAGAGAGGGGGCATTACAGCCAAATAAAGTCAAAACAAAAAGATTGGGGTGGTGGGGGTCCTGAAAAGTTTGGATTTTAATTTTCAAGTGTAAATGACATTTTAGTTAGCACACAAGGTAAACTATCACTCAGAGTGTTTTAACTTTGGCTAAATAAATGTTTGTGAACAGAATTCCCTTTAAAGCCCCTCTGTAGATCATATAATTCACCAGAGCACTCTTACTTTGACTCTGTCAAATAAAACGAGATGAAAACAGCTCAAGAAGAGATAAAAATTCACTGAAGTAACTTTAATTTGGACTCTTAATATCGCAATAAATCAACATTATGATTATGATTCAGATTATGACCTTGAGCTAGTGAAGTGAGAAATTGTTAAACCAGAAAAAGGCCACAACTAAAAATCCATTACCAGTCCAAAAGAAAACATCACTTAGCACATCTCAGGCGTCTTTGAACTGGATGTGTTTTGCTAGCCGCATATATGTGACCTCTATAATCACATCAACATTAGCAGAGCTCATATAATGATGACCCAGCTAACAGGGAACGTTCTAAAAATGTTGGCTAACATTCTTGAAAGTTCTCAAAGTTCTTGTAGTAACATTAGTAAAATGTTTCTTTAATGTTATATGTCATATCAATAATGTTATTCTTGGAAAAAGTAATTATTGGAAAATTAATTTAACAGATTTAAAAAATGTTTGAATACTTTTCTTATAATCAAGCAATAATGTTAATACAATATCTAAAAAACTGGATGTTTTGAACATAACTAGGACTTTCAAAATAAAATGTTCAGCATTTTTGTTACTTGTGAGTTAGTTTAGTTTTAGTTTAGCGCACATTAGCATTCATCACCATGGCTTTGTGTGTTTCTGGAGGTGTACAGCTCTACTGACGCTCATTCCTGCCTTTCTGTTGCTCTTCCCCGTCTTAACCGCAGCTGACAAGCGACATTTGCCGGGTAGCTAATCAGCGTCACCACGGCGCAGCACCACAAAATAAATAAGTGTCACAGCGGCACAAATTTGCCGTGAAATGGCCCCTTCAATGGCAAATTGTGTGTAATACTGTTCTCATTTACTGGATCCGGTCTGACTGTCGTATCCAGCAGACATCTCTGTTTAGTTTGTCTTTGTGTCGTTTTGTTTTTCAGTGTCACTGTAAGCAGAAGAACTATGAGTGTTATTTATGTTTTTCCTTAAAATCCTGAGAAGATGCAATGGATAGAAACAGGCACAACTGTTGACATACAGCAAGAGCAGAGAGCTACACAAATGATGCTTCTATGAAATTCAGTTATATAAGAGAATTTGACAAGAAATGTTGAGTTCACATTAAAATCCTGATTTTTGCTGACGTTGATGTCTTGGCACATATGAGCACAGTCTGAGATGTTGAGACCTCAAACTCTAGAACATTTAAATATAGACATTTAGCAGACGCTTTTGTCCAAAGCGACTTACAAGGTGAGGAAAACAACGAACTGATAGATCATAGGGAGAATCAAATAGATCATCGCTAGAAGAGACGCATGTGATACTGAGGAGGAGGAGCATCTGCAAAAGTCCAAAAGAGACCTTTGAGATACTCAAGAGATCTCATTTGTGATTTGGCTTTATGGTTTGTCAGTTTCACACTGTGAAACATGACTTCACACAAATGTTCATGAATGAAGAATCTTAATGTTTCTCCTGTTCTTCTTCCAGCCTCAGGATGGCTACCGGCTGGTCCAGCATTTCCAGTTCATTGGCTGGCCGGCGTACAGAGACACGCCGCTGTCCAAGCGCTCTATCCTGCAGCTGGTCAGACGACTGGCCAAGTGGCAGGAGCAGTACGATGGAGGAGACGGACGCACGGTGGTCCACTGCCTGTGAGTACAACCTCCAGAACGCCAGAAGCTCCACTGCCTACATGCCCAAATGAGCAATGCTGTGAAGATGCAAATATTCCAAAGTTTACAGCCAATAATTCAGGGCTGTTCAGTTCCATTCCTGAGGGCCACGTCCTGCAGAGTTTGTTGATGGCATTCAATATGTTTACACAATAGATTACAAATCTACATGTAAGATGTGACACTAAAACTCAAAAATGACTAAAGGATGAAAGCATACCACCTTTGAGTCGAGGACAATCTTATCAGTGTCACAACATAAATCCATACGGATACAAAAGATCTGTCAACTTCATTTCTTTACTGTCATTATCAAAGAGTTCGGAACAGGTGTTGAATGCTGAGCGATTTCCCAGCAAAATGTTTCAAAACATCATTCTTGTCAAATAATAATGATGCTTTGCAAACTGTAAAATTCACTTAGAAGATGTGAGAAGACCTCGCCAGGTCTGTCAAATCATAGAATGGTTTAGATTTATAACTACTCAATAATGAAATTAAAACATTCCTCAAGTGATATCCTTATTATGTACCAGAGGTAACACCACTGCTAAAAATAACCAGCATGTATTTTTATTAGTGCTGGTTTGATGTTGGTTTAGCTGGTAATAGCTGTACACTAGTTGAGTTGTAGTGATGATGGTTTGTGGTTGACCAAGCAAGTGTTGTTTAAGCTAGTCATGTATATATATATATATATATATATATATACACATACATTACCACCACTGTACCACATTAAGACCTGTAAGAACCCTCTGTTCCTCTGTAGCCACGCTGGTGTTCCTGCAGGTTCTCTTAAGCTTCATCTCAGTGTTGAATGTGCAGGTTGGAGGCTGTTCACTGTGTAATCATGACTGGAAGTCTGAAGCATGTATAATGTGACATCTTGGGTCTGTGAGAGCCAGGAAGAGATAATCCCATTACAGGCTCTGTGTGTGTGTTTAAACGGGACTATCAGAACGGCTGTAGCTTTGATAGGTGAGCCAGTCGTGACGGTGTGAGTCTCACACCAAATGTTTCAAAGCAAACGTCTGTAATTTAACGTTTGGTGTTTTTGCTCCTTTAATTAACCACGTACAGAGAAAGACATCAGAGATCAGCAACACGCTTTCATGTCACGAGTCATTAAAGGTAAAGAGCTCGGTTTTTGTGCCACTAACAGCACCAAACAGATTTTGAAAAATAATTATTGTTTCTACAAAAAGTTTACAAATACTCCCCATAGTCCAACAAAAAGGTAGTTCCACCTCCAAACTCATGGCATTTGTTGTGTTTAAACTCTTCAGGAACTCAAACTATAGATGTTTTTTTTAAAGATGTCTCATCACATTAAACTGGAATAGAAGGTTTTTACAGGAAAAACTACATCACCTTTACGGCCAGTGATGTTATGAAATACGAGTAAAGAAATGAAGTTACGGGATATTAACTTTGCATATTTTTAAAATGGTGGGATGTTTGGTTTGTTTATCATACGTTATGTTGGTTTATATCTTCAGGACTGGTGGAGGACGCAGTGGGACTTTCTGTGCCATCTGTAGCATCTGTGAGATGATCCAGCAGCAGAACATTGTGGACGTGTTCCACACAGTGAAGACGCTGAGAAACAACAAAGCCAACATGGTGGAGACGATGGTAAGTTCCACACATCTACTAAAGCTGATCTATTGTAAGTGACAGCAGAGCTGTAGATTAATGGTACAGGCTGTTTTTTGGCTGGTTGTGTGAAATTAAATCTCTCAGTGTTATTCCAAGCTCTGGAGTCAGTGTGAGTGGATGTGATTTATTTGGATTCTGTTTGGAAATCTTCACTTCAAACTGTGGCTGTCAGTGTTTGAGTAACTAATTTAAAGTAAGAGGCTATTAAATAAACTGTTTAAACTGAAATGTAACTGAATTATCTAAATTTAAAGATATTTCCCCCTTATATAACGTCAATGTAGTTTTTGCTATAGCATTTAGTGAAACTGCCTTCTTCAAAGAGTACTTTAACTGTAGATGAAGTACTTTGAAACACTGCTGTGATTGGGAGCTTTCTGCTTTATTGAGATCCTCCTCACTGGCCTCAGATTGTTCTGGAGTCTGAGTGGTCATACAATCAGGTAGATACAAACTTCAAAGAGGTTGGTGAACTTCTAAATGATGTTGCACCTGAAGCAATGGTTCCTCTGGTGCCCTCAGACTGTTCTTCAGCGCTCCGAGCCGGAAAAAGAGCATAATTACTCCCTCACCCCTGACAGCTGCAGTTTCTCACAGGGCGACTCTAAGACAATATCTTGAGTCTAATAGGTGACTGCTGCAGGTGCAATTAGACATCTGTCTGCAACCTCTTCCACTGATTGCTCTCGAAACATTTCACTCAGCTGGACGGAAGTGAGAAACCCACAGCTGTGCGTCTGAAAGTGAATCCTGAACTCCAGGACTAACAGCATGGTTCCCAAAGTCATGGAAATCCTGGAAATATTTGGGAATTTTGTAATCCATTTGAAAACAATATGCATGCCAGATAAAGGGCATGGAAATAAAAAAACCTACAGTGATTTATTTGTAATTGTTCCCAGTATTTTCAAATATTGCATCAGCTTGATTCTCCTCTGTGTGTGTGCAATGTCTGTAAAATGAGCTTAAACTCTTTATCCTGTAATTATGAAGGACTGCAGAAATCTCACTGCAGATGGCCGGTGAACCTGTTTCTCCATTATAATCTGGAGATGTTTTCCTGTAATAAAAATGAGAGTATAATATCTTTGTAATGTTTTATTAATGTTGAGGTGAAGAGAAAACACTCTGAGTCCCCTGAGCGTCGTCTTCCTTTGACCCAGTAATGAATTTTTGCCGTGGCTTCTGTTTTTATTTAGGAGCAGTACAAATTCTGTTACGAGGTGGCCCTGGAGAGCCTGAACGCCTTCTGAACGTATGAAAGGTGAAGACGAGAGAAAAACAAGCCGGGTAATCTTCTCTCCCTCAGACGGACAGCTCATCCGATCAGACTCCTCGTACACACTCTCCTCTCAGCTGCTGTGATGAGAACAGAAAGTTCAGCCCTCGACTCTGTCGCTGTAAAATACTGTATAAATAAAACAAAATGTTACTTGCCATTTCTTTCTTCTTCTGTCAATGTCCAGTACCCGAGCGTGTATCCTGGACCGTGAAGTGAATCTGTACAGGTTTTCTTTTTCTTTTTAGCTGTACGCCTTGAATGTTTCCTGTCAATGTAAAGAATAATGGTGAAAGAAATAAAAAATAAAATAAACGTTCTTTTTACGTGCCACCTGGGATTAACCAAATAGACTTTCCCTGAGCTATGTACAGATTTAAAGAAAATAAAAAGACAAAAACGAGAACACAAGCAAATTTGCAGAGAAACCTGAGGACAGATATTTTTGTTATTCTGATGGTTTTGTGGTCCTCTCTTTGCATTCGTCACTCAGTCTCTCTCTCACGTTTGCAGTTTGACTACAGACCGACAAACAGATGTTCTGTTCATGGGAAGGTTGGACATGTTGGATGATTTTTGTTCTATTGCTATTTCTGTCTTTCTTTCAGATGTTTGTTCTTTCTGTACACGATTGTTGTTTTGGTTTTCCTGGTCTAGGCAGTGAATGAGGATTTTAACTAAAGCTTCAGTATTTTTCCTGTCATTTGCACTTTAAACGGTTTTTACCTTCAAGGATAAATCTCATGAAAACTGTAGTTGAATATCTGGGTCATATTTCATTCCAAAGTGAGAAGGGAACTAGAAAACATATTTTGCATAGGGTAAATAACGTTTATTTTTAGGACCATTAAGATTCTGACATTATTTTTAATAACAGTTAAGAAAATATAAACACTCCTTTGCCCAGCTTAATGTAACGGAAACATTTTAAAAGTATTATTATTATTAGAAAATCTTAAAGTACATTTGTAGGCATATGTGTGGTCATGGTAGTATTTATTGTACTGAATTTAATTTATGCTTATCTGAAATAAAGTGTCCAAGCAGAAAGAATTTTATTGTTGTATGTAAAAATGTTTTATGTATTAAAGAGAATATTTAAAGGAAATTAACTGAAATTCGTGCAAACTCTCTTAATGGTCTTGAAACTGTTTTCTTTATGCCAAATACATTTTGGGCTGAAATATGACCTGGACATGTTTTTGAGATTCACCTAAATCTGTATGTAAGTGCCATAATCTCATGTTCAATTAATCAAATGAGAAACTGCCACCAAACCACAGACAGAATATCCCCATATCAGCAACATTCTGAAAATCTGAAACTGTTATTAACAATAAAACCGCTGCACCCAGCCGTTAACAGTAAAGCTTTCTAAACAAACTGTATCAGCAACGTTTTGCAATGTGATAATGCAAGAAATTTGAGTTGTAAATTCAAGATTTTTGCACGAGAACTGTGACTTGACTGTGATTTCTGCTTTTTGAACTGCTGAAACATGTATTTCCAAGAAAATGTTCTTTAGAATGTCTTAAGAAACCAGCCATTACATGATGGCCATTGGAGACCCAGCCAGAGTTTCTATTCACAATGAAAGGAAAATAATTAGTTCTGATTTATAATGTAAACAATTCTGATTTGTAATTTTTTTTGTTCGTGTTTTTGTTTTTTTATGAATTTATTCACTGCCTGTGTTTTGTTTTTGACGGCTATATTTTAATGTATTTGCACTTCTGTTTAAACTATTATTTATCATTTCTTTGTCTAGTGAAGTGGTATGTAGAGCTGGTCATTTCATTATCATGGTGGTTCTGTTGCTTGGAATTGTGATAACTAATAAAGGGACCAAAATGTTGAACAGCCGCTGTCCTTAACCACTGCAGTTCTGTTTATTCATGACAAGCATCAGTGTCCACAGCTCTGCATCTGTACATCTTTACAGTCCTACACACTGGAGGTATATCAAATATAAACAAGTATACAGTCATTCTTAGTAAGACAAACTTCAACAATAACTCTACAGCTCTGCTTTTCTATGACAGACCATCAGTCTAGAAGGTTGTTTTGGAGAATGTTCTGAATAGGTTAGACTGTGTTCATTTTCTCTGTCCACATTCTGAAGCAGAAATCACATTGAAATGTTGGACAGTGAAGGTGTGCTTGAAGTATTGAAGCCTCAGACTGCAGCAGAGACTGATCTGAAGACTGCAGAACTTCCCTTCAGATTCCCAGACACAGAAACAACCCGTCTGTGCTGCTTTGATGTCAAATATATAAACCAGCTGAGGATTTCTGATGGAAATCAGCTTAACTTTATAGTTTTAAGAAGCAGTTCTTATTTCTATTGCCAACAATTCTTATTTTTATTACCAAGCAGTTTTTAAGATGGAATATACCATACATACCATAGTTTGCTCAATATATAGTTCAGTTCTGTATTAGTATTGTATTAGTAACACAGCTGTTTAGTAGCTCAAATAATGTAGTTTTTCTAGTAAACTACAATTTGCTAGTGTCGCAAAAAACATCTACAAGTACTGAGTTTCTGTTGTAGTGCACACGAGTGAAGTAAACAGCTACAGAGACTGACCACCAAGTCCATCTTGACATCTTGTACACAAGCCGCGGTACTCAAAAGATTAGCGCTGGCTAATTTAAAAGACACAATTTCACAATTTCAGAAGTACTTTTTCTCTTTTTTGTAAGGCTGGTTTTTCCTGAAAATGGAGTGGAAAAGAACCTGTGAATAGCCGCGTTGAGAAGCTGAAATCTTAATAAAAACATTGTGCTGTTAGTCTGTTTTCTGGATTTATAGGAGAAACGTCTTGAGTCGGTCTATGCATCTTCTGCTGAGGATCAGTCGTTATATCTCATGTGCCGTTTCACACCTGCTACACAGCAATTACGCTTCAGGTTCTGGAAAAGCTTCATTCGTACAAGTGGAGGAAAAACGATTCATCTTGAAAAGAAAAGCCTCTTTCAACACAACTGTGGCGTGTTAGCGCTACATGTAAACCATAATTTCACAGCACCCAGACAAACAAGCACTTTTCATTCATAGTAAAGCAGCAGTTCACAAAAAACAGAATATGTAACACTGAGATTTATAATGAAAATGGTGAATTTACCCCAAAAGAAGTCGAGAAAGGTCTGCTTTCTGTCTGCTAGCATAAAAACATTCATGCTTCTGAGAGATTTCTAAAATACAGACACTTGTGAATCGTCTAATAGAATTAAACAATTCAGCTTTAGCAAAAATGTTGCTTGGAAAAAAACTGTTATTTCATCAGATTACATGCTGCTCTTGTTTAGAAGCCTGTCCTCTGTTTGACCATAACAGTGACTATAAAAATAAATCCTCAACACCATCTACAGTACAGCGTATCTTGTTAAACTAATTCTCCCTTTTTACTTCACAGCCCACAAATTCCCCCAAAATGAACAAACAAAGTGTTGTAGAGATTTAATCTAATTTCAAGCGAACTCTCCTATTTTGAAAACTACAAAAGAGGCCCTTACTTATTCAGGGCTGAAGCCATGGGCCATTCTGTTTGGTGGTTCTGTGATGATGCTACTGTAGCTTCACTGCTAGAAGGTTCTGTTGGTCCAGTATGCTGCAGCGATAACTTCATAGTGTCTGTCAGTCAGTTCTGTCAGCCAGGGGCCGATTCTCACACAACTACAAAATTATTAATCCTCTCTTGAAGCAAGGCCATTGCAAGGCAGGTCAGCGCTGATGAATTATTAACACTGTTTATAAACATTATTATTTTACACCTGTGGTATATGTGAGCAACCCGTGGAGAAACTCTCTTCAGGTTTCACTCAGAGAAAAGCAAACTCAAGGTTGTCAGATGATCTGACCGTGCAGCCGTCTGATTGGTTACAAGTATTTACTTTGAAAGGTCAAGAAAAAATGAAGAAATTGTTGCTTTGATCCCATAGAAAATCGCCTGAGAACAATTTGTGTTTGGGTGCGTTGTGTTGCTTTAATTATAGATTACAGGCATGAAAAGACGATGAAAGATATAAATGTAATAACAAATGAGTGGACCTTTATCAACATGACAGTGTGTCAGTAATTATTTGAGCATGTACGCATATGTGTGTGGATGTGGGTGACTGCAACTGTACTACAAAGTACAAAAGCCTGAACGTGTATATAGTGAAGATCTTTTTTATTTTTAGTGGCAATGCAAACCACAAAGTGTGCGGTGTTAATGTGTATGAACCTTATTTGGTAATAAAGCCCCTACAAGTGAGCAAAAAAATAAAACCTCATTGTGGAAATGTGCTTAAAGGAAAAAATAGTTCAAAAACACTGTATTGTCTTTCCTGGAAGGTTTATATGTACTGTCGCTAAGAAGATAAACTTATTTGTGCATCTGTTTGACTTCTGTTTTATTGACATGACATGATGTCATCAGACAGGGACAGATCAGACTGGCACACACTGTATTCTGATCCTGTCCTGCTGACTGATGGCTATGACAGATCTCTGTATTAACACTGAACTGCAGGCTGTTGATGTCTGATGTTGATGTTAGTTTGATCAGATCGGCCGTATGCTTGCCTACAGCTGTATGATACACGAAAGAGGACGTACACTGAAGTTTCAAAATAACCTGAACACAGTGAAGGACAGTACGATCTGAGAAGCAATTGTAAAATAAGACGGTTGTTATTATTATTCATTAGCATAAACCCCAATGATACTGTAAAAACTACAGTTTTGTAGTAGATTTTCATCACTAATTAAGACACAAACTGTAACAATTTTTCATCTCTTTCACATTTGTTTTTTGAAACAAATGTGAAATTGAAAAATCAAAAAATGCAATTTAGGAATTATGTCAGTCATGAGACAGAATTTATCAGACCGCCTGTGAAATGAATTTATAAACGACAATCTGTTCAGAATCATTTCTGAGACAATTTGAGTCTTTTCCTCTAAAAATCTCTTAACGTCAATCTTTTGAAATCAATTCTAAATCCGGACTCGCAACTAGGAATCACACATCCACCGGGAATTCCGAATTTAATTGGTCAAGGTTATCCATCTGGCACATAACGGCAACATTACACAGGACAGCACAAGATGGCTAGCAATTTGGGTCAAGTACAGAGATTTTCTCCCCCTC
Source organism: Chromobotia macracanthus (assembly GCA_036877525.1). Classification (NCBI taxonomy): domain Eukaryota; kingdom Metazoa; phylum Chordata; class Actinopteri; order Cypriniformes; family Botiidae; genus Chromobotia; species Chromobotia macracanthus. Next base: position 17,304,928 of record JAZGTH010000001.1, read on the forward strand.
GCCGACCTTGAAATCACTGAAAGCGGTCGGAGAGACGAGAGGTGCCCTGTCTGTCAGGCTTCTGGTGTTGGCGGCACTTTCTGGCAGTGAGTCAGGGAGGTTTGGAGAGACTCGGAGGTGGGCGGAGTGGGACAGAAGGGGGCTGTGGGCCCTGCAGATGGTGACTGATTCTGATACATGTGGAGGTCAGCCAACGGATTTCATAAACGGCTCCTGACTCACAGGGGCCACGTGGAGAGCAGGGAGGGAGGAACATCACAGTGTCAGTCTTCATTGACTCTTGAGAGTGAGGGACTGGGGCGGGAAGGGCCATGAGGGAAATACAAGAGGTGGAAGGGTGTGTATGGTGGAGCAAACAACTTGGAAATGGCACAAAACAACAGCAAACAAACAAACAACGCATACCAAAATAGAAAGAGAAAACAGTAGCCACTAATTTAACCAGAGCTGAACAGAAGAACTTCAATCTTTGAACTTTTTCATTCTTTTCTGAAAGTCTAGCTGAGCTGTATTACTTTAACATTAATAAAATATTTTGTTTTGAGCTCAATTTGTTGTTGTTATTGTTATTGTTCATCATTATTACTTTTTGTCTTTATTTTGCTTTATTTCAATCTTAAGGTGGTCATATAAAAGCATAACAACATACAGCAACAAAATAAAGACAAAAACAATAACAACCAAACAAAACACAACAACAAATTAGACAGAGATAAAAGATGGACTTTTAGCAAGATCACAGAGGCATTTAAAGGTTAACAGAATTAACAAGAACTAACGCTTCAGTAGCACAATTTTTTAAAGTGCATCAACACTGAAGAGCAGATCAGATCAGAGCAGAGCATGGGTGATGGTGAGATGTTAAACTGGGGTGAGGACTGAATGGAGACAGTCACTGAAGGTGGTACTGGCCAATGTTCTTGTAACCAGCTCATTGGAGGACAAATATGATGTTGATAATGTGGAAGCTTCTGGGTAACACCACCTCTACTTGAACCCACATTAAACACATTACAACAGACATAACAGCTGGACCAGGTCTGCTGGCCAATCACATGTCTGGGTTTCATACGGCACTTATCCGATCTGTCTATATCAGGCGGCTGAGATCACTTCAAACAGCACAGCCCAGATTCTCTGTAATGGTTTCATTTCACACTACATTTCTGTCATTATTTGCTATTCCTCCAACAGGGGCAATCACAGGGGTTAGATGACGAGAAGCACAATGTAATTTTGCAAAATTGCCACACGGTTCCTAATACAGCTACTCTGGTCCACTGTATAAGGGACACCATTGTGTAAGTATACACACATTACGTGCAGACCGCGGCCGGCTTTTCACACTCCTAATAAAAGCTGACAAGAGCAACATTTTGGTCCTGTTGTATAAGGTCACTGTGATAATGGTTATGCAACACAATAATTGCATGTGCCACAAGACAGCAATTTTCTTTGAACGCAATCTTTTGTGATTAATTCTAAGTCGCTCAAGTCATCCGTGAAGGTCATCGTGGATACCGGTCATGATGCATCTCCTGTATTTAGGCAACAATTTTGCCTGACGTGGTCATTTCCAGAGTAATTGCTTCTCGAAGACGACCACGCTAATTTAATTGTGTATATATGGCTTGTTTTATGTTTGCTGCTGGACACTGCCCACCCGATGATGAAACGCTTTTAATAAAGATGTTAAGAATTTAAAGTTTAAAACTATAATTTGCTCCATCACAAAAATCATTAATTGTTTTTAGAATTTCATACACATACAAAAGATGCAATATTCTACAAATCATTTATTTTTTAATTTGCTGTAATGCATTAAAAGAGCCACTTCACGTTCAACTCCATGAAACATGAACTCATACACTTTCAATGGAAAATAATCAGATCCAATTAGCAATCCAACTTTATTTATAAAACACAATAAAACAACTGTTGACATAGTGCTGTACACAGTTCTCAAATAAGTCCACAAATTTGAAACATTTCAGGATTGTGACATAATGTTGAAGCCCAGCACCAACACAACACTGGCCATCATTCAAGTGACGGTTCCCTTATTCGGCCCCAGGCTCTCCCACATTGGCCCCTGGCCACCAGCCCCACCTAACTGTCAAGTGGTGCCAATTCTTACATTTGGCGCTTGAGGAGTGTTAATTTTGGCCCCTGTTGTTTGGGTCTCTTTGTGTAGATTGAGACAGTGGCACAGTAAGTGCTCCCCTGATGTCTTCTTCCATATAAATCTGAACTATGAAGTTTAATATGACCAAACTCGATGATGCATGAACTCGAGGTAAGAGCCCAATCTCCTGAGAAGGGACATATGACTATCTCTCCTCCTGTTCTGAGCACTGCAATTTCTCACACCTCTTCTCAGCATCACACGTCGCTGCTCTTGAAAAATGACCAGCGTTCTCCATCGAGATTTCTGCCCTGCTGGACCGGGAGCGTCTTGCTGCTCAGATGTCATTTAAAGCTGCCAGACGATGATGTTTTTTGAGGGCCGGGTTTCATCAGAGTGTCATTGGGTAGCCGAGGTTGCCGCCACCCGCCGTCCTCGGTGACTTCATCAAAGCGGGTCAGGAAACGAGCGACGCCCCCTCCGCAGCACCGCGGACACCTCAGTGGTACAAGTAATAAGAAAATATTAAAGGGAATTGAATCATGGGCCTCTCCTGCTGCATTTGTTATTGCTTTCCGTGTGGCGGGATGAAATTGTGAAAGTTATAAATATGAGGGAGCAGCAGTGAAGATCTGGAGGAGGGGAAGTCCTTCAGACACACACAAAAAAGACCGGTAGAGTCTGATGAGTCAGGGGCTCTGTCAGGGTTGGAAAGTAACAAAAAATATTGTCACAACTAACATACATTTTTCATATTATTTATGTTTTTAAAAAAACATGAAGCCGTTCTTTGCTGGAGCTCGTTGCTGTGGGAGTTGCTAGCAAGCATTCTGGCCGCTGGATGCTGTAATATTGGTGGGCCCATCGCTTCAGAAAACTTGATTATGTATGAGAGGTCTTATTAATTTGACAGTCTTCCAGCTGCTTACAATTCTGTAAGTGGAAGTGTTTGAATTTAAACTGCATCTGTGTATAATATCACAATGTGAATGATCATCAATGCATGAATCAGACTTTACAACGCTGACATGATCTCTGACACAGTTCTATAACTTTGACAAATATATAACATTCTTTGTGATATTTCTGCATGTGGACAGAGAGAAATCATTCACAATAACATGAACTTCTCCATCTTCTTACTTGACTACAGTATCTTACAGGAGATGTTTGAAGTTGTATTTAGTGTAAATTTAGTCATTCGACTTAAATTTCTCATTTAGACCCTGTCTTAAAAATGCTTTGATTAAAAAACAATCATATCTAGTTATGCTGAAAATGCTCTCTTAAATAGTTTATTGTAATGTAGTTAACTACTGTTTAACTACTGTTAAAGTCTTGCTGCTTTAAATTATGATTAGCTTGGGAAGACAGTTAAAACACCAGCGTTATTTCTACGGCTTTAAGAAAGAACCAAAGACCTGCCACATAATTTAGACTGTAATTGTAACTGCAAGGTTTTAAATAATAAATGTCCGACAGAACTGACTTGAGTGAGGCTGCATGAAAACATGAATTCTGTCAGACACTACGAGAAAACTTTATATCCTTGAGAGAACAGATGCGATGAGCTCATGTGTTTTTAATGAAATGGGCAACACTCACTTTTTTTGTAGCATTCGAATGATTATTTTATAATCGTAAATGTCTTGAACTTTTCTGCTCATAACAAAATATTTAGTAACTCTCTCGAGTACCAGCCACTGACCAGTCAGATACTAGTCTAGACGAACTAGTATAGATGAACTAGTATAGATGAACTAGTATAGATGAACTAGTATAGACGAACATGATTATTCAGCATCAGAACACACACACCGCTGTTTTTAATGTGAAGAATCTAAAGCAGATTGCTGGTGTGCACTGATGTATAGACAAACAGCTATCATTTGTCGCCAGCGTATTTCTTATTTATATGATAACAAGTTTCATTAGTATTCTGTAAAAACAGCAGCTGAAAGCTTCAGTGATTGAATGCATTTGTGAGAAGGAACTCCGTCCATGGAGAATCGTTTTAGATGCAATTTGCGAGATTACACAGTTATTGAGGTGTTGGAACTCAATTGTTGAACACTTTGTATGAAGCATTCTGAGAGATGTAAACACACAGACTCTTTGGGATTGTGCCGGTTATAGTTTCTGGGAGATTTATGCTCCATTGCTTAAATGAAATGGTTTAACTGTTTACTTTTGTTCCTAAATGAACTTCAAACAGATATGAGTCTGTGGTTACAGTTTTACACTGTACTAAAACATCAGTAGAAGCTGCAAACTGAAAAATTGTTTAAAATGATGTACCTTTTAATGAGAAGGCTCCAGTCACATCAGTGGGTTAAGTTTTCATTATACATGAGGTGGGCTGTCTTCTAAATGTGGCCACTATGGCATTCGTATCATGAGAGTGTGGAGCTAAGAAGAGAGGACAAGAAACAAGGATACACAATTAAGAAATGCAAAACACTTGGACTCCAAATGAGAAAGTCATAGAAGAAAACCTCACACAAGTTTTTCTCTGAATATCACAACATTTAGAAAAGAGACACCCTGTCCTCAGCAAATCCTGAGGTTAAAAATTAAATCCTAGAATTAAATTCTAGGTCTAACCAGCAACATGTAGAAAACTATTACAAAATAGATTTGGCTTGGCCTCAGGCCACAGGACCTGATTTAAATACATTACATGACAGTCAGTGTATCTGTTTGTTCCCTGGATCTCAAACCCAGAACACTGGTGTTGCAAGCACCACACGCCTCCAACTGAGCTACAGTAAAAGACCCTTGAAGGCAACTCTACATCAAAGACTCGTAAGCATGTCCGGATGACCCCTAATAAACCTCAACAGCATCAGCTCCAGAGGTCCACGGACGTTGCTCTGCTTTGTCTGAATTTCTGCTTGCTCAGCTTCGGCAGTTCTCATCTTCTATTCCTCCTCTCAAATCCTCTGAACCTCCTCAACTCTTGTGTATGGATGGCCTGGCAGTCACGATCAAACACAGCAGGTTGTGCTTCCCTTTGAAACAACGTAATACTGAACTGAGAAGAGAGATCTGACAGGACGTGTGTCGGCGAGAGCCCATTAAAGATAAATGAGAAATGCTGATGGCATAGCTGGGCTGACAGCTCCAATATCAGCCTGGAAAAAGGCTGGTGACTCTTCTGATCCTCACCATTAGACAACGCTCACAAAGGCAGGAACCCTCAGTCGCGCACATCACCTGGATTTAATTGCAGGTGCAATCGTTAATCTGTCAGAATGAACATTGTGCTTAACTACTCAACGGCCTTTGGAGGATGTAATGTTTCAGAGAACAACGATTCTGCTGGAGCAGCTGAGCTCCACAGATACGATGGATAAAAATGAGTCATGCAAGACCTTAGATAAGCAGAAGAGACCTTGAAAAGAATACATTTAATGCTCTATAAATCTACAACGTTTTCAGAGATTACAGAAATACTGGGATAAACAAATAAAACAAAAGACAGGCAAATTTGGCACAGGCTGTGTGACATGCATTTAAAACATACATGCATTTTAAAGGTTTTTTGTCCTTTATCATTCTATTATATAGCACTGTGGGGAGATAGGAACTCCTATATAGTGAGAAAGAGGACAAAAACCGGGTCGCCCTATGCACTATTACACCACCGCCCAGTCCACCAGGCAATTGGGGCATTTTTCTGTTCTTACCAAAAACAGTATTTGTACTGTGTGAAGCCACACATGTATGTCTATTGTAAAATAAAACCTATGTCCTTAAGTTTAGCCAGAATTAGCAATAAATAATAAAATAATAAACAGATATTTCCTGATTATTCACGTAAGTCCTGTAACAAGAGTACAAGCTCTTCCTCTCACTGCTCAAAACTGCAGATACTCTCTACTTCCACTGTGAGAACAATACTGTAACGTGCTTTAAAAAGCAAACAAATAAACAAAAAGAACAGTGACAGTCATAATTATTGTCTGTGGTTATCAACATTCAGCCACACATGTTGTCAACAGAGCTTAACTTGTACTGCAGCAGGAAGATTTTGTCCACTTGTTTAAATCGGGTTTGAAAATGTAGCAAATTCTTCCCAGATTGTGCCAAAAACGTCTTTGTTTCACTTGAAAGCAACACAACGGGCTTTACTTGGATTAAGAAGTTCTCTGGTGTCGCGCCTCTCTCTCCTGCCAGTGTGCTTGGCACGAGTTGCATCTACAGCAAATGAGTAAACGCATTTCCGGAGTGCAACAGAAATGTGGCCTAGAGGTTCTTCTGAAGGAGACTTGACTTCATTTCACAACATAATGAGACAATCTGGAATTCTGCAGCAGTAATGATGATGTAGCAGGGGGTTTACTCACTGTTCACAGGTTATATCCAGTAATCATATGCATCCACCTAAAGTATCTGTATGTTGAAAAGTATGTGTATGTTTTGTAAATGAACGAACATTTACAAAATGTATTAAAAATAATAAACGTTGTCTGTAGTGCATTGTCAGTTTGGTATGTAAAATGCATGCAGGGTTTAGCTGATGTCGGTGGGCATATCTACAAGAAAAATGCCACAGATTTAGTCAGATGTTTTGGGGCACGTCCACTCTACAAGAATGACCTCACTTCACTTTCTGCCTGTACTGTATATTAACATCTTTTTGATGCTATTTCCTTTTCCCCTCAAATAAACCATCAGGGCTGATCTCACAATATTTTCTGTTCTCTATTCTGGCTGGTTCAGTGTCTCTGCTCTCATATGTCCAATTACCTTCTGAAAACCAAACGTCTCTCAGAAACCCCAGCCCAGCTGCTCCAGAGCGGTTACTCAAGGACAAAGAGATCAGAGGGCTTCGCCTAAAATTCAGTTTTAAATATTAAAGAAACTCATTTGTCACATATCTATTCACATCTGCTGTATGACTTCTTATTACTGCATTTATTTGCTAAGCTTGTATTATGTCAAATTCCTGTGCTAAGCCTGTTCTGAACACAGTTAGCACTGAAAGCTATTATCACACTCTAGGCCAAAACATTAGCAAATGTTGCTTACACATGGTTGCATGGACGTTATCTTGAGTAATGCAATGTTAGCTATGAAACATTTTAGTCCACAGTCTTCGGAAATAAACGAATGCAGGCCCGGCTAATGAAGCACACGCGGCACGCAGAAGGTGCTCTCCCACAGAGGAAATTGAAAATTGATTTTGTGGTGAACGACTGTAAATGAGCTGAGAGGAAAAAGGGGAGCACAATTTCCTCTCCCTGCAATAAAAGCCGCGCTCGCTTGGGTTTTATTTCATTTTTAAACCACAAATCTTGTTAAACCTCGATGCCTTTTTAATACTGTGATATCAGCATTTGTTTTACAAACAAAAAGACAATCAGGGTATCCAATTCAGGTTACAATCTCACTTTATTTTGCTTTATTCCCTCATACTGTATATTGTTTTTCTCACTCCAGCCGAGAATCTAAATGACCAGAAACCTCTAAAACCAATTTATCTGATAATGATGCACTGCTTCAGAAAGATACAGTCTTATTGCTGAAGATCAGAGTGTATTTCTGTGCTACTGTCTGAACATACATGACTCCAGCCATGTGATACAGTACAAACCTACAAACAAATCATGGTATATAGACAATGACAATGATTTTACCATCTGATACAACACTGAACCATGACACTACCACAGTACACAGTAACATAGAAAAAATGCACAAAAACTGCAAAACAAAAATGAGTGATTTTTTTTAACCAAACGAAACGAGCAGAAACTCTATGCCATCTTTTTAGAATAATTTGACATTCAATAATGTGTAAGTGTTTTTTAATGAATCATACAGTATGATCAGACAGCTATTTCATTTCATTGTCAACGATTTTATTTTTTAAGTTGATTCTGGTTAACACCATCTGTGCTCGCTTTCAAATAAGAGTCTGTTTTTCTAAATGCAATTTTTAAAATGTCATTTAGGAAAGCACAGTTTTTCTGTTGGCCACAGCACATTCACTAACTAACCCCTCGACCGTAAAACTGAGTTAAAATTAAAATTCTTCACTCAAAGAGAGTTAAGTGATCCGTCGCGCACGGCTGAAATATAATTTTGGTGCTGTAATTAGCTGAATTCGTCATATGAAGTTTGAGCTTTGCCACGATGTGACCCCAAATTAAACTCTAATGTTCAGACGTGCCGAAAGGTTGAGCTGCACAACTGTCAAAAGTCTCTGCATTCACTGAATTTGTGATTAAATAAAAACAAATAACTAATTATTAACATATTAGTTTTATCCAACTTTATACACACATATATAGGGGGCCATAATTATCCACTACCTAACAAGAATATTCTGTATATTCTGTAATGCTATTTTTCTGCAACCCAGATAACACAGACTGTTCTCAGAACACTGGCTAATGTTTTCTAAAAGTACTCGCAATGTTATCAAAATGTTATTGCAGTGATGTTAGTAACGTTTTTAACAGGATATATCATATCAAAATTGTTAGTTTTAAGTTGTTTTAAGAATGTTTTAAAAAGCTTTAAAGAATTAAAAACAGTAACATTCTCATAACCAAACCGTAATGTTAATACAAAGTCTAAAAAAATTGAAATTCTGAAAATAATATTTTTAACATTTTTAAGTTTTATTATCTAATGGCAATGTTAGGGAAATGTGCTTACAACTCTTCTAAAATTGTTAGCTGGAAATTTAGGCATTGACCTCCGCTGACCTAGAGTTTAGGATGCTGACCTGCTAAAGTTTACAGGTTACTGAACAGCACTCAACATCACAATTCAGCCAAACTACTGCAGGAGACATGATAACATGCATCTTCAAAACAAGTAACCGTAACTACACAAAACAGCCCTTATCACATGACCAAACTTATCAAAATGTGTCACTAACCATTAGAAGATATGAAGGAGAGACAGGAGATGGTTAAGACAGTCAAAGAAGAGTTTGGTTAGTCTGATCTTCTACTTTGCACTCAGCAGAGCATCTCTGAAGGTGATTTATTTGGGTGTTAATCTGGTTTGGCAGCAGTTGTGTGAGTATGTGCTATTTACAGGCTAGAGAAGTGGCCCTGCAACCTGCTACACAGCTGTACACCAGAGATAGGAGCTTTAAACACACACATACACACACACACACACACTGGCTGACAGACAGGCACACACGTGTACTGATGAGTTCTCCATCATATGATGCAGGACAGGTCGTTCTGTTGTTTATAAGATCGAAGCGTCTTCAGGTGAAGGTAATTTCCTGTCTGTTTTGATTGGTGATGTAGCGGCACAAGAGTAAATAAGACATCTTGTGGTGTTGTGCTCTTTTAGCTTAATGTCAGAGATATCCAGTCAGATGGACGCGTGTGGGCGTGTGTATGTGTGATGATGTTTCAACACGAATTAGGTTCACGCCCGTCATTCCGAATAATGGATGTAAAAAATGGGACCTCTGAAAAATAGCATCTAAAAATCGAATAAAGGAACATGTGTGATTGCAAGAACACGACTTCTGTAGTGAAATCTTATCCGAAAGATATCTGATTCTTAAAGCAAAACTTTAAAAAGCAAGAGCCTCAAGAAACAGCCTCCCCTTCATCTCCATTTATGAAATTACAGAGATGTTATTTAGATTTTTTTACCTTTAGAGTTTTTCATTAAAATGACAAACACTTGCATACTCTGTTTAATAAGGCATGAAGATTTGGGCTGAGGCTGACGCTTAGATGTGAGAAACAGTCGACAGACAATGACACAGTAAGAGATGAGTGTGAAGAGTGTTATAGTTTTATGAAGTTGCTACTCTATCAGTGAATGACAGGCATCAAACCACGCCTGCAAAACCAGCCGCGAATCAACCAGCAGATGACAATGTATCTGATTTTAAACAGACATGCAGAGAAAGAGGAAAATGTTACTTGATTTGTGCATTTCTGAAGAATGTATGCATTCTTCTGAGTGGATGTTTTGAGTGTCTCTATATTCTTACTGTATGTCAGTATTTGTTGTTTTTCTTTTATTATTAATTCAAAAGAATTTCAGGAGAAACCTTTATGAAATTTAGGCATGAATACTTTAATGAAACAAAACTGAGAAGTCAATAAAGCCTGGTGAGCTACAAACAAGCAATCTCTGAGCAATACCGTTTTTTTCTCTGGACTTTCTTGTTTCTGTTTCCACCATCTCTCCAGCTGTCGGCCCTCCATTACCTCAGACACACATCTCGTCTGAGCTCTATCAGCAGCAGCAGCAGTCTTGTATCGTGAGATTGAATGTTTGCTGCTAAGTCTAACCGCCCCTGAGAAAAGTCAACTGATAAATGGAGGAAGAGAAGAAGAGATGGAGGTCGACAGGTTTCAGCAGCTGATAAAGTGAAAGTGAGTCAGGAGACATCAGACCAAACATCTTTCAGAGGCTCTTTGCTTAAGCTCTGACCAGGGGGGTTGTTTCTGGTCTTAAAGCTGTGTTTTAACAGCTGTTCTTTACATTGAGTTTAAGAAGCCTTCTTCTGTATGATGGAGGAATAGTGAAGGTTTGTGTACAAACCTTAAAGGAAATTAAACATATTACTGCACGTGCTGCTTAGTGTGTGTAGTTATGTTGTATGCCAATTAATCACCAGCCAAAATCGAATGATCATAACAGCCCTGGTAATACATGACACATTTTACTGCAGCTTTCTATATGGCTGTCATGATGTAGCACAACTTTGTGTAGCTGGCTAGAAAATTGAACGTTCAATAATTCACTATTTGTTCCACGAACGACCTCACCATCAAGTATGTGATATTTCCCCCTTAAATTACTTATAAATAATAACTTCATTGACTGAGCAAAGGGCAAGAATTCTTTCACTGTTATTTTATTCCATCACTTTCATTGAGATGAAGAAAATATCAGAACTACATCAGATCTGGACCATGAGGATGGTAGGTGAATTCTCTCGATGGATGAGGCCATGACAGATTCAGTCACTGACAGAAACTGAGTGATATATTCACCATCACACTTTTTAGGGTAAAAATCAAGCATAATGACATACTGCTTTGCTCAAATCGCAGTTTGGGGTTTGTTTAAATCACATTGACAAATCCCAAAGACCCAATACGGGGACTAGAATACCATAGTAACCCCTTAGCAACCACCAAGAGCACCCTAACACTCAGAACACTGTAACAACTCCATAGCAACACTCTAACAACCACCCACAACACTCCTGGAGTTTTGCACAGACAAGCATCACTCTCATTTTTCTTCCATAAAAATGACAATCTTTAGTTCTGAGTTTCTGGAACTTTTCTGGATTGTAAACAGATCCGCTTTAGGACCGGCAGAACAAAGAGTGATTTCAGCATGTCTGTTAAGAACCTGTTGTTTGTGAAAGTGTGCTGTTACACACAGCTAATCTTCACCACTCCTTTATCATGCAGATGTGGCAGTGGGGGGATTTGATTCCGACCGGCGCTTGCGACAAAACCCCAAGAACAAACGAAGAAAAGGATGAGACGAGTGGAAACCGCATTTTATGCTTTTCTCCTGCAGAGAGCCGAGTTCTTAAAGGAGCAGAAACAGTTTACTGCAGCACAGGACAGAAGAAAACACCTGCTGCGAAAGAGCAAACTAGAGCGACACAGAGAAAAATCTGAGTTCATGAAGAACAATAAAACAACACTCAAAACGTCCATCATCTTCAGACGCTTTAACTCCTGCGGAACAGCTTTAGAACAAACAGCAAAACTATGTAATGTCCTGCCGTAATTGTGAGATTTGCATCATAAACAGCCCATGCAGTGAAAATCTCCTTTACAGAAACTGCTTCAAATGTCTCTTTTAAAGAAACAGTCCACCTGAAAACAAAATGTCGTCCAAACCTGTACAACACAAACTTTCGGGAAGCCACATAAATCATAGTAATAGTAACCCATCCATAAATCCATCCATAAATCATAGTAATAGTAATCCATCCATAAATCCATCCATAAATCATAGTAATAGTAATCATCCATAAATCCATCCATAAATCATAGTATAAGTAATCCATACAATTTGTGTTCTACATGCAGTTATGATTCCAGAGAGCTGGACAGCATTAGTTACTATACTATATTAGTTACTATCTGCTTCATGTTCGACAGAAGAAAAACACTCGTACAGGTTTATAATAATATGAGGGTGAGTTCAGTATAATGACAGTGAAGCTAAACCTTCTCTTGAACTGTTCTCAGTAATCTTTAGCTCCTTTTCATGTTTATCATCTGAATCATCTTCAATCTTATTTTAAATATAATCTCATACATGGTGACTCATCTGATTTTGTTTCCATCTAAATAATAATTGACAAAAGTAACATTCTCTCAAAGCAGATTCTTCTTCTGTCTGATTCATGTCATTCATCAAAACAGAGAGAGAGAGAGAGAGAGAGAGCATTTAAACACAATACAGCAGATACAAATAAAGGAAATACACAGTCAATCAAATACAGCAGTCTAGTTCAGAGTCTGTCTCTAGTACAGTACTGATAAATCCAGTTTATTTGTAAATAATCCAGTATTTTATAATCCAGTATCCAGTTTATTTGTAAATAATCCAGTATTTTATAATCCAGTATCCAGTTTATTTGTAAATAAAGGAGATCAAGGCTTGTGTTTGGATGCTGCTTGTTTTGTAATCAGGGAACTGATCAGTTATCAGCTTTAGAGTTTGTCTACTGGAAAGTGTGAATTAGTTTTGCTTGAGGTCACAACCTTGTCATGCTGTTCAGATCATGATTCTGTATCATATACAGCAGTTACATACTACTCATACTTAATAATGCCTCCAGACTATTCATTAGTATAAAGCAAGCATATTATGCACAGTATCGCAATTATGACAATGTTTATAATGTTGTATATTTTATATTGTTATTACATGTTATTTTAAGAAAACTAGGAGAGCGCTACACTAATGTTCCACTCCAAACAGACTTGGAAACAAAACTGAGCAGTTGTAATAAACTGACTTCATTCTACTTCCCAGAACACAGTGTTTACAACATGCATTTTTGCCCACAAAATTGGATTAAAAACAATAACTTTGCATGCTGGTGTGTACTGTGGAAAACACGTTTTGTACCGCTGTATATATTTTTATTTAGCCTGCTGGGCAAACACTGTCTGTTTGTGCAGGGTCAGTGGGTCAAATCAGAGGCCTGTACAGAATTTACAACACCTGCATATGTAACTACCCACTGCCCAGCAACAGTGTGCACACGTGTGTCATGTATGTGGACAGACATGTTTCTGCAACAGCAATGAAAGTGTGTTGATATTGTAATTATCCGCAGATAAATCTTCAGACAAACATCTCTGTGCGTCAGACAAACCGTGTGTACAAAGAGTTGTTTAGAATGGGAAAAATCTTTATTAGTAAAAGTTTTCATTTTGACTTTCCTAAGGATAAGGAATAAAGAATGAAGGACGGTAGCTAACTACAGATCAAACCTCTAAAAGATCACCAAATACAGCAACAGACACTTTAGCACAAAAGAGCGCGTTAGCACAGTGTGTGTGTGTGTGAGGCTGCATGGGAGGGCTCTGTCTGACAGACGGTAGGATAGAACGAAACGGACAAGGGCAAACAGAGGAGAGCGAGACAGCTTTACTGCTCTTTGAAAATCACTCATCTGCCATCTCAAGGGTGTGTGTGTGTGTATGAGAGCTTTCCATCCATAACATTCTCATTTCCCAGCCACCTCCAACTGACACACTGCCAGATTTACGACCACGGTCCTGACAGTAACAAACACACGATGGCATAATGATATGAGCACGGACGCATGTTTGAGACATAACCCACAGCATTTATATCATGTTATCTCGTGTTCTGCTGCTCGGAGTTCATTTGTGTTGACAGAAAACAATAAACAGAAAGTTGAGAATCCACTTACAGTGAACATATTTCGCTGTAACCACACAAATGTATTATTAAAGGGGCAGTTTACATAAAAATGAAAATTCTGTCAACATTTACTCACTGTCATGTTTGCAAAAGGAAAAATAATGACTCACTTATTCACTTTTTCCATACAATGAAAGTGAATGGGGACTGGAGCGCAGCAGCCTCAGTCCCCATTCACTTCCACTGTTTGTTTTCACTTCATATGTTTAAAGACACAAGGGTAATTGATGACAGAATTTTCTTCTTTGGGGGTTAAATTGTTCCTTTAATTTTCTAAAGAACTCAGTCAAGCTGTCTGTACTGCCCGATAAAGACTTGCTTAACACGTGCAGCTTTACTTTCTAGGTCACTGGGTCTAAGCGCCAAAAACAGTCGTGCATTGACAACACACTGTGAATTAAACTAGAGCACTGGTCAGAGGATCCTAATGCAACACACTTAAAAGATTAACTATCCTTTTAGGTACTTAAAAAACCTTTGTGACACTGAAAAAAAACTGAAAACCTCTTTAGTTTATCGCCTGACAATAACCGGATGCTGCGTTAAAGAAGATTATGTGTTATAACGTCAGACAACTGTAAATAACAGCAGGGATTTGAGCCCTTTTTAGAACAAAGACACTTTGTGTGTTTGCCGGTCTTAAATCTGAAATGCCGTTTAAGGGATCATCTCTGTTTTATGAGGAAATGAGTATTAAACAATAAAGCCGTCTGAAGTGTCTTATGTAAGAAATGATACATTTACCCACGAGTGCTGTTGAATCTGTGACATTTGCAGAAAGCTTTGTGCATGCTGGTCAACAAGATTGTCTTATTAAAACATAGCATTAACTTATTAAAAAAAAAGAGAGAGATGCTCTGTATCTAAACGTAACAGTGCCCATTTGTGTGAACAGACAGGATTAAACGTCCAGATTTTACCCAAATGATCCTGAGTTTGTACAAACTGGCCCCAAAACAGTATTGTGACACTTCCGTCACACAAAGGATTTCATGAATGCCGTAACATTAGACAGGAAAAATTTAGCCAAGTAACATTTATATTTAAAGATAATTAAAGCATACTTTTCAGAGAAAATAAAATAAGTGAAAGCAGTTTTATTGGTGAGTTATATGAAATGAATAGATACATTGTTGAAAATGTAGGCCAGAATTATTACATTATTAAATTAAGACCATTATATAATAATTTATATAATTATTACATTTTTAAGACCTTTACAATATTATTATAGTCACTTTGCATGGACACTTGCATACATGTGTACACTTGAGAGAAGTTATGTAATAAAAATAATGAAAAGCAAAGCCAGTTCTAATAAAAGCATGTTTGTTTGTCTGTGCTGAGTGCGTAGACAAATACTGGGCACTGTACAGACACCAGGTTCATAACTGATTAAAATGTAACTCAGGATTTTTTCATACCAGTCTGACCTGGTTTATGCTCATCAGGGCTGGTCAACCAGCTCTTAAAGGGGCAGTACATACATCAGCATCACAATGAGTTTGTTTGAATTGATGTACCTGAGTAATTACAGCCGTTCATTAACAGGCAGTGTAGAAAAACTCTTCATCTGGCCGGCAGTCAGAGGGAAAGTCAATGATATTAATGACTTTACCTGCAGAGCGACTGAGAGAATAACAACACGACTGATGTGAGCTGCTAAAGTGTCTCGCTGCATTATTTATGTACAGTACTGTGCAAAAGTCTTAGGCACATTAGTATTTTCATAGCCAAAAATGGTTTTAAGCAAGTTATTTATATATTTTGTTGTAGTGTCAGTAGGAATTACAAGATTACATTTCCAAACATTCTTTTTTCCATTAATTGTAATAATCCAGTGAGATTTTTGTATGCACATGGAGACGGACAACAGCCAGTGCTCCACATAGAGGCAGGTTTCTTCAAGTGTTTTAAAGTCGGAGATGCTGCCACAATTCTTCTGGATTTAGTCGTTCTCAGTTTTTCGGTTGGTTTATAATGTAATCACAGACAGACTCTAAGATTGTGAGATCTGATCTATCTGTGGAGCACTGGCTGTTGTCAGTCTCCATGTGCATACAAAAAAATCTCACTGGATTATTACAATAACACTGAATTATTACAATGACACTACAATAAAAGATATAAATAACTTGCTAAAAACCATTTTTGGCTATGAAAATACTAATGTGCCTAAGACTTTTGCACAGTACTGTATATATATATATATACACATACATACAAATCCCACCTGCCCAAATTATATCATAAAAATAATTATTTTGTACATAATGACATTTTATAATGTTTGAATGTTGTGCTTCATGCATGTTTACAACATTAAAAAAACAAACATTTCAGCTGAGAGCTACTGTATTATTTTGCTCCACTCTGAATCTGTCTTTCTGCTCTCTGTATTTGTTGATGTGTGTGCTTCATTTGCAATCAAAGGAAGACCATGTCAAACACAGTTCTTCGGTGAAATACATCAAGAGCAGGAGAAAGTCTTGACAAAGACAAAGTGATTCTCACAATAAATATTCAGACACACACAAAAAGGCTGCACCACAGTATACATTCATACTAATCATGAATATCTAATCTATTTATAATCTAAGTAAATACACCGTGTCTCTGAACGTATATATGTTTGAAATATGAACAGAAGTGAAGGACATCAGTCCGCTATGTATGTGTGTGTGTGCGATTATGATTCATCTGTGATATGAATGTTCAGTTGCTGATTCTTCTAGATTTTTTCCAGTTCTCTCTGTTCATTTCAGGTTTGGCCTTTAGAAGTTCAATATCTCCATGAGCATTTTCATAATTACACATTAAAGGTAAAGTATGTCATTTTTTTCTGTTACGATGTTTCAGCATATAGCACGTGAATATGCAGAAACTATGGTACAGTATGTAAGCCAGTCACAGGTTGACTTTCTGACAGCTGTAAAGACTGACTAAAAATTTTACTGTTTGTTAAAACGGTCCAACATGTTCTCAACCTGTTTACTTCTGTAACGTGACGTTTTTAATTAAAAAATAAATGTGTGCAGACACAACTGAATTGTAAACTGAAGGTCAGGGTTAAAAACAGCATTTGATGATGTCAGCCAAAATGGAAAGTCATTTCAGTCAAAGATTTCACATCATGATGAAACATTGCACCAGTTCTACAAGTTTATGTTGAGTTGGTGAATTTTGGGCAGCATGACCCTTGAGTTAAAATAAAAACATTACTATTTAGGTTTATATTTAAATTATTTGCTGGTAAATTATTATGGTAAATTATTTTCATCATTTTTATATATATATATATATATATATATATATATATATATATATATATATAAAATGAAGTAGTAACAGAGCTGAAATTATGATTTGGTTTGATTAGTTAGTGTTAACAGGTCGTTCTGTGGATTTATAATTATTACTCTACTAAACAAACTGCCACGTCTTTCACAGCGATGCAGTTTAGGACTAATGGCTAATTTAAGATAATTAAAGCTAACATTCCTCCTCACATGCAACCATAGACTGACCATACAAAATAATTAGAAGGTGAAATAAAAAGAAAACCAGCTGTCTTTATTTCCTCCATATGTTCTTCTCTCATCTACTCTGTAAGTCCTGCAGTATTGTGGTTATCGAAGAATAATTGGGTTTTTGAGGAAGTCTGGAAGAGATCCATGTACACAGACATGGTGCCACAGATGTGAATGAGACCAAAATGGACGCTCATAAATCTATTGTTAAAACGTGTTACGAACAAGTGTGTTTTCTCACTCCTCATGAGGCTCAGATGAGCAACAGCCCATTATCCTCCAATTCTCACAGTAATGTGAACCCAACCAATCAGCACGCTGCACCTGTAACCCCGTACATTCCAGAACATCTGTCATTGTCTCCGCTCGTCTGTCTCCACCACGCCGGTCCAGAATATTCAGAGTAATAAAAAATGATGACAGAAACGGTGTTAAGAAATGAGGTGAGACAGAGAGAAAGAGAGCGAGAGACGGATGACAGAATAACAAGAGGAATAATATCCTGGAGGGGAAATAAAGAGGGAAGGAAAACTAGAATTGATCGAGACTTGAGCAGACGGATGGGAAGGAGAAAGTGAGAATGAAAAATGACACAGCAGCTCTGAGGCACTTTCCATGTGGCAAATCACACAGTAACAAAACCCTATTAGTATAACTCAACTAGCAGCCTTCATTAACTACTGGCAGGACAAGTCTTGCTAATGATGATTTAGGGCTTATGGAAAGGGCTTTTGACTCATAAAAATGGCCATTTGCAGCCCCTCGCGCACATTCCCTAAAATCTTAAAACTGTGAAGACCCCATGAAATCAGAACTGGAGTTTTATGGTTTTTAATCCATGCCTGTTAGCTCTGAGGCCATCTATACACTAGTGTGCTCCTAAATGTTTACAATGCACTTTAAACCCTTGTACACATTGTACACACGTACAGTTTTCCTCTTTCTGGAAGCAAGAAGGAGTAAAGAAATATAAAAGGTACAGAAAGAAGATAGCAATGAGCTAAGAAAAGAGGAGAGTGGCAACATTTTATATTACAGTACCTACAACACATTCTGAGTGTAAACTAATTTACACCCAAATGTATTTAAGTAGATGCACATCTCTTAAATGTAATTTGTAATTTGAAATTTAACAGTGCGGAAGGATATGCACCAAAGTTTAAAGGTTAGTGGTTTGTGAAAATGCCAAACAATAGTCTGTCTTGGTGAAAACTGTTATTTAATTACAACAGCCATTACAATGTGAAACTACAAGCAGCTCCACTATAACAATCTACAGAAGAATATATGAAGTAGATGTTCATTAGGATAACTCTGAAATGATATAGCTGCTCATATCAGACAGGAAATGACCCTGTCCATTTTCTTTCTTCATTCATATCTTCCAGCGGCACGCTAGAGCTCATTTACTAAATGAGCATTCACCTCACTCTCTTGGTAAATGTCAAATATGCTAAGACATGATACAGACATTAGGGTTTAATCAAACAAAATCTGCAGCGTCAGTCAATAATGAACTGTAATGAAACTGCCAAACACATAGCAGTGAAGTAGCCAGTGGAACAATTAAATTAAAGGGACGGTACACCCCAAAATAAGAAGTTCTATTTACACTCATCCTCATTTGTCTGTGGAAGGTACAGGTTTTATTAGTACAGCAGAAGTCAGTGGTGACTGATGAATGGTCTGCTATTGAGTTTCACAGGAAATGCATTTAAAACAACATCAAAAGTGACTAAATGATTGACAGTTTTTATTTTTGCTTACATTTTCGAGAGCAGGTGGAACAATGGCAGTGCTGAAAGAAGCTGCAGGTAAAGCAGGTTATAAATCTACTACTGCAGCTGATTCTCCCTCTACACACCTGTGTGTGTGTGTGTGTGCGTTTGTGTGTGTGTGTATGTGCGTGTGTTGTGTGTGTGTGTGTGTTGTGTGTGTGTGTGTGTGTGTGTGTTTTGTGTTTGTGTGTTGTGTCTGTGTTTTTTTTTTTCGTGTTTTTTTTGTGTTTTTTTGTGTGTGTGTTTGTGTGTGTCGTGTGTGTTTGTGTGTGTGTGTGTGTGTGTGTGTGTGTGTGTGTTTTTAGACAGAGCATTAGGGCGTGTGCAGCACCAATAGACTGTGAGATCGAGAAAATCAACACTGCCAGTGACTATAAACACAGACAGTCAATGCAAATGATGCTCCAGACAGTGTTAAACAAGCTAACAGATAAAATACAACCTTACACATGCATAATGATGATTCTGTACAAACAGGCATTTTCATTACATTTTGAATACTTCTGTTGCCTTATTTGACTACTTGATCTTGAAAAAGGATTTCAACTGAAAACAATTTGATTGCTCTGGAATAGATCCAATTGTGACTATGAACAAACTTCAGGTGCATTTTGGTGTGATGTGTGCTGGATGTAATCTCAAAATGAATTACACTGGTCATCAGACTGTCACTCTGTTGCTGTGGCGGACATGCGCTCCCGTTTCCATGACAACAAAATAAAAAACATCCATGGAAAGTAGAATTTCTCTGATTCTAACACTTTAATATTTGTTTAAGTCGTCTTAGTGTTTCACTCTAAATTCATAAAACAGTCACAAGTTAAAAAATGGACTAAAAACAGCCGCTTTAACCTTTAGAACTGATTTAAGAGACAATAAAACAAGCGATTTCTACATGTTACTACTGTAAATCTGTTTATATCTGAGTGCCGCCAGCAGCTTTTCAGTGGATCTCTTCAGGAGAGCAGACAGTCTGTCTCCCACTTTCATTACATCTACAGGAATCAGAAACACAAGCTTCACAGAGCACAAGAGGGACAGAGAGAGTAAATTGTGTCGAGTATCCACACTGAAGTGCAGTGTCTCTGATCAATGATCCTCTATAAAACCTCTTTCTGAGCTCTGAAGGGGCTGCTAATTGATTCTGAGATGAGGATCTGTTTGGTTATTGATCTCAGTTAATCTCTACAGAGGAAACTTCCTTCTTCACAGTGTTAGTAATTAGAGACCATGTTAAAGAGCTCATCGAATGTGCTTTTTCCTAAATTTTACTATTTAACTGATACAGATATTGGAGGGATAACAGCCCATAGAAAAGAAAAATACAAATAAGATCTCAGAAAGATATGTGAATAAATGTCATCTGAGACCTGTAAGTATATCTTCTGCATCTCAGATTTTTCTCCCGAGACATGTAATCTCACGTCTCACGACAGTTTCAGAATTCACCTTAGTCTTACTGTGTGAACACACATTAATGTGTTTCTGTTTTCATTTCTCCTATCATATTTTATGAGAATAACGCTTTAGATATGATATAATAAAAGTGTCCTAGACATTAATAGAAGAACTTCTAGAGAACTTTGAGAGAACTTTTAGAGAACATTGGCAAACATTCTGAGAATGTTTCCTGTTAGTACAGTGTACTGTGAATTAAACAGGCATTAATGTGTCTAACATGCCACACTTAAGATTTGTGGGCTTCGATCAAATTTTACGGAACCCACAGAAGCAATGATTATAAAGCTCACCAGCTCTGAATTAGCCCAAAGACTCCAGCAGGACCAGTAATTTCTTTCATTCCATTGGCTAAAACGTGATCGATATTAAAGGCCTGATAATTATCAACACCCTCGTTTGTTTCAACAGACCCGAGCGGGAGAAACTCACATTCACGGAAATAACGCACGCACCGGCGTTCTACTCTACTGCTTTCTCATTAAAACAATCTCCACTAACAGAGGTCTCCAGGCAACCAGGCATGTTCTCACAGACCTTTCGTGTTCATTTCAGCCATTATTTATATATTTCATTCAGACGGAGTGGGACCATCTATTCTGCTGGAAGTCTTGGGAGTGTGAAACTGAAACTCATTAGCGGCTGCCACTGGAAGAGTGTAATTGCAACTGGCAGCACAAACAATTTAAATAGTTAATGTTCAACAATACGTCCGAGCTTCTGATTGCAAATGGCAAACAACCTTTAATATGAGAATAAACCGAGACCAAATGAGCAGACATATGAGACTGATAGGAAAGACCACAGCTAACAAACTTTAGGTCCTAAGAATGTTTCCATTAAGCAACAAAAATGTTAAAAACATTTT
Source organism: Chromobotia macracanthus (assembly GCA_036877525.1). NCBI lineage: Eukaryota > Metazoa > Chordata > Actinopteri > Cypriniformes > Botiidae > Chromobotia > Chromobotia macracanthus. Next base: position 17,326,621 of record JAZGTH010000001.1, read on the forward strand.
TTACGTTAATGTTAAAAACATGAAGTTCTAGCAACGTTCAAAATGTCCAGTTCTGTACTTTTTTTAAAATGTTCCACTAATTTCTGAGAGAACTTTGAAAGAACTTTTAAAGAACGTTAACTGGGACCATCTTATACCAGACAAGGATATGAGAATCTATTTTCTTATGAGGACAAATTTACTACTACATACAGTGAATGAATTTACAAATCATTATCCTTTATATAAACTATCACAGACAACTAATACACAGTAAATCCAATGAAAAAAAGAAACACAAGAAATGTGTATTTTTATGCATCTGACAGACATTTTTATCCAAAGCAACTTGACTAAACGGTGTTTACGCTATGCATTCAGGAGTACAAAACACCAGAAATTCACAAAAACAGCTCAGCTGTCTCTATCTTTAATGCCGTTCTTGGAAGCAGCTTTCTGTGGTGCTTTGTTTATGTGTGTACTTGAGTATTGTGCCCCAGAGAACAGAAGAAAACTGAGATTAAGGGCCAGGTACAAAGATAAGGACAACAAAACTAGCAAACCTTTAGCTCAGGTTTATCTGACCACCTTCCTCAATTGCCCGGTTAGAGGGTCTTCAAACAAGAGGGGAGACAGAAATCAAATGATTGGGATAAAGCAGATTCTTAAAACGCATTAGGGATTCTGTTCTTTTTGATCATCCTCTGTTCGTTTAGTTAGCATTGGCAGTTTGTAAAAGGGATTACACTTGGTGTCAGATGAAACGAAGTAGATAAACTCGTACAAAATGCTGGTCATTAGAGGAGAATTACCAGGGACAGATAACAGAATTATATTAATGAGATTTTTGGTCTGGAGTCTGGGGTAATAAACATATCTCTCTCTTTCTTACATGCGATAGCAGGAAAGGGTTCGGCCATGCTATCAGCTTATTGGTGTTTAGAGAAATGGGGAGTGGCCAACTCGATGGAAGAAAAAACACAAATGAGTTTTTGCAAAGGAGCAACAAGAGAGCACATAGAGACTTCTATTGAAATCGTCTACATTTTATATATTTCTTCTAAGGCTCAAGTAGTCTCAAATGTTTCTCCAGAGTTTCAGAAGAGATTTCTTCAATGTCACAAACTGGGTGCAGTTATCAAAGCCTGAAAAAGTAATTCATACAGTCCCAATACAGTATTCACTGCTCTATAAGCATTAGACTCTATACATTATGTATCTAAATACACATCTACATATAATAAACAACAGCAATATGCATTACCATAGTCTCATATACATAAAGATACATAATAAATCCAAGTGTACTTACTGCATATAAAACTATACATCACGTGCAGAAATGATAAACTATAATGTTTAATTCATTTAACATGCTCAAAACTACAATATTTATTGTATAATTAGAGTAATAAAAATGTCAGTCACTCAACACACTCCTAAATGTTTATTTTAGCCAATTGTCATCTGGTACTGAGGCGGTACACAGTGTCTAATGAGACCCCTGTAAAGCGATATGAATGTAAACTGAGTATACATATTCACTACAGCCGACAATATCACTCAGACTGAGTGAAAACACACTTAGCAGACCACTATGAGGAATGTGAACTCAGCCATTTCTCATCAATTTCTCCCAAAATCAAATGATCTTTTCTCTACAGTGTGCTAACCACATTCATTAAAAATGTATATACTTGTACGGTATCTTAATCATTTTCTTAATTCATTTTGCAGCATAGGCATTTTAATAACAACATACCTCAGGTACTTTAGAATATTAATAGTTCTCAGTTATGTTTTGTTTGAGTTATGAATAAGTAACCTTGACAATACAATGTTCTGGGTCATAAATACAAGGAGAGATGAACCATAGATAGATGATTAAACAGAAAATACTCTGTTTCTCTGCTTCATATCTATGTCTAATTTCACAAACTCTGTGCTCATAAATCATCTCAGTTTTCTTGTTTTATAGTGCACTTTTCAGTTTTCTAGTGCACTTAACAGTGGTCTGTCTGTTTTTGCCCTTGGCCCATCTCTGCCACTGCACTCTGTAAATTGCATTCTATTCATGAATCTTGCAGACCTCTTTATTTTGCCCTTTAATTCTATTCAAGTTAATATGACTCCATCTATTCATTTGACCATTTCTCAATCCTTTTGTTGGCAAAAAAGAAAAACATTCCTAAAAGCATTGGCTCTTGAACAAAGCTTTACCCAGAATGCAGTGCTTTGTGCAGAAATTGTTTTTATATATTTGCTTGAAGTATATTAAATAAAGCACAAATCTTTATTCATTTCAATTGAGTCTCTCTTAGGCTGTGCGCAGTCTTCAGCATTGTTTGGCTGTTTTTTGGCCGTCATTGCATTTTGAAGACTATCGCTCAACTTTTAAAGAACGAAGAGAAAGGAATAATTAGAAGGATGAACCATGTTTAGTGTGCTGGATGGGAAAGTTAAAATGTCTGATTTGAAGTACAAATCGAGCAGTAATAGCTTTGTGGATCAGTCCAACAGATAATGATGAAATTGTGATAATGAGACAATTTGCAGCTCAGCTAAATGATAAAAGTCTAGTGAGCTGCAGAAGATTTGGGCTTTCAATCCGCAGGCCATTATAAATGCCAAATGAGTGGTTTAGTAAACTGAGGGCTTCAATCAGTGACGATCGATGTTGTGAGATGTTTTGCACTTTACAAATCACACAGCTTGTCGTTACTCTGCAATTTCAGGGTGATTTTTACGCAGGGCCTGTTTACTGTCATTTTAATGAAAGGGTGGGCGGATGGAGGGGCGGGCAGGTTGGAATTGAAAGGAATGGAAAAGATGATGTGTTTTCTAAATGTTTTTACATGCTGCATGCAGGCTCCAAAATTAATGCTCTCCAAGCAATGAATGAGTACAAACTGGCTTTGGTGAGTTAATAAAACCACTAACTGGTTACTGGCTAGTATGATAGTGGTCACCCATCCATACCATTTTCTTAATTCTATTGCCACATATTGCAAAAAGATAAATGTGGATCTATTTCATTATGATAATGATTGTGATTGTCTCGGCTCATGCGTTTCATTGATGCAGCAGTTGCCTCATTACCTGTTCAATAACTGTATTATCTGTGAGCACCAGGAACTTTGACTCGCTCGCCTGTCATTAACAAATGACAACAGCAAAACAGCAAACACACCACAGTCTGTTGTGTCTGTAATGAGGTTCATTTCTATCATCTAAGGCTACACAACACGAGACGCATGTATTCTTTTACAAACAGATAAATGGCTGTCCTCGTGATTTGCTCTTTCATTATCCTTCATTTTTCTTCCACCCGCAGTGTGTGAGGTCTCCAGCTACCAGGTGGAGCCAATCTCATTAGTAAATGTGAGCCAATGAAAAGCCCCTCTGACTTATTAGGTTTAATTACTGTCTCTTTAATCCAAACAGACATGCTGGTGTTGGATGGGCTGCTCTGAACAGGACGTCAGGCGGTCTGACAAAATGAATTCAGAAGCTCAAGGTGGATCCTGTTCCCCTGACAGCTCAGAATGTGAAGTGAGACAGAAAACAACAAGAAGAGATAAAGAGAGATTGATCAGACACAATGTGATGCCGGTGTGTGTTTACAGCGCTTAATATGAAAAGAGTACAAGCCCGTGTTCCATTAACTTTTGCTCAAATCAAAAGAAGCACAAATCAAATGGGTTTTGTTGGGACATAGCAACCATTAAAACTGAGACATGTCCCACCCACAAACACTCTACGACTTTCAGGTCGTATTTCTCACCGTAGGGGTGGATAAAAACATCAACATTTTATTTATTCTGTACCAGCAATGGTTGGTGAAGGTGACACCTTGCTAATCAGACAGCGAACGCTTGCATCTCTCAGGTTAATTAAAAACGGATACAGTAATAGCCTGAGGCAGGTACATTAGAACGTCATTAATCTGAAGTGACAAAGTGTAAAGTTCTATGATACTGAGTGACACTTCTGCTTCAGGCCAAAACCTGCCCTGAGACTCTCAAATTACCGTCTGGTGAACAACACAAATACAAGGTGTTCCCCTTCTGTGAAAAATACTAAATAACTTTTAGTGTGCTAATTTACAATATGGAAACGGCAATATAAGTGCTGTATTTTCTGTTTAAAACACTGCAGACGACAGTAAATATGAGCCAGACCTTTCTGGAAATGTGAATGTTTGCAAGTGCATTGTTACGCAGTTTCTACGGATGTTCTTATAGTTAATAAAAACATGAATGGTTTCTAGAGTGTTCAGATACGTAACACTACAGAAAATAAAACCTAACAAACACAATTTAAAGACACACTGCAGAAAACAAGCTCCATATCTGCTTTCAGATCTGAGCTCTCTCAATCAAAACCTTCAAACATGTTGTGTTCTTCTTCACTGTTATAATGTTTATATCAGGAGCTCATCTCAGATGTACATGTCAATCGACAAACAAATGCGACAAAAACGTCCACACTTCCCCCTCGTTCCACAAGTAATTACTATAAACAAGCTGCTCCTGAACATGCTGTGAAATAAGGTAATATTGACTGTTCATCTATATGCTCCACGACCTCTGACCCATTTACAGTCATTAATTAGAAAGCGGTGTGTGGGCTGCACATTAGTCTAAAATTATTGATTTCACCCTGTCTCAGAAACAGCAATCCGTATGAAAACTGTCACACAGAATGCTGCAGCACACAAAATAAATGTAAATAACATTTTCTTGAGGTCAGTGTCGGGTGAAACTGCAACTGGCTGGATCAGGTTTTAACAGTATCACAAAACTGAAGACATGAGAAAGCGGATACGAACATTTAAACAGGTAAAAAAATCTTCCATTACAAAAGTTCATTTAAAAACATCTCTTTGTGTTTTTGTATGTGCGTGCTCATCTATGAATAATAATGTAGGATAATTGTCTGTGTGTGTAAGAGAGAGAGAAGATCTAATAACTTTCGTCACCCACCAGGATCAAACACTTTCTCAAATCCTCCAACACAAAAATCAATCAGCCGGCCTGATCTCAAATATGTCTGATAGCTGCCTGCTTACAAATGGACAGGCAGAAAACTAGCCAACAGTGTATATATATATATCACTAAAGGGAAAATAAAGTGTGATCCTGCTTCTATGAAATATGCAATCAATAACTGCTGCTGACGGAGACCAAAGAAAGTAAACTAAATCAGTTTCATCCAGATTAGACATTAATCTTTCATCTTAAAAAATCTCGATGTGTGATTTCATGTCTTTTGACATCCACTCCAACAAATCTGAACAAAGGATGTGAGTTCCACAATTCCCAGATTACGTCCTCTGTACATTAGCTGCTGGATTTTCAAAACTGGCACATGCTTTGATGTACAGTAATCCCTCGACACAGTGAAAATTAATAGGGAAAAGAAGCCACGGGTCTCCTCGTTTAATAATTGACATATAAAATGATGCTTAATTATTTTATCAATTACATTCAATTGATTCCATTAGATGTTCCAACAGCAGAAAGACTGTAACAGGGTGGAAATTAATATATAATCAGAATCAATGTAATAACTTTTAATTGGTATGCTAATTACTTCTGCAAATTGATTGTTTCATCCTAACGGATTTGAGGAAAGTGTTGCAGGCCTATAAACAACTTCATTACTGGTTGATCTACTGACACTTGTCAGCACTCTGAGGTTTGTGTGTGCCACTAGTTTATAAAGTTAAGGATTCACTTCTGACAGCTAAACTGTTTCCATTACACTGGTTAAAAGCCACGTCTCTCTGAAATGTCACATTTACATTATATACGTTTTTCTTAGTTAATGGCAGATTGCATCAGCGTGTATCCTAAAGCCACACGGTGCAAACATCTTTTATTTCTGTTGTTCAGTGCACACAATCCACCTCTGCTTGAATGTGTTTACACGCACAGCAGAACGGTACGCAGAATTTTACATTTTCTACACTGTTAGTGGTAATAGATTGTTAATATCTGTACGTAATCTTCCTTTCACTTTTAAAATGAAAACAGCACTTAAAATAGAATCTATTATATGATCTGTCAGATTAAACAGAGGTTATCATTCAACCTTTTATTGTGATTTATCTACGTGCAGAGGCAAAGCAGTTACCAACCCACAGTCTTAGGTCACAAAAATGAGGGTGGAGCTTATAGGATCAGTTTAGTAGGGGGAGGGGTTAGGAACTTATGAGCTCCACCCTAACTTCCTTCCTCAGGATGGTTCTGGAGACCTGCAGGTGGAAACATCTTTAATTTAGAAGAACAAGTGACATTTCCATCATACTTTCAATAAAAGAGTTGCAGTCTGCTCTGTCTGAATATGAGATCTTGTATTGTTCCTAGATTTGTTTGTACAGCTGTGTTGTGGATTATTAATGACAACCTCACAATACAACTGCAGCAAAAGCAGCGAAGCTTGTCAGTGTCAACTGACATGATGAATACAACACAGTTTACTGCTCACCTGCCCTGAATTACAGCACTGCCACGTCCAATGAAAGTGAGTCTGTGAGGAAAGTGTTCAGAGGTCGCTCTCTGAGTTCAGATAAAAACATAAAAACACTGTTCAAAACATCCACCATAACTCAACACTCATTTATATCGGTGTCCTGTATGTCCAAACCAAGGGAATTCTGGGCAATACTAGCCTTTGAAAAAGCTTTTCTTTATTATAAATGTTTAGCATGTAGCATATAACATCATTTTATACCAAAACTAGTTTACAGCCCTCTTTAAAAGCATAAGGTATGAGTTACAAATCTGAAGAAAATTGAGATCTTAAAAAAGGTGCTTATATTTAAAATCAATACTATGATTTGAGTCATAAAATGAACATACATGGATGTTTTGAACAAATGAATATCAATCTATCTCAGTGTTAGACGACATTGCTATAAATGTCTTATGTGATCACATATTTATTTTGATAAATGCATTTCAAATTCCATTTTAACTGCATGGATTTTCCTAACGACTCTTAAATCTGCCTCATCATACGACTCAGATCCCAAAACACAGCACACAGAACCAATCACTGAAATCCATCAATAAGAGAATATTAGAGCGATTATGAAAGTACACCACCAACCCCGAGCATTCACCTCGACCCACATCAGCCCCGTTAGTATCATGACTTCATCAGACGAGATTTCAGGGTGGAAACCTTGTTTAGATGATGGAGTGAAGTAATTATAGACCGCGCTGTCTTCGTTCCTCACAGGTGTTGGGACCAAATTATGGAGAATGAAAATAATTAATCCCTGTGAAGTCTAAAGAGGTACGGTGCGTTACCCGCTCATGAAGATAGATGAATATATCTAAATTCATTTAAACTGCAGGGCTGTTTCTGAGTATAATTATTGCTTTTACTGTATTTCAGATGTATAACACAGGTTTGGTATCAACATCGTGCATATACATACTGTATGCTAGAAAGTAAATTTTACCTTCTATTAATTAAAGGAAGGATACCAGCAGTTTAAAATGATACATTTTAGGTCTCATATTAATGAGGTAAACGCCATTCATTATTTTATAAAGTAAATAAAAATCTAACCAAATATAATGCACAGAACATACTGCTGAAACTGTATTTAACAACGTGGAAAAGGGAAAAAAGAAATGTGTTGTACTTTTGCTTGACGTGTCCACGACATTGGTCAGCAAACAGGAAGCTTCCCCAAAGTGAGAACAAACCAGAAATTGAGCTACTTAAGCAGAGCAGTGTTTAAAAAATGACAGTCAGTGTTTTACAGTGTTTGGGGCTGTCAGTCTGTGAATGGCTCACTTACAGTAAGTCTTTGCACATTTAAGCAGCTGTATTTCTTTTGGAATACAACACAAAAATGACTGCCTAACAGATATCAGTAAAACAGGTGTCCTGAGAAATCACACATCTCTAAATCCCTGCAGCGCAAACAGCACAAATAAATCTCACGTCAGCCTGTGTGTGCCAAACAAAAAACTTCTTACTGCCTGTCAGTCAAGTTGTCAAATGATTGAAAGCCAGTAAGTAATACAACAGTACAGATGAATAAAAACATGTTTTATGGCCAGTGAAATCATATTTGTTTTGGTTCTAAAGCATTTTAACATCATGTATCTCAGTGGAGGTTAATGTCATCTTTCATGCTTAACGGAGGTGAAATCTTCATTTTCTTTTCTCAGCTTTGACAGCTGCGATACAGAACTGTCTCATTTTGAAAGGTCTCTCATCAGTCTGCACAAAACGGCAGTCTGGGGCCAACGAGTCACTGTCTGCCGCGTCTATAACAGGATTCAAACAGTCTGTTAGCCAGTGATCTGTCAGTCTGCAGAACTGCAGCGCGTCAGGTCTGGATGCTGCTTCACATATCTTAATGTAACTTTTAGCAATGGGTTTTGTGAGACAGGGTCTGAAAGTGTTAAATTGTGTTTCAGAATGTTCAGACATTTCGTACAATGAAACGTTTGTTTTACATCATTTCATTTTGCTTCTGCCTTTTGTTCTGCTTTTACTGCTCAGGGGATGTATTGCGCAGAGATTGCATTTTCATAATGTATTCTTGGATGTTTCCCCTAAAATTTCTTAAGTGAAATAAAAACACACACAAGGGACGATTGTTGACATAGCGAGAGTACAGAACTTCAAAATCAATGTAGATAGCTCAGACTGTTTTCTGTTGGAATAATTAGCTATAAAATGTGTATAATATTAAAATCTCTGACTGTTGATTACACGCTGGTGTCTTGGTAATCTGAGACATTACAATTTTCATATGAAACTCTAGAGGAGATCCTGTAATCTTTTCTCAGGAGATATTTTACATTTCAGAGTAATTTCTGAAAACAATTAAAATTCTCAATTCACTCACCAATTAATCTCATTACTGTCAGGGAGAAAATATTGAGAAAATTAAGTCATTTTTCTTTCTCATTGATGGCTGATGAGACTTCATAGGGTTTCAAATTTGATCATTCAAATGTCCTAGTTTTCAGTAGAAAAATGGTTTTAATCTCATGAAACAGCAATTAAAAAAAAATCAAGACCCAAAAGGTTATGCCATCCTTATTGAAATAAACCTCACAGTGTCTGTTTATTGCAGAGAAAATTAAATAAGTTTAGAGATATCATTTTACACAACAACAAATACTTCCACACACTCCTGGATCTCCTCTACAGAGTTTCAAACCCATGAAGACAGCTTGACATTGGAGGTATGCCAAAGGTATTTGATTTCACCTTGATCATAAGTAATTTCTGTTTGTGTGTGGAGTTACTTTATGCCATTGTATAAGATATGAGCTTTGTTCATGTCCCCAAGCGATTCATTTTGCTCTTTGATTTACTTCTTGTGGCTGCACTTCCTCGTGTGTAATCAGTGAGGTCATGTGCCTCACACCCGCTCTCGGACGCATTAAACTTTCATTGTAGAGAATAAGTGTGTATGTGCGCAAGGGTGAATAAATCAACGCACACACCATCAGGAGAGCTTGTAAATCTCCGTTCTCTCACGACACATACACTCAGGTTCCGGCTACAGAATTATGGAAAGACAAATGGGAATTCTGGCTCCATTACTGAGGTAATTAAGGTCTGTGGGAGTTTTCTCACATGCACGGTTATTTATTCCTCCCAGCTCTGATACACTAACACACTGATGAGTGTCACTGGTGACCCTCACTGAGTGCACACACGTGTGTCTGTGTACAGGAGACCCAAATTTGTACACGGTGCGTTTCATCAGATTCGACAGGTCGCATTAATAAAACATTCCTTTTTTCCTCAAAATTTCTTTTTCATGTTTTTTTAGTTTCAGTGCTGTCCAGCTATTTCACAACCCTGAGGAAAATTATGAATATTTCACCAGCCAATATCTCAAACAGCGTGGCCCCTCACCCGACACAACGCACGCATGTTTACCCACAATGCAACTTAAAACTTGTGACTTCAAACGTTTGGACCCTTAGAACATTAGTGTATTAGCATATTCACCTTAGCATATTCAAAGCTTGATTTTTGCTCTCTCATTTATTTTGAAGGGGATGGGGAGTCACACACCTGTTTTTTTATTTTTTTGACACCAGCAAACACCAGCAAAATCAAATGTTAACTTGAAAAGAAAACTGCGTTTTACAAACAGAAACAGATGAATATATTTAAGATAAATGAAGAATTCAATTAAAAAGCTGTTCATGATTACTAGTGGGAGCCTATCATTTTTATTTAGCATGCAAGGATCATGGGTTCAAATCCCAAATGAATTCTGTATATCATTTAAAAAATGATTTCAACTGATCTTAAAGTCAATGATCTACCGAGGCTGCGACCTGATTGGTGAATTTCAGCTTTCAGTGTAACAGACACTTTCCTCCTCAATACATCATTATAAGGCTGATGCTACAGGATGAGGGAGTATATGACACTTTAACTGCGTATCATGTTGCTCAGATACGTTCCACAGCAGCTTATGTTCACTAAATGTTCTAATTTATACTTACCAGCCTTTACATCCATATTTCAATTAACACTGGTGATTAATCAATGTAACGGCCATATTGGAGGTAATGATGTGTGTGTGAGACAGGACGTGTTGAACAGGTGGTGTGACTGCTGAAACATGATTTAATCAGAGATGGATCACACACACACACACACAAATACACACTCTGAGGCTGTGTTCCAAACAGCACATTACTGCACTACTCATACTCATGTATACTGAGCATAGTATGTGAATGTGTATGCATTCATTTGCAGAAATGTAAAACTAAAAATAATCTATACTCTATTCTCCATTAAATACTCTATTCCACAATGCAATTCTAATGTAAACGCATATACAAGTAACTACTAATGTTATGTAAATACATATAATTTTTTATTCTAATGTAAATAAAAGTTAATTATAATTACAACTACAAAAAAACAAATGGATTCTGATTTTCAATTTAAGATTTAAACACTTTTGAAATCAAGTCCCCCTCAACACTGTTTCATTCCAGAAGCCGTTTCAGTCAGATTTGCATCACAATAGGGGAAAAAATAAGGCCACAACTTTAACATTCACCTTTTGATAAGCTTCTGGTCCACAAGACAAATGAAATCAAAGTTGGATGATAGTCAGGGAATTCTGTTGTCCTAACTGCTTCCAGCCTTTGCATGTCTTACTGAGAGCCAACCAGCACCTGTGCACCCCCGCTCATCTGTTACACAGCCAACACACACACAGAAACACAGTTACAAATGACAGTCAAAAGGTCAGCCACAAAGTGCTGCTGTACAATCAAAGCGCTGAAGAGCACCGAATCCTGACAGCTGAATTACAGGTCATGTGAGAATATTTAAATCAGGAGTATCTACAGTCTTCCCACGGGAAAGAAATCCCAAGAATCACTTTATAAATTGTTGCTCCCACCCAGCTAACGATTATGTTTCCCTAACATTTCCATTAATTAATTAAAATGAGTTATTATAATAAAATATAATCTATGCAAATATATAATCATAAAAATCTATAATAGAAAGGTTTATTTTGTGTTTAAAACGTCCAGTTTTTTAGATATTGTATTACTGTTAGTGTCTGGTTATAAAAACATTCTGTAGCGTTTTTAAAATGTTTCATTAACAACTTCAGAATAATGATTGTGATATATATTGTTACAAAATTTCTACTAACGTTACCGCAAGGACGTTTATAATAACTTTGAGAGAACATTAATCAATAATCGGAGACTGTTCCATGTTAGTTGGGCAGACACCAGCAAGACTGGACTGAACAGAGGGCAAAATCTCCTGCTTCTTTGGATTGACCCATGGCTTTGTGGTCATTGCATGCGCTCCAGGCACATTGAGCTCTGGTGCTCAAATGGGAGATGCAAGTTTAAACCCAATGCAAATTCCATTTGCACACTGTCTCTCGGTATCTCCATGATTTCTGTTTTGTTTTCTACTGTCTCTATAACATGAAAGGTAAAAAGCCCCAAAATTAATGAAGGTTTTTGAATCTGATTTACATTTACTAATGACCCTTTAAGTGTGATAAAATAAATAAGAAAATCCACTAAAACAGAAAGTGTTTCATTATTTCTTTCTCAGTTTGTATTTCTTCAGTGTGTCTAGCTCTCCAGAGTTTTCAACATGTTCTTGGCAAATATGTGTGTGTGTTAGTGCTTACTGAAGTGTCTGTCACATCAGCAGGGGGTCTGAGAGTCTGTTTGCAAGTAGATGACTGTACTGCACACACACACACACACACACACACACCATGGATGGAGCTGAAGTAAGGTGACAAAGATATGCATGTCGCTTCTAGAGTAAAGCAGAGTGACGCACTGGTCATGAAGAAGGTTCGAGAACATCTCTGTCAGTCTATACTGTGATTTTATTTTACCATTTCCAGGAATCTTTCCTCTTGGAAAACACAGTTTAGTGTTTAGTGAGAAAAAATGCGTTCTGAACACAGCTCAAATCAAAGCTGAAAAATTCTTATTCATTACAGACATTTCCATGACTTTAAAAAGTTCATGTTCATGACTTTTGCATAATTTAATATTTCCTGTTGCCTAAAACTTCCAAATATTCCAGGACCACTGGAACCCTGCAGATAATAAACTGAGGTGGTGATAAAACACCAGACTGCCTGCTGCTTATTAGTAAATCTATGTACACAAACATACAAGCTACTTAACAAAAAGTACAAAATATAATTTAAGAAAAATAGACAATTTTCAATAAAAACCGCTTAGTTTCAATAAATTATGTTTTCATATTTGGACATTTAAAACTGCAGTCCGTAACTTTTTCCTCTCTATCGCCATCTCTGTTTAAAACATAAAATTGCAGGTTATTTAATATACTTTTCATTATGTGTGTTAAAGTCAAGACAGCTCAAACTATAATTATCATTATTATAATCTTACTGTTGTGAATTGGGATACAGAGACAGTTTTAAACACTGATCTGTCATGTACTTACCCAATAACTGAGTTTTGTTTTTTCTATATAACAAAATATTAAGACAGGTGGCATTTATTTTAAAGCAAGAGCAGAATCATTTCAAACAATTTCCCAAATTAAGCTTTAAAATAAAGGAAATCATTTAAATATTTCAATAGATTTTAAAATGAAGACATAAATGCTCAGACACTGTTTAGTGTGTCAGCTGCACAGCAAGAAGGGCAGGAGTTGGAGTATGAGAGACTATGAGAATACCCTCTGATCCAGGCTGCTGTGCAGTGTACCTAAAGGGGTCAGCCTGCACTCAGAGACCCTAAACTGCCACTGAGGGATTTTGGAGGATTAGGATGTAACAACCTCACAATCCTTAAAATGACCTTGGATTAGTTTCCTTTGAGGTCTGTCTATGCAGTCACACAGCTCTAATGGAGCAGGTCTGAACTTCAAAGCCCTGCTGGATACCTGCTTTAAACAGATACAAATAATGAGTGATAAATGTCAGGGATTGTTAAAGATCACCATAATCTCCTCTCAGACTCTGAAAGAGCATGTGGAAAAGCTAAGCACCCTTCTGTACGGCCACATTTCCTCACTCCAGCGGAGCGAACGCGGTCATCCTGTGCTCTCAGGGGCGAAGGTTGGCCATTTTGCAGTTTATTTGATTTCCAAGTATTTATTCTGTCTCTCTCGCCCACTCCAGCTGTTCTGATGCGTGTCGGAGTCAGAGAGGCATTAGCCTTTCCAATCTGACAAATCCTAATTAAAGTCCCCTAAGCGTGCCACTTCACACCCTCCCTCTCTCTCTCTTTCTCTCTCTCTCTCTCGTTCTCTGTCTCTCTCACTGAATGGAGAGGGATTTATGGCAAGTCCCATCATACCAAAACTCTGTCACACTACTAATACAGCAGTCGGAGCAATCATCCGTCCTGAGAGAGAGAGAGAGAGCGAGAGCTGCATGGCCTGGGTCAATTCTGTTAAGCATTATGTTTTTATGTCCCCCATCAAATGTGTTCATATTTGGACCAAATATCACAAAAGACAGTAATCATATTAGTTTTCTTTTAGCACAACATCACAAATGATAAATAATTTCATTTCTTTGGTTTGAGTGAATTTGTGTCTGTCTCTGAGCACACTGATGTCTTAAATGAAATACAAGCAATTTATTAAGAAATATTGCAGGTGTTTCTTGCTGTTTTGCTTTTCAACAAAGCATGCTATACTGGCAATATCATTTACTTCTTTTTATTGGTCTTTATCTTTTATAATTTCTCCCCAGATTTATTTTCTACCATAATAGTGTTTTAACTTTCACTATAACTAACAAACAGCAGCAGTTCTTAATAACATTACCCTGCAGGAAGTCATACTATCAGGTGGGCAAACAGTGGCACAGGTGCTGCTTTCAGATCATGCCCCTGCAAGCATGCTGTCCCCGCTACAGAAATGCTTACTTTAATTACAACACAAACATATTTATTTTTTGAAAGGTTACAGAGCTCAAACGATACTGTATAACACAAATGACCCGCCCGGCAGGTTCCCCGACTCTTGGTTCACCAAGATACGAAAACATCTGAGTTCTTACTGCTTGTATGAAGAACACAGAAACCTAAATCCTGCAGGCCTGATGGGAAACTTTCCCTTCTGCCCGAAAAATCTGTTCAGTTCAAAGACAAGTTAAAAAAAAAGGCAGCACTCTGAAAATATGGGTGCATTTGCAAAACTCCAAAATCTAAATATATTTTCACTGTTCTGAAGTGCCATCTAAAGGTTAATGCACGTTTGTAGAATTATTGCCTGAAAATACTGATACAGGCCTCAAAAGCCTCTGGGGATGGAGTTATCAGCAGTTAAACAGAATCACTTTGTCTCCCCCTATGGAAACGACATGGAACTGCAGCCAAAGTAACCCATACTGGATATTAAACAATGTAACACAGAAACACATTTATAATCTAGACAAATCTCACTGATGGAGAATGACATCAGGTGATTATTTTTAAGCAGGTGTTGGATGTACAGAATAAAGGTAGATACTACAGGTGAGTAAGCTACACAGTCATTTTAATCAAATTTCAATATCCTTATTAAAATACACATTCAGAACACTAGGGCTATTTAATTTTCCAATATTCTAATTAGGATCCCCATCTCATTAGGTATGCACATATTTGCATATTAAATTAAACCTGAATTAGATGGTTGGTGGTTAGCTTATACATTTGAAGACCTATAATTTGGGATGTTTTTTAGAATCAGGAAACAGTGAAATGCCAAAATTGTTACATCCAAACAAAACCACTTTTGTACCTGCAGTACCTTCCCTTTACAGCTATAAACATATGCCAAGTCTGACATTATTAATGACTATATTTAGTTTCAGTGAATGGTCAGACATTTCTATTGCCAAAATAATAATGAGAGAGAAGTGGGAGACAGTCATAAAATGCTCTCTTCCTAAAAGCTCATGACTGCAGGTGAAAGAGAAGCTCCAAACAGCTTTAGAGACTAAAACACACATGCCCGAGACATAAACCCCTGAGCAGTGAGGATTCAGCTGTAGCTCAGTTGGTATGGCATTACACCAGCAGTGCAAAGGTTCTCAGATTCTCAGGAATTTAAAAAAATGTATAGCTTGAATGAACTGTAAGTCGCATTTGTGTCTGCCAAATGCATAAATGTGAATGCTAACGTAAATATAAATGAAAGTTTGCTGTGACTAAAGGCATGGCTGATAATTAACAAGGTTATATTAACCTTATATTAGTTTAAGATGTTCAGCAAAGATGGCCTACCAGGTCAAACCAGGTCCACAATTGGCAGTCTAGCCAATCAACTATCTAGACTAGCTAGGACCACATAATGACCATATAGGTTTAAGCAGCTAAGCTTTATCCATATTGGGTACACTTTAAACATTTTATTAACTATAAGTAACTTATAGTTAATAGTTAATACTTATAGTTAACTATAGTTAACTTATAGCAACTAGATGTTAACTAACTCTCATTAGAGTACTGGTAGACTGCTGGGCTAGGGTAAGAGTTAGTAGAATGTTAATATGACAGTAGTCACTAATATAGTCATTAATTAATGTCTGTTGAGGGACCATTAAAAATATCAGCAAATATTTAGCAAACAGACTAATACTCCAACGACTGCTAGTTGACTGCAGTTTTTTTATAGTTAGTAAATTATCTGAAGAGGACTATCAAAGTAAAGTGTTACCCAAGCTAGAAACTATGCAAAGCCAACCATCTGGTTTAGCTGTATTTTCTAAGCAAGAAACATTTTCCTCCTGAAGATTTTTTTGGTCGTCAGGAACTCCATTTCAGAAACTTCACTCAAGTTCTAATCTGAGATGGAAGTCACAGCTGGAAGAGTTCTCCGCAGGTTCCTCTCATATTTGATCTGATAATACACACATATCTCCAAACCACAGCCTTGACCTAAAGAAACCCTGCGAAAAACGTATAGACACGAGCTAACAAGTGTGTCTGAAAATGCGTGTAGGCATTCACATACTCTGAGGCATAAGGCGACGACAGCTTGGTGCGAAATGAGAGAAAGCAAAATACAAAGAGATGCACACAAATCCTTCTGAACAAACAATAATGCACAGCAAAAAATAAAAATAAATCACCCAGCATTTTGGCGGCTTTAAACAGAGCCATCTCTTTTGTCAAGTTTTTCCTCCTGTTCACACACACGATAATCTCGCAAAAGCTGTTTTCCAAAGCGAAGCGACACACTCCCCTTCTGAAAGACTGCCTAAATGAACCAAGCTCCATGTCTGAACCGTTTTAACTGCTCTGTCAAAGCACAGACAGACCCCCACCGGGCTCACTTTGCATATCTGAACTTTTCAGTGAGGGATGAGAAGCAGAAAACCTTAAGACAGCACTTTTAGAAGCCGGGTGAGAGTTTGTGGAGTTTTAATGTGTTATTATGATAACAGATAATAGCTGATGCTTTCCACTGCACTGTCACTTCATGCAAATAAAACTCTCTTTTTATTGCTGCTCTTTGGCTAAAGAAGCATCGCATTTGCTCTGAAGAAGAAAAACGCATACTGGCTTGCGGTGATAAATGAGGGCGTTTCCTCGCAACGGCACACAAAAAAGTCTGGAATAGTCTGAATTTACTATTATTCATTACATAGTGCAACAAATACTCCAACATCACAGCAGCCTGATGGAATCTTGTAAATATGCTTTTATTAATACAAAATTTGAAGTAGAATTATATTTGTATATTCGCTGAAGAAAATGTGCCTCCGCCTGTTGACATGCTGCCAACTTTTCTATTATTTTCTTTGTGGTCGCTAAGGTGTCCTGAGTAGTTGCTATGCAGTTGCTAGGTTATTGCTAGGTGGCTGCTGGGTAACAGATAAGGTGTTGCTAGGCATTTGGGTGTTTTAGGTAGTTGCTAGGGCATTGCTGTGTTATGGGTGGTAACCCCAAGTATGAGCGATAGTAAAAGTAACTAGGTAAAAATCTTCTTTACCAAATACCACCAATAAACCGTTAATAAACTAATAAATTGAGCCTGTAGGCCGCTGTGGGAACTGAACATGCTTTCTTAACACATATGCATTCAAACACACACAAATGGCTATCGTCCCCAAGAGTTCTCGGGCTTTGGAAAGCTCTCAGGCTTTGAGAATCCAGGAGGGATTTCATGCAGACCAATATAGGACGTTAAACAAGTTCATTCTCTTCCAGAACATTCTGTTGTTTCTCCCAGTCATGGCCATTCGGTTCAGAATAGACATTTTTTGTTGTTGGTTTGCAAGGAACAAATTACACACCCCAAAATGTACTAATTAAACATACCAGCTAACACAATTAGCAGCCACGCGAACGGAGCTCAAACACGCTGCTGTTGGATGAAGATCAGGACGCCGGACGCACATGATGTGTGTGAGTCCACGAGGGCCTTTTTCGAAGCTGAAAGCTCATTTCATTTCTCTGCTTCGCAAGAGATGACGGTGCCAAGAGACTCGGGCTGCTGGCAAAGCTGATGCCCACAGTTCAATGCCAAACAGACTTGCATGAGGGAATCTGTGACACACACAAAAACCACAGAGTGCCTGGACAATGAAATACATTGGTTAGTGTGCTGTGAGGACGAGACCTCTGTGTACCCATCAGCAACACCACATGCAGTGACACAACGGACGAGCGGAGAGAAAAAACACCTGTCATTAACTGAGGTTCAATGAGAGAGACAATTAAAGAGACATTGCCAACACAGTCATATTTACAAGAGTACAAGTAAATGTTACCCACAATGATGTCATTACCACTGAATAACAGGATCTGTGCTGACTTATGAGTAGCTTTTTCATGCTGATGCCACAAAAATACACATTAGGTGTGTAACTGAAATATTTCCTGTGTATCTGTTTACATAAGAAACAATTTTTCAGCAAGCTTTACTGCTGCTCTTCTTCAGTAGCACACGAAATGTGTGCAAACTCAACTGCACCGCATTCAAACTTATATTCAATACAATTTGGTTTGTATCCATTTGGTGTTAAGCTTCCCAGAAAATATTAAACATTTATCTGGCTTAATTATATATTTATAATCCAATTTCTGTAAAAATATATCTTAACTTTGCCAGTCTACGAGTGTAGAAAGTGTCATGGACCAACAGTGTTCAACATTGGGATACTATGCATAGAATACAACTACATTCTGCCAAATTAGTATTACGTACTATGTTCTGAACAAAGCCATTGACATCAATGGGAGGTAACCAATCAGGGTGGCCCTGTAGCCTGTGACATCATCAGTGAACACCTGCACTAAGTGATCACATCACCTAATCATGTTCTTGAGTAAATTATATCAGTTAGCACAGCGGCACACTGGATCCAGTCCAGCACTTTTCACTGCAGTAGGACTGTTTCAAATAAATGAGCCATCCAGAGGAATTAGCTGCTGTTGTGTTCTGCTCCACACCGTCTCTTTCATTCACTTCACTGGGGGAGAGGAGGACTAACATGAATGGAATGAATCTCTGGAAATGTTCACTGAAGACTGCAACTGGACTATTCTCTGTGTTTGCTCTCCAATCAGCCAGGAGACTGAGGGTTGGAGAAGCCACAGAAGATATTCAGGACGGCCTCCAGCCTCGAAGAAGGGTGAGCACCGCATACAGATTGCCAGCACCCTGAGGAATTGATTATAGATGTCGAGCAAACCTGTGTACCTCTGTCTGTGCCATTCTAAAAGGAAAACGAATGAGGGAGAATTCATTTTCATCATTGCCCAACACCTGCTCAAGTTCAGGCTAACAGGAGTGAGTGTCAGAGGAAAGGGGCGTGGCCACAGAACACCACTGGTAACCCGTAATGAGTTTGCACCATAAATCCAACACTGCATGCATTCACAGAGAGCTTCCCATAGAGTAAAACCACCACAAGAGATGCCATTAATATCTCAGTTTCTCAAGAACAAGTGGAGAATTTTGCACAAGTCTTGAAAAAACGCCTTAACAATTTCAGGTGTCTCTCTTCTAAAGACATCTCAATAACACCTCAGCTGCACTCAGATTTTATAAGACAACCAAAAGTTGGCAATTAAAGGTCAGAGATTTCAGTATGAACTTTGAAGAGCTATGTTAGCTCTATACACTTTCATTCCATCTTTATTTCTGCTAAGGAATGTTAAGAGCAATATGAGACCACACTGAATGAAAGATAATTGGGACCTACAATAAGCTATGAAAGAGCCACCTCTGAACAATACACATTTACTCTGGGGACGTTATAGAGACATTTAGCACACGTACAGACAATAGCTGCTGCATGTTTAAATGACCAATTTAACGGCTGGCTAATTTTGAGCACACAGCCTGCAGGGTGGTTTTGGTGCACGTAATTAAATTAAAAAATTTGAATAAGCGTGCACACAAGATTTGACATATTTCTTTCGTTATCTGCCTCAAAAATGTTCATTTGCATTTGAATACATTTGAAAATCTGTTTTGAAAACACTATTGGTTAAGACTGATTTCTGACTGTGCCAAATTAATCCATCATTCAGTGACCAAAACCACATTTATTTGTTTCAAATGTCAAGATGTAAGGTGAATTAATTGATCCAATTATTTCTCCTATTAAAAGACTTGTTAATCAAGATGTACATCACCGACAGCCAATTCTTCCTGAAAACCATTAGAGGCGCCCAAATGATCAGCCTCAGTGTGTTTGTCATTTCAGCTCAGAAATGAACGAGATGTCATTAACCTTTAACATGTGCTACATGACAGCAAATCACTGCATTAGTCAACATCAAAAATGCTTAATTAAGTGTTCGGCTAGCAGAGGAAAATTAATATATTATTTCACACCCAGATGTGTGCTACACTGCCACTGCATGGAAACATGCAAAATGTGAGGAACATAAATGGAGGTACTTTCATAACTATTATTAAGAAGATGAAGGGATGGCCACTCAGTTTACTCACCCTCATGTTATTGCAAACGTGTGTGAAACTCAGTCACCGTTCACTCTCTCTGTATGAAAACATTTGTAACATGTTCTTCTATCAAAAGAAAGTCAGTCAATATAGACTTGAAACATCAGACTGAATAAATGATGCAAACATTTCTTGTGTGTGCCATCACTTTTATTTAATAGTTCATACAAAGCAGTACAACATTGGCTTTAAATAAACCAGTACTAGATTCTCTAGATATCAACATATATAATGAATGAAACGGTTCATTTCATTTAAATGACCATTTCACAAGACCAAAGGGGCAAAAGGTCAAAAATTATACACACAAGATCAACCAAACAATGAGGGCAAGCTGGTATTTGACCTGTGAAGACACCAGAGTGATGTGCTCTCACTATGTAATGAGTCTGAGGTCTTTAATAAGACATTCTGTATTCTCACAAAGCACACAGATGGACAGCTTATCTCCAAACAGAGATTGATTTGTTTGTTATCATGTTAAGATTGCACTGGCATTTCTTCATGCTAGTTTGAAACTATACCTCAGGATACTCGTAATCGCCAGTCAATATGTACTGTACAGACAACAGCACGTTTCATTTGCCAATCAGAAAATAAAATCAGTCAGTCTTCAACTAATCAGTTTGAGTAGTTTTGTTTAAGTACGATAAAGGAAAGTCTGCAACGCAGAGGAGAGAATTTCTGTTCTTGTGTATCTTATGCAAGTGGGTAATGTTTTCATGTAAAAACGTGTTTTTGGTGTAATTATGAAATGACGGGGTACACTTTATTATTGTTCATTTTGGGCTTTATTATTACTTTAGCATTTGCCCGTTATGCTCTCAAAGAGCTTTAAGAGTTATGTAATTTAATTTATTCTAAAATGTTTTTATAAAAACTGGCTCCAATTATGTTTTCCAGACCATGGTGCTTTAGGTAGAAACCAACACGCAAAAAATAGTCTACGGTTCAATTACTTTTTAATAATGTAATATAATAGCTTAGCCATTTTTGTCGTGCAGAATTTATTTTCTTTTCATAGCCATTGTTCCGGCAGCAGAAAATACAAATTCTAAAAACATTCCACAATAATAAACACCATTATAGATACTTTAACTTAATATTTTAACCGCGAAATGGTTTATGCATATATTTGTTTTGCACAACAGCCAGTATTCTGTAGTGTACTTTATTTAATATCCTTTTTCTGGCAACAATCACTCAAACCCTGCCTCACAGCTCACAAAGACGCAGTCTGAATCTTGTTGTGAACTCAGATGCATCTCTCTTGTGACACTTTCCTAAGACGATGGGAAAGAGGGCAACAACCCTTTGACCTCAGTGCAGGCTTCACCCAAACAAGATAGTGTGTGGATGAACTTCTGAAAGAAAAACATTTTAAATATTCCAAGGCATGAAAAATTACTCTGGTAGAGAAAATGCAGTGTACAGCAGTACCAACCATAAGATACAACGAAACAACCAACTAAATAACAAAAGGAAGTTATAATCATAAACAATTATCCAAACAAAACACACCGCAGCTGAATGCTTCTTCAGACCATCATTTTTAAATATTTAAGAATTTTAATAGTTAGAACATACACAAAAATAAATAAACCAGACATTTTCATTTGCTCAAGCGTAATTGATATAAAGCTTTCACAGTTGCATTGATTTAAAATGTTAGCGGATCATTAGCCCGACTTCCCGGCAGTCTTATTTCAAATGATCAAGCAGAACTTGCTTTGTAGCTCTACAAGGACTAACTAAACAGAAGAAACTAAACTGAATATAAAACAGATGTGTGTGAGAATAAAGCCAACAGGGACAGGATTAAAGCCGAAATGACTGTGTCATTAGAGAAGTATTGACCCCTATGGTGAAGAATAATGCGCTGTTAATAATTGAGGAGGGGATGGTGGATTTATCTCTGGTCACTCATTACCGCAGGACCCCATTACTTATTTACTTCACAAGGGAAGAGAAGTTTATCACAGCAGATTTTATCAATCTGAGAATCACAAGACTTCATTGCCTGAAGTCTGCAGCAGGCTGGAGTGAATCTTAACTAGCAGCCAAACACAACCAGAGTGACCTGATGTATAAAACAAGTGTTTGCGTTGGCAGGGAATATTCCATCCTTGTCAGCAATTCCAAATGACATTTTTTTGCACTCTTGTAGGGCACTGCGGGTAGGAAAACTTCGCTATGTTTGTGTTGCTACAAACAAAAGAACGAACCTTTTCTCACCCTTCAAATCCCAGACGAACAAACATGCATATCGCCAACCTAAACCCACACTACTGCCTCACACATTGAAGAACAATCAAATTATATTTAAATTCATGGATTTGGCAGACACTTTTATTCAAATCAACTTACAGTGTATTCAGGTTATACATTTTATCAGTATCTGTTCCCTGGGAATCAAACCCACAACCTTTGCACTGCTAACACAATGCTCTACCAATTGAGCTACAGGATCACCTACAGGAAACAACTACTTTACACTGACCAGACACGTGTAGACAAACAAACAGACGTACACGTATAAAGCACATGAAACTGTTAATACTTTCTGATCAGATCTGAGTCAGGCAGCTTCCTGTAAAGTTCTTTAGTCTCTTTGTGGTGTGAAGGTGTAACAGAGTCACACAAGCCTCCGGTGATGACTTCTGCTTCGTCTACAACAACAAGGACACGGTTTCATCAACCCCTCAAATCACGCACTCAGTCCAGACATGCAGTCCCTTCCTGCGATCCTCTGTCACTGCAGTCATCACACGACAGCTGGCTGCAGCCCAGCAGTGAAACCCTTTACACTTTATTAACCACCGCTAATGAAGCACACAACGATGCTCATAAGCAATACAGCGACCTCATTAACTTTAAACAGCAAATGACACATACAGCAGCAGAGAAATGCAGAAGTTTGGTGATTTTGGGTAAAGCTGATATTTGACAAATGGCTACAGATGGCGTGAGGTAAAGACAGTCATACTGAAGAGAAAAAGGTGAGGGATAAGATTAGACAGTCAAGGACAAAACTGAGCCCTGGGAAACTTGACTGGGAGATTACAGTTACTATGTGTAGCGTATCATTACCGTAATAATACAATGCTCACAGAATGGAATTATAATTGGAGTTATAATATAACTTAGGGGGCTACCTTAAAAGTCAGCATGCCAAATGAAACTGAGTGGTCTGAAACATTCAACATAAGCAGCAACTCTGCACATATTTGGCGCTCTTTACATGCATCTATACGAGAAGACTCAACTTAGTTTCCTCATTTGTCATGACACTGTCCACCATCCTGAATGAAGTTTCTCTCTGAGCTCATCACATTACATTATGGGAATGCCTTATCCAAAACAACATGTGTTGCTGCTTTAAAACGAGGTAAACCTATCTTTTAATGGAACATAACTGCGCTGAAAAGCTACAAACGCTGCCCCATCTACAGTACCTGGACCTGCCATATAGTAGCCGGATCTTCCTTTCTGTTTACAGACGGACATCTCCTGCAAAATCAGTTCTGACAGCTCAGATTATAAACTATTATTATAAATCGGGGTAAGGAGACAGTTTTGAACACTGATGTGTTATGTACTTTCTCAATTATTTTTAACCCAAGAAAAGATACAGACTGCAGCTTTAATATTTAAAGCAGATAGTATGCACACTGTTATGCAGTAACAGCCTCACACTAGCAGGTGGATCTGCTTTAACTGCTCTGGAGTGCTATCATGGCACACGGCAGAGATGTACTCACCTTTAGCCCTTGCAGGGTAATAACATTGGGACCGATCCGGTCAACAGGCACTATATTTCACCACACACAGTCACTATCTGTGCCCAGCCTCTAGTGAGAGATAATGCGCCTTTACATCCCTTACCAAACCCTGAATGCTTTACTCTCTTAACACGTCTGATGGATTGTCTAAGGTCTGGAGGAAGCAGATAGCAAGACACACAGTCCTTATCAGGCCTAAAGCAGAGGATATTAATCACAGCACCTGTCAGTCAGTCAGAGGAAGTGAGGATCTCACTTAGCATTTACATATAAAACCTGCACTCTATTTAAGGGGAACATCTCAAGCTTTCTGTACCAAAGTTACATAGTTTTCCATAAAAGAGAATTCAGGCGACTTCCAAGAGGATTACAGGAACAATGCAGATGAGCCGCAGAGGTAATTTGGGATTTAAACCCTGAATGTTTGTTTTTCCACACGTCACACATGAACAGCCGCAGCTTCCCTGCAGCACTCGGAGGGTTTCCTTTCAGCACCATTTCTGTCTATAAGCGCAGACATCTGAAATGAGTTTACACACGAACTTTTAATATTTAATATTTGCACACGCGTGTGAACAGTGAAGCCCTGATCTCACGTCAGACGCGCCGCTTCTTCTTACCTGTCAGTTAGCTCCGCCCCCCGCCGGAGACGCGGTGACGACAAAGCGCCGACGCTGGCAGCTGTGACGTCATAAGCGTGCGCGGGCTCAGCGAAGACGTTAATGTTAATGTTAATGTTAATGTTAATGTTAATGTTAATGTTAATGTTAATGTTTAGACCTGGAAAATATGGATGTTAAAGCACTGATCAAAGTTTTATCACGCAAGACGTGCGAGTTATACTGCATTTACATTCATTCACATGTCCAATTACGTAAACGTATTGATTTGGATTTTGAGAGAACTGTGACGTGTGGACAACTTCACAAAAGTTTGTGAAAGTTTTTCAGAGTGATATTCATTTCAGATCATAGTGTCACCAGTGTCCTGAAACCATGCTAATGCCACAGTGCGTTTGGTTTGCAGGAGATCAATGTTCTGTGTGGTAAACACACTGTTTTATCAAAAGAACAATTACAAACCATTTCTGAACATCTACCATACATTTACAGTCCAACAGTGTCAGTGAAAAACAGTGGGATGGTATGCAGTGTGTATATTTCTATTATGTACTGTACCATGATGTATATGAAAATACCATCATTACATTATACAGTCTTTGAATTCAGTTCTTTCATTTTGAACTTTGATGCCTACCCAAATGAAAACTCAATAATTCTCAAACAGGAGTGTGTGTGTCCCTGTGTGGGGATAATCTTTTAATGACCAATGAATGGCTCCTCTTCTTTGCATTTCATTGCCATGGAGATGGATTAATAATTGATAACAGAAACTGTTGGTGTTCCTCAAGGATTAATGTTCGGCACGAAAGAGAAGCAAAGGATGTTTGGATGAAAGGAGGATAAGAGACTGGAATCAGGTGGGATTTAAAGCAGACAAACACCCACTTGCTACAGCTTATCACGTCAAAGACAAACAACCTATGTAAATGCTCCAAGGACACAGAACAATCCCTGAATGTTGGACTTGATCATCACATTCATTTTGCCCACATGGAACAGAAAGACATATTCCTGAAGCTAGCCTTCAGTGACAAATGAAGGACAGAAATCCACATTTCTTTTGGCAAACTTCCAGTAGAAAATGTTCAATAACTCAATTCATCCAGGGTGATGTGGGTCTCATCAAAACGTTTTCTCTTATAATGGCATACGGCACACATTTGTAACTCTCAAGGGAAGCGGAGATGGCCGTCTACTTGGATTTTAGCACCTAATTAATTAAATTATCTGATTCACTTTAAATGACGCAGAGGTTTTAAGTGGATTTATGGTGTTTAAACAGATGCTAATTTATGATCGCTAATGAAACCGGCAAAAGGCCAGTGTGAAATATTCACAGTCCAGACTGCAGGTATCAGAGAACAGAACAAGGACGTTTGCACTGAACATGCAATTCACATAAATACAGTTAGATCAACAACTACTGAGAAATGTGTATATATATATATATATATATATATATACTTGTGTTGATTTTTCTGTCTGCAATTGTTCAGATACCAAGAAAAAACATGTCAGACTAAACATTTTATTTCTTCACATATATTTCTAATAGCGCTACACTGTAAAGTACACTTCTTACCTGTGTCACTATTCATAAGAGAACACTACAATACCAGTCATGTCCCCTAAAGCAACTTCATATTCTCAGTCAAAGGCGATTCACCACTGTGAATATGAAACACAACACTGAAGATCAGTGTTAAAATGCCCCACCGGATATGCAGGCAGACATCTTCATCTGCTAAAATGAAGGAAGAAGCAACCAACAATTACTCATTGTGGAGGTATGTGGCAGCCTCACTCAAGAACAGCATCTAAATGAGGTTTTTGGGAGCCCAGAATGAATTTCAGATGTGTTTTGTCAGATGGGTGGAGACTTTTAAAGGTTATGTAGGAAGGCACACTCTTAAAGGTATGGTAGGCAATTTCTGAGATTCTAGCACCAGCAAGCTAGCTTTAAAAGCGTAAGATCTCACCCTCCCTTCAGAGCCTCTCCAAAGCCACACCTTCTCCAACACGTGAACACATGCATAGTTTGACAGGCTAGTAGGACATCCAATTATTGCGGTCGAACCAAATGCAATGACTGGAAGAACATTTTATGGTCCTGCACCCTCCACTGAAGATATATATTTATATAAACATATTTAGACCACTTTACTTAGTGATTGCTATCAGGATGTGAAGAGAATTTCAACCAGCATAACAAAAAATGTTTCTGAAAAAATTGCCTACCCTGCTTTTAAAGTAAACGTTCAAAAAGATTCAGCTTCTCATTATTTTGGCTTGATGAGGCCAACATACTGTTTTTTTACAAACTATGATTTTTCAAAATTCCTAATACAAGACCAAAGTTTCTAACTCCAATGTCAAACTATGTCATCCAACTCTGTTTTCATTTAAGAACTTGGCTGCTCTAATTTAGTAGGCTTTATATTTTCTCCTTGATTGGACTTACAGTTTTCCTGTAGCAGAACCACAATGTTCATGAATTTAGACTACCAAGTGATACCCTAGCAACCCCAAAACACCTTAGCAACCACACAAGTTAGTATAACCTTCAAACTTTCCTCAAACCTCAAACTAAATAATGACCTTCAAACTGTGTGTCTTGTTTTCAATTTCCATACTTAGTCTGACAAACATTTAAATTGTATCTCACCAAACTTTTCTTTTCTAGATGAACTTCAGGATGAGTAAATAATGCTGTCTAACTAAAGCACATGATCTTTCATGCATAGAGCAAGAGCTAAAACCCAGTTCTCTTTTCTGTGAATAGAGTGAGTTTTGTGAATGCAATCTGCAGTATTCACACGGCATCTTGTACATCATTTTAATGAATATCATTAATAAAACAGATTTTATTTTAGTAACAGGCCAATATGAGAAACATGCCACGTTATTTTCAAAAATATAAATGGGAGACACTTGACAGTGAGATTAGGTTGAAATGTAATGACCACTCCATGGGAAAAAAATATTTCAGCCTTGTTAAATGAAATCTTTAAACATAGACCATGCGCAAAAATATTCAATCGAAGACGCTTTAGTTTGATTGAACTATCTGCCATTTCAATCATAATGAAACCACATCAAATCGCACCATGCAAAATGTCTGCCATCCATCAACAGATTGATGGTGAGCGGTGATTTTAATTTCGTTTTAGTTTTAAGTTCATTTGCGATGGTAAACGAAGAGGGCAAGAGATACGGAATCAGAGATGAAGCGAATCCCTTTAAGCTCACGGTGCATGTCTGTGTTTCTCATCTCATCAGAAATGTCACCCGCTGAAGTGACACGGGAGGTTAGATTGAAATGTCATGCATGATTTATGGAACCTTTTCATGTAACACTGTTTATATGACAGAGCAGTTTGATCTGTGAATCTGGCTCAACTGATGCGCCTCCCACTGAGAAGTAAGTGGGTGACAGTATAAACAGTCGTATTCTGACAGAAGGAGACCCATGACCCTGTCGCACGACACAGTCAGACAAACACAAAAGTTCTTACGGATACAAATAATAATGACAGCAAATAAAAGTGGACAGCAAAAATGAAAGCGAATGAGGATTAGGTCTGTCATGCTCCAAAATGACAACAAAAGACCATCAATGTATCATAAATGTTATTTTTAAGACACGTGCACTATACGAAACCTTCTAAAGTCACACGATAACTTTTGACACTTCTGGGTGAAAATAAACCTCTGACTAGCTTATTTATAGTTGTCTCTGAAGTCTAAACTTTTCAAATGTTTTATTTACTGTTTTGTATAATTTGTGAGTCCATTAAAAGGAATATGAATGTAAATATGTCTGAATGGAAAGCAGTGTTACTCAGGTGTTGATCTGAGTGTGGATGATACAAGCAGTCGAAACACCAGAGCTGAGAAAAACCAAACCTCACCGTAAAACTGCACACATGCTCAGCACATGAAGCTGCAGTGTGACACATTATGTTTGCTGCTTGTATGCATTCATAAAACTGATGGAGAAAGAGTTAAAACACCTCATCATCAGAGATTATGGTATTAAAATCAATATTTGCAAACAATTCAGTGCATTAATGAGGTAACAGAAAAGGTCTGCATGTGTGTATTCTCACTATTAGTCAGGAATCAATAAATGTCATTTCAAAAGCAGAAGAGAGAATATAATGAAATGAGTCCTTAGCACAATATTAGTTTAATCATCTGAAAATTTTTCAATTACTTAAAGGAAACCTGCTCCTCGGGTGGACGGACAATCATTAAAGATTTTAAGAGAGACTTTCACAGGGCCCTTTCATTTCTCGTGCAATTCATTTCAGGCTTGGTGACATTTAGTCACTTTGCTTGAAACATCAAAATTACATGGAATTGCAAGTTTGAATTAAGTATAATTCTTATAATGCATAGATGCTCCCCATATATATCAGGGGTGTCCGGTCCTGCTGCTGGAGGCCCAGTGTCTTGCAGAGTTTAACCCTAATCAAACACACCTGACCCTAGGGAATAAGTTAACACACCATAAATTATGTTAATTTAATTTATAATTATTAAAATCTTAAATCCAGAAGTATGTTTTGTAATGTTCGACTAAAACATTATGGGGTTTTTTTACAATCTTTACAATCTTAAATAGCTACTTTACTGGAATATAATGATGTTTCATTTATCACAGTTGGCACATCTATACAAACATAAATACATTCAAAGATTCACTTTATAAATAGGCACAAACTGAAGGAAAGGAAAACAACATTCCCACATGTGACTTCCTACATGGAGAGTCAAGGAAAAATCCTCGAGAACACAGAACATGAAGATCCTTTGAAAAGACATTACCTTCAAAGTCTGATATTGTCTCCAAACAAAAAAACATTACTGAAGTAAATGGGCTGTAATGAAATCATATCTTATCTCTGGGATATCACTAACCTAGTGTTTTGGTTGAGATGGGACTGGATATGGGTGGGAACTGGCCCAACCCTAAAATCACACAGATTACAACAATGGTCCAACCAGTGTAAGTTTTTCAACAATCAATGGTGATATCCAGAGAGCAGGGTGGCTCATGGTTGACGTTCTTTTCAATTAAATTAGCATGAATGTGCAATTTTTCCCAATTTTAAAAGACAAAAGTGCAATGAAAACATCAGAAGTGGCCTTTTTAACCTCAGATGTTATACTAAAGCAGTTGGGGTAAACTGTTCAAGAATTTTATGAATTCTATATTTGAGAATTGACAGAGCTATGTTCATAATACAGATATTCGCCACTAAAATGCCTGAGTTCCAATCAGGTATGGCTCTAATGTCTACATCTCAAGTGATTTAAAAATTGACTCAAAAAATGAAAGAGTTGTGTTGTGAAGAGGAGAAAGGCACACATTCAGTGAGGGGGAACTAAATTTTTCCCACCTTCTCATCATATTGATTCTCGTTGAGTTCCACCCGCCACAGGAGTTTCACAGCAGTGGCTCTGAGGAGACAGTGAAGGTCAGTCTTTGATTTCTCATGGAGGTTTCAAAGAATCTGCCACACAAAGACACACTCGCCTCGCCTTTCTCTTACTCAATCCACCGGGAACATGCTGTTTCTAATGAGTCAGATGAGCAGAGGATGTATCTGCTCTGCAAAACCTTTCCCCACATTTCAATTGTCCATGAACACGTCTGTACAACAATTTTCTAATTATGGCCGACAAGCTGCTAAAAAGGTGGCAAAATTGCTCCTAAAATGCTTTCATCACTCGAGCCACGCGGCAGCGTGTACATTATTATTGCCATAATTTCCCGTAATGACACAAAATGAATCATCAAAGCTTTGATGAGGTGGATCTCAGTGCAGAGATGAATGAACATGGTTAATCCTCAAGGAATAAACCTTCATGCAATATACCTGTTTAACCTTGACATCCGACCAGATAAATGAAACAGAAATTTCAACCACAGAATGAGTAGAAATGTTTAGAAATTACTGCATTGAAGCTGCAGGTCTGTGGACCTCGCTGGAGGCCTCTGTCCGTTCAGTCTTTATAGCTGCTTTGCAGTTTATAGATGAATGTTTCTTTACACTCCATTCATGTAGAGCTAAAATCACAGAGTGATAAACCAGTCAAAAGACAATACTGACTGACTGAGCTTCAATATCACCACAACTTTAAATATCAGAGTCCAATTCATTCAACATTCACACTGTTGAATCTAAACGCCATCCCATCCGGTGAGAGAGCATGTTATTAAAGGGTTCCAGTCTAATTCAGAATAATTGAAAAGTCTGTGTGGACATATTTCACTGCTCGGAGATATTAAGATGGATCAGAGCCTTGAATTAGAGGGTAAGGTCAATGCACAGAACGATGGCTTTAACTGCACACTAATGAATGAATGTTCACAAAGCATATGAACCATGCATCTTATTCCACTACAGATTTTAACAAAGCAGCTCAGTTTGCTTCTGTCATACTCGTATTCCTATTAAAAACAATAACTTTACTAATCACTACAAGGTTTGTAACCCAGTGTGTTTAAATATTACGCAATCTTTATATCAACAGCAGCAGAAAGTACTGCCAACTCAGTAATTGAGTTTAAAAGGTTAAAATTAGCTCAAACAAATAACAATAAGATTAGATGCCTGTTTTCTTTGGCAGACACTTCCCTCTGCTTAAATCTCTCAGCTCTGGAGTTTACTTCTTTATTTATTGCATTAGCATTACTTCAGAAATATTGTAATCACTATAGAGATAAAATGCTAATGATTCTTTCTATTTATTTAAATAATTAACTCATATCAGTCACTGCTGAAAGTAACTCATGTTGATTGACAGGAAGCTGATTCAAATCCATTTAACCGTTATGCAGTAATAATCCATTTAGGATGAAAAGAGGAAAAGCTTGTAAGAAATCAGCTCAAATGACCAGCCAGAAGTTTAATGTTATTGCTTATAATAACCCCCAGCATCAGAAATAATTGCTCCATCTTCCACGCACATAATACATGTATTTAATAACTGAATCATTAGCCTCAAGCCTGGGTTTTGTTGTGACCAGAACAGACTTAGATTATCCAGTTCAGATTGTGTCCAAACAGCCCCTGAAGAGCCGGCAAATATTATTAACATGCTTAAGAGCCCAGCGAGAAACAATGGAATTATTATTAGCGATAACATCAGCCGCTGTCTGCCGTTCTGAAGTGTGAAGGACTAAAGAACTTTTGATCATGTGACCAAAAGCCACTGTGGATTACATTAACCTGCATTAGAATATGCACGCTGCCATGAATTTGAAAGGACCCAAATATGAATATGCATATGAATATGATAATGAAGGTTTACAGCAGACTAATTCAGATCGAGGCCAAATGGTGGTCTTTGCTTAAACGAACCTCACGAAGTCGTTATCCTCCACAGGGGTTTGTGCATTACGTTAAATGGGGGATAAAAAGACAGAGAGAGAGAGAAAGAGAGAGAGAGAGCGATAAAGAGGATTTATCCAGCAGGGTACTTATAAATAAGGCCTCTAATGATGTTCCTGTCATCATTTATGTGTGACAGTTTTCAGACAGGCACCTCAAGGGACAGCCGAGACCTTGTCTTGTCGCGGGCATGCGGCGCCCGCAGAGGGGTCCTGATTGATCAGGTTCTAGAGTGTGGCCTGTCGCAGATTGAGATGTGATAGTTGAGCCAGTTGATTGATGTGTGTGTGTGAGTGTGTGAGTGTGTGTGTGAGCAGAGAATAAATCAAGACAACAGGCAGAACCGACAGCCAAGGGTAATGTGTAGAGTCGACGTGTCAGTAAGACACACAGATTTACAATAAACACTCTCTGATAACTCTTTCCTTAGATTTACCTTTGAAACCACTAAAGCGATTTAACATTATCATAAATGAAGTAAATACTGCAACAGATAAAGTGCTTAAGAAAAATATGAATAGAAATAAAAACTATGGAAAGTTGTTATATCTTACTAACTATGAGGTTAAGTCCCATCACATAAGTGCTGTTGGCTTTGTATCTTGGTTTTGTATTGTTAGTATTATTTATTTTATTGCATCTAAAGGTTTGTGCCTTTTGAATGGACTTTAAAAAACCTACAGGGAATATTCAGTGGGTACAAAATAACCTGTAAATGTGTGTGCTATTAGTTTCAGAGATGAATTTAGTGGTGGAAAAACCACAAAATAAATCACACAACAGAGCAGGGTGCAGAACATTACCCATCATGCTGGCGTGTTACACTCAGCAAAATAGTGCAGGTAATAAAAGACTGTATGAAAGCCAGCCAGCATTATTACTATGAACTCAGGTGGTGATTCTTTACTGTTAAACAGCCTCTAATGTTCTGTAACATAAGAACGTGAAGTGTGAAACAACGATTTGTCTGGGACGGGAGAAAAATATCTTAGAAAAATGTACCATGGCAACCAGATTCTACCAAACACTAAAGTTACACCAATAATTGATGTTCAAACATACCAGTAAAATGAATAACTTCAATACACTGAATAGAATTATACTTAAAATGAATAAATGTAAATGCAAATGTTTCTGTAGCAACTAAGTAACTGTGGCAGAAACTCGGATAGAAAAATAATTCTTGCCCATTTTATGGGCCACATTTCAAATGTGAATCTGGCCCAGATGCCACATGGAATTAAATGTGGCATCTGATGCCACTGACGTAACCCAAAACTCTTGCTGAAGTTAAAACAAACACACCAGACGAGGCCAAAACTCCCTCAGCAGGCTACCAGTAGTGTATCTCCAGAAAGCAGCCATAATAAAACCATAACTGTGCCAGCAGATTTCAGCCACAGAAAGAGCAAAATTTCAGTCCGCACTGCCACCTTCATTTGAGCCGGTGTGAAGAAATGACCTGAATGTGAAGGTTCAGATGAATTACAGAGTAAAATCTACTGGAACAATGCACATAAAAATGTCTTGTTAAAAATCTTTCACAGCTTAATTAAAAAAGGTTTGCTTCCCATTTCACATGGTAATCACATGTTGGTTACCGTGGTGCATTTAGGTAAGGGTGTGAATTTGTTTGTCCAGAAGAAAAAGATTTACAGAGAATTTCCAAATATAATGAATTCATCTTGCAGTATCTGAAGTGTAATGGAATGTAACAGGTAATTGATCTTATAACCTCTCTGATGGTGGTCATGGGGTTCATTTAAACACACGTCAGGAGCGGAGGGCAGGCGTGATGGGTCCCGTTGCGCCCTGACCCGCCGCCCGCCGGTGAGTTACTCCGCAGCCGCCGCGGAGGAGTACAGCAGACAGAGCACAGAGACAGCGGCAGACCTTCAGCTTTACACTGAAGACATGAAACACTTTCAATAAGAGCAGTTTGTACCCCAGAAAAATCAACAGCACTGTAATGACAGACACCAGCACTTAATAAACAGTTCATTACTATTGAAAAGAAGAAGAAGAAAGCTTGTCTGACAAGTGACAGCCAAGACAACAATGTTTGGTTGCCAGAACATTCTGGGAATGTTAGTTTTAGTTGCAAAAATAAAACCCCTTGAATTACTACAACACATACAGCTTTGAGGTCTTTATTTTCAGCACAATGATGTCTGAGATGTTTGACCCTATACTGGTACTAGTTAGTGTTCACCAAGCCTAAACTTCCCAGCCCAGCGCTTACATGTGTACATCCTTGTGAACAGACGTGAACGTAACACAAACCATTTTAACAGAGAATGATGTGTATACACACTCACATCTGTGCAGCTGTGATGATCTACAGCATCTGACCTGCAGAGTCCAGACCTCCATTCACAGAGAGCAGCATGTTTACAGAGCATTACTGTCAATGCATGCTGCACGTGTGCTCAGAAATAGAGAGCAAATCTGGAAAACACTTTACAGGAAAATGTCATTTACTTACACTACCTCCCTTTACACAGAGAAATGTACTCTACTGGTACAGTGACATTATCAGGTGGTTATACCACAGTAGAAAATTAGTAGTAATTAATAGTATTTCATACCATGTCCAGAGAAGCAATACCATAGTATATTTCTGTGAGTGTTTAAAAGCATGAAGTTAATTATTAACCTGTGACTCGTTTCACAATGAGAAATAAGAAATAAGAGATTGTAAGAAATACAAAAGCAGAATATCTCACATCACCTCCAACAGAATCTTAACCATCTCCAAATTTGCCTGCCCAATAACTCACAACACAGAGCCACTGGCTATACAGGTTTGAGATCAGTTTAGCTCTTGTGGTACACTGTCACATTAAGCAGCCTGTTTTTATGAATAACTTTATTGCTCTTTCTTACAAAGTTTGAGAATTAAAGCTATTTGTCCATTAAAACTGCTTACCGATGGTCATTATCCGCTCTCCATCTCCTCTCTATGCAAAAATGATTAGAATTGGCCACTTTATGTCACAAAACTCCTTACCAATATAATTTCTGTAGCACAATAATTTGCATTCATACTGCAAGAAAAGTAAGATAGATTTGTTTTACACACTATCTGCAAAGGTTTGGTGCCCTCAGGTTTATAGAGGCCAGAGTCAGTCTGTAGATTAATGTCTACAAGACAAGACCAAGTTTTAATTAATGCTTCTCAAACCAAGCAAATAAACAGTTAATAAATAATGAATTGATAAGTTAAAGTATAAGTTATTGATCAATTAAATAAACGTTAACATAGCCACCAAACAAGTCCTGGAAGGCTCTGTGAATGAAAGGAGATTGTAATCTGTTATGAAGTAATAAGATGTATTGTAAATGTCTGAGCTGTTCTTATTTTATAGATTTTACTCTCTCTGTCGTTCAGCGTGAGGTGAGACATTCAGCAG
The DNA here is from genome assembly GCA_036877525.1 of Chromobotia macracanthus. Taxonomy (NCBI): domain Eukaryota; kingdom Metazoa; phylum Chordata; class Actinopteri; order Cypriniformes; family Botiidae; genus Chromobotia; species Chromobotia macracanthus. Next base: position 17,362,281 of record JAZGTH010000001.1, read on the forward strand.
ATACTCATGCACTCATCTCTGACGGTGTGATAAACGTTGTCATCTTGATTTATGAACACTCACTGTTGCAGATATTAATTTGTTGATACATCTGTACACAGAGGTGTTTAGAGATCTCACTGCAAATTCTGAAGATCCCAGACAGGATGGAATAAGTTATCCTCCGTCAAGCAGATGAAAACTGCAGTTGAATTAAACGCAAAAACATGGAGAAGAAGCATCTCGGGAAGGATTTTAAAAGCAGAGCACAGGCTTTGACAGAACTCTGACTTTTGCCTCAATTCTAATGCCTTTTAACCTTTCACAGAAGCTTGAAAGTTGCAAAGAAATAGTAGAAGGTTTCAGACACATGAGTTGTTTATTGTCACGTAACATTTAAACATGATTATAATGTGATATAATGTGCATCTTGCATAATAAGATCAGGAATGTGCATTGGGAAAGTAAACAGGGTCAGTTTGGATTTCATGATGATGTTGCTTGTGTTTTACATGTTGATATTTGTAAAACTTTTTCTAATATTATATGAACTGATTATAAAGAGTTCAAATCATTCTAACACATTCCAAAATTATTCATAAAAATTACATTACTTAAATTACTTCATTACATTACTTCTGACTGGGTATCAGAAACGGCAAAAAACAGCATAAATAATGTAATAAATGTCAACATAATACTTTATATGAATGACCTCCATTTGACCCCAAGACATAATCATTGTTTCTGTGCTTGATAAAAATCATATTTCTGTACAGTGCCTGCCTACTTTATTATACAACAGAGGGTTTCCACTTCAATAACATCTGCCCACTGGTACAGAAGAACAAAGGTACATGATAGATTTAAATCAAAATTATTATTCATACTTTTACACAGTCAGCACTGAGGCCACGGGGATGAAAAAATATAACGTCAATCTCAACAGAATATGAAGTTCAGTAAACGATATTAAAAATGTATTTCAGTCACACGTTCTTCTGTATCTTTCTAAGGTCACTCCACTCTTCCCCTGTAATCAGCTCTATTCACCAGTCTCTGTTCAGCCTCTGGCCACGTACTGTTACCTGCCCGGAGGTTTGGCTGCTCTTCAGAAGGCCTCTGTCAAACACCACGACTGCTCAATAATCTTCATCAGCTCTCTCTTCCTCACTCCAGCCCTGCTGAGACAGAGAGAGAGCGTCAGACAGTGTCTGAGGAAAAGGATTTGATGCTCTTTTACAGCATTACAACCCCAGACCCTCATCGTCCCTCTGATTCAGTCCTTGAACTCTTCCACTGAGACCTCTGTGATATCACACCCATAGTCACATCTTTAAATGTGTGATCCTCTGACACAATTCACTTTAGCCTGTACTGGATCATGGCTCATTATACACAATGATGTGACACTGTATCTATGTTTTATGGTGTAAGGCTTTTTCTAGGTCAGTGTTGTTGGTTCTAGATTCAGAGAGCACATACAGGGTTCACCAAGACCGTACAATGATCAGATGGCCAGAATTGGTTTTACAGGTTGAATTGTAGTTTATATGTATTGGATGATAGCACAAAGGCCGTGTTGGGTTATGAACATGAGCGATTGTGTTGTCTTACTGCCATCTTGTGCTCGGGCTGAAATACTGCACCACTGACATAATACTGACATCTTTACTCAGCCAGATGTCATCTGAACTCGTGTGACTTTACTGCAGAATGTTTACACAGATAAATATGTGCTGTTAAGCTCCCAAAATGACATGATATCACCATAAACGTAGTAGAAAAGTAGACACACCACTCGACCATTCAACACTTAAGTTACTGAAAGTTGTTTCCAAGTAGCTTATAATTAAACTCAAATCTATTTTGCATAGATTTCGTCGATAGCTCCTCATTCACATCTTTAAGGAACACTGGGAAATAATGCATGTATGTAAATGAGCTGCCATTTTCTATTATATAAAACTATAAATAATGTAATTTATAGATCTTAACTCAAACTTGCATTCATTCATCCATAACACTGTATTTCTATAATTTATTATCCAATTTTATGTTTAATTTTTTTTACAGAATCTTCTCTGTTGAAATGAAGCTGTCAGTGTTGGTCTGATTCACTTTTCTTCTCCTGAATCCACAAACGAAACAGCTTTCTGCAGAAACAATTCACGTTGGTTATTGTTGGTTAAAAGACCAGAATGAGATAATATTTGCCAATAAGCAGCAGAAGAGAGCTGGAGAAAGTCACACACACGAGACATCATGTAGTTTAGAATCGAGCAGAAAAATAAGGACTCATGGACTCATCTGTAGAAGGCTGAGGGACTCTGAGATCTCCACACTAAAGTAACCCAACTCTCTGCTGGTGTTTCTCATGACATGCTTTCTCCAACCGGCTGGTGGCTCTATCTCATAGAACATAGAGTAGCTAAAACAGAACCGACACCACAGATGTTCAATATCATCATTTAAGATCAAACACACACACGTGTTAAAAGTAACACAAATGTTAAACTGTATCTCTGATTCTGGCTCACAGATGACAGAAATCAGTTTAGACTGACCTGAACACCTCCAGGTCACTCCAGGTGTTCTTCAGTCTGTCTGTGGAGTTACACTGCAGAGCTGAGGATGGCCTTCAAAGAGGAGAAACTTTTCAGGATACGACACTGCTGAGGTCAAGAGACAGAGATAGTCATGAGCTGGAAAACTCAAACACGTGCTTGTTTACAGAACTGTGTGTGTCAAATGTTCCTATACAACCAAGTAAAAATACAGTGATTTGATAGTGGTGACTCAACATGGCCACTTGTATCCAAAACTCGAGTTTCAGTCATTTTTAATACTATTTATTAAATGACAGATAAAATATTTACATTGAATACCATTTGATGTTAATTTAATACTGAGTTTAATACAGTTACAGTGCGGGTGATTTTGGGGGCGTTTGTTCTTACCAGTTGTTTGTAACACAACCAAAAGCAAACCAGCGGGACAGAGACCAACCATCTAACATCCCCAGATCTTTCTCCTGACAACAAGAAAAAGAACGAAGGAAAAACAAACAACCAAAAATACAGACCAAGAGACAGAAAAAGACCAATAAGAACAGAAATGCAGAAACAAATACAGAACAGACAGATAGTAACAGATAAAGCGCAACGTAAACACTTGTTTAAACTCTGCAGTAAACACACGCTCAGTCACCAGAAACTTCTCACAAATTATCAGTGCAGTTTGCGCGTTATATCTGCACTTAACATTCTGCAGCTCTTATGATGATCTAATTCATGCCAAGGTTTAATTGTATTTAAATATTATTAAAAAAAAAAAATCATTGCAAGTTTTGATATTGATATTTCATTTTAATTTATTTGTACAGTTTTTTTATTGTGTGGATAAAAACTGGATGTTCTTAAAATCAAAGACATTTGTATAAACAAATATAACAAATCTTTCAATATTTCATAAAATATCCCACAAATATAAAGCTACAAATATAAAGCACCAAAGAACATGAATAAGGAATAAAATACACAATATTGACAAACAGCTGTAGCAAACCGCCCGCTGATGACTGTTACATGATGAGCTGGTTTAAAACGGCGGCATTTCTCTGCCACCTCACCAAGAAACATGACCAACAAACTCTAAACTTCATCAGAACGAAAGAATCACTGTTGAACAAAGTCTGAAAATACAGAGAATTCCCAATATTCATCCTGTAAAATCTTAGTATTCAATGCAGGTAAACGTCACAGAAAACAGCAGAAGGGCACAGAAAAATCGAGATCTGATTTAAGAAAACATAAGTTAAATGAGAGATGTAGATACTATACATCTGAATATATTTAAAGTCACAGAGTATTTGCAGTACAGCTGCAAAACTAAGATAAGACCTTTGGTAGATAAGTTCAAAAACACCTGCACAAAATATTCAAGAGGTGAAATCAGAACGGTGCATTCAGCCATCAAATAACTCGAAAGATTATATATCTGTTCCTAAAAAAATCATTTTGGTAAAACAAAAACCTTTAAACTGTTTTAAGCACAAGCAATCATGTAAAACGATTGTTTTCTCTTGACAAACTTTGAACATTTGACCTCTTCTGTTAAAGCATCAGTAATGTGTCTCTTTGATTAAGAAAGCTGACGGTTACAGAATCTCTCTGTAGTAAACGAGTACAAATACACAACATACCATGATAATGTAAAAGAACTGAAACCAGCTTGATTCAGTTTAAATCAGCAAATATTTATACTGACACCTTTCTGATCTTCAAAACTAACCAAAAGAATCAGTCGATAATTTTAATCATGATAGATGAATGGCATGTTATGTCTGGATGATACATAAACCTGGGTTTTTGGCTTTGTCCCAGTGATTAATTGGACAGAATGTCTGCATGTCTGGTACTGGTCAACGTTGCTTAATAAACAATTTTAGACTTTGACTATTGTCAGTATCTCTGTACATATAACAGTACATAAAAACGTAGTGTCTGGCCTTGTAATTGTTCTGTGATGAGACGGCTGTTTTGACTGGGTTAAGGTCAGAGACTTGCTCTCTGGCTCACGACGTCGTGCAGGCGTTTCAGCAAGACATTGTCGTATTCCTGCCGCAGGCGTTTAGATGGAGAATCGGTCTCGTCGCCCTCCATGGTGAACGCCCTCTTTCCGCTCACCCCACCCTGACAGATCATCACGTTGATGTCACTCAGTTCCTGAAAGACAAGCAGGAAGTAAGAGGGGCTGTAGGGGCCATAAACACAAACAACCAATCAAATAATCACACTCGTCTCCAACAAACTGCTTATGCCACAGTCACCATTAAGAATGTGTGTAAGGTTATGAGGTCCATCTGTAATTACAAGCTAAGAAGAGTAAAAATATTAATAATAATAGAAGTCAAATTGTGTTTAGCTGAAGAAAATCACATACACCTAGCATGGCATGAAGGTAAATTGTAAAAATTTTTATTTTTGGGTGTACTATCCCTTTAATTATCAGTTCATTTTGTTTAATAATATCTCATCAACCAGAATTTTTTAAATGAAACCATTCTGTGTTTGCAGCCCTAGCTGATTCTGAAGAAAGATTCTGACCTTGGAAGGGCTTCCCGTGATCTTGTAAGCAGCACTGGAGGTGAGACTGAAGCTGTTCTTATGAGGAGACACAAAGATGGAGTGTCTCTGAGACACGTGGCGAGGAGAGAGAGGCTGTGTGCGCAATGAGAGGAATGGAGATAACGAAGGAGCCTCCATCTGAATACAGAGAAAGAAAAGAGATTGATGGAGACACCAGTGAGATATTTATCAAACCAGAGAAACTTCATTCATTAAAAACAACATTTCTCATAGAGATAAACCAACCTTGCTATTGTGTGTTGAATGTGCGTATCTGAGAGCGAATGATTTCATATTTAACACATAAACAGAGTTGTAGAACTGAATAAGGTGTCCTCTCTCTTCTGATTCGCTGTCAGCCTCTGCATCACCAAACTTTATTGTTCTGTCATTGGCTGAGGAAAAGTAATAAATGCATGACCAGGAAAGGTAATAAAAACATGCAACCAAAATAAAAGATAAGATTCCCATTATGCATTATTCTGGGTTTTCTTACATTGCTCCCTGCTTCTCTTCAGAGAAACACTTCGGTACACCTTCAAACACAACAGACACATTTATTTAATAAAGACTATGAGTAAACAACAAACAGCAGCAGTAAGCTCCGCCCTCATGATGTCAAGGTTATTTGATGATGTCACAGATTGCTTATACTCACATGACTGTTGGCCTGAGGTCGGTTCGATAGCTTTTCATAATGTCGTGAAACGATCGCTTTTCTTTACTGACCTGCAGATGGAGGAGAAAGAGCAGGTCAAAAACAGTACAAATTACAATAAACAGAGAGACTTAAACTGAAGTTTTTTTAAATCAATTCAATAATTCAGCACATATGTACTGCAGGTCTTTTTTCTGACTATTTGTACATTTTCATCTTAAACACAATACATAATTGTTAATACTATTAGTTAATACAACAGGAGAAAAAAGAGGAGACTTTTTACTGTTATGTTATCACACCTAATGGGTGTTGATAGACACAACATGATAGCTATGACTCCCAACAGCATAAGACATCACTGTTTAATAATTTCTATCATCCGACAGTGTGATAGAACTTTCAGTTCTTAAATCTAATTGGATGAGAGGTGTTCTGATTGGACGACAGAGTTTTGATAGGACCACACACACTTTCCTGTTGAGGTACCTTTCCTATGATGTAGATGGCACAGAGCAGCAGCTGGTCCAGGTGTCTGTCCATCATGAGATCAGTGCAGTTGAGGAGCGAGTGTTCAAAACACGTCCAGATCTTCCCCTGCATCTCTGCGGAGATGTCCAACTTTAGACACAGGTCACGCAGACGCACACTGGCTAAATGATACACCTGAAACACATATAAACACTCAGCATCTTAGATTTGATCTCAGGGTGAACTTTTGGACAAAGCTGATAATTTAAATTAAAATTGAATTGAATTTAAAAACCTGATCATAAACAGACTGAAAGCGAATCTCAGCTGTAACTTTTCTTACCTTCCTGAAGAACAGTGCGAGGGATCCGGTGCAGCGGGGTTTGTTGGTGGGTGGTGGCTGCATGTCGGCTCCAATGGGAGGGGCTACTGTTCGGCTGGGGGAGGCGGTCAATAAAACTTGAGCAGTGAGCGGGTTAATCTCATTGGCTGGCAGCTGAAAGACTGTAGTCCCGTCCGAATGGCTCTTTACCACTAAACACAGGGAACCAAAAGCTCAAACCTTAACTACAAATCATCAAAAACAACAAGAAAAGCAGATGAAGCAGTACCTGGCAGTGGAATGGCCAGCTGCTGGCTGTTTGCAGTTGCCATGGAGAAGACGGTGGTGGGGGTGTTTTTATCAGAGGTGTTGGGGATGATTTTAATGGGCGTGACTGAGATTCGTTTGACAGGAGACTGAGGTGGAGGATCATCACCAAACATACGTCTGTTAGCACTGCTGGCCACCGGTGAGCTGTAGCAATCGTGAAGAGAGACGGGAGACTGAGGAACGTCTAAGAAAAAAAAAACAACAGAAAATCATGATTATACATGTAAACGTTTGCATACACTCTGTATTCAAAGAAAACAATCACTGAATCACATCAAACTGCTGAGAATGAAACTGGAGTACAAGCAGGGATGTAAATTTGTCCAATCAAATGCTCTCAAGACTGAGGGAGTGTTTACACCACACCATTTTCAACCCAAACCTTTTATGCATTTTGCTCATTCATTTACATGTTTTTGAAGGGGCTGAAAATGCAAACTTTTGAAAATAGATTTCAAAGTTCAAAAACAATTCTGTTATTGTCTCGGTGTAAAATACAAAATGCTAATTTGTGAAAACAATAACATCACACACACACACATGCATTTTACATGTTCAATCTCCACAGTGACATTGCCAACTACTGATGTTTTTGTGTAACCATGTGAATGGGGACCATTTTGACAATGATGTCATTTGTATGTGAAACAAAACGCAAAGCAAAAACTTTTCTGTGTTTAGTACATCGTTGTGTATATGTACCCTGATAAAATTCCCTTACTGAACACCACTTTTCGTGCCAAACTGTACTAGAGTCCCACCTCACACCTGAAATGAGCTGAGGTGCGTGTTACCTTTGCGTGCACTGGAGCCCAGGCCAGTTCGGACCTCTCTGATGCGAGGGTGCATGATGGGAGACAGTGCCACCAATGGGAGGTGAGTGGGACCGCTGGTACTGTTGCCTGTGTCAAAACTATTTGGAAAATTCACCTGTGACACACACAGATTAGGTTTTATTCCTCAGTTACAAGAAAATTGTGGGTTGGTTACAGATTCATGTCTATAGCTCCTGTTGCTATCTTTACTGGCATAAAAAGTGTTTACTGTAGTACTACTACAAAAGTAGCTCAGCAAGAAAGTGACTCAACTGGTTAAGCACAGAGCTTGTTGCACCATGATCCTGTTCACCCTCCATAGCTGTGTGTGTGTTCATACCTCCTCTACAGTGGGGACTTTATTGTTGGCATCTCTGAGGGTGTTCCACAGGGCTGAGTCTTGGGTCCATGCCCTGCTCTCCAGGACCTGCTCTTCTATACTGTTCAAATGCTTCACCATGTCTCTGGACAAACCCTCCTCAGAGCGGATGAACACCTCAATCACCTGCACAAACACACGAGTCTGTCAGTTACAACTCCATTTGAATTAAACACCACATCCAACATTAAACACTATACCAGCGTTACTTTACATATAAAGATCACGTGATGGCACTGCATACCTTATAAAAGTAGAAAGGTTGGATCTTAAATATTTCTAGTATCCAGGGGAAGGTTCTCTGAGAGCTGTATGCAAACAGAACCAACTCTAGACAGCACGCCAGCAGAGAACAATGAAGTACCTCCTGCTCCAACAGAGCCTGATGGAGAACAGGAGAGAGAGGGGGAGACAGATGTCACAATCTCTCATTTTATCTCTAACAGAAAAGTAAGCCATAGATATATGCCTAAGAAAAGATATTTACCCATCCAATTATAAATGTATACTTACAATTTTTATAACCACTTCTCATTTCTTCCTTTCTGTTTTGCAGCTACAAATACAGTCTACTTAATGTCAGGGTAAGGCAACTTACTGTCATGTCCTTTTCCTGCAGTCTCTTCATCTCTTGGGTCATGATGTTCTCCAAGATCTTAAAGTACAAGATCTCCGCCAGCTTCAGACGATTCTCTGCGAAATCTACATAGAAGAATCTGGACTGTTACATGATTTACTAATATAAACAGAGGTTTTCAAAGCAATCCAGCTTTATTTAAATTCTGAAGTGGACAGCAGGCCTGACCAATGTGTGCTCCTGGCAGGTCATCGGTGGGTTTGGTGTAGGCCTCTTTAAACTTCTCTCCCATGCTCTTCACTCGCTTCAAAATGACTTCCGTGGGATTTCGAGAGCAGGAACTGTAGAACACACAGAAGTCAAAATAAACTCTATTATCATTGCAGTACTGAAAGCTGAGGGCCATCGTAAACATCACTATATGAACAAAAGTATTTGGACACTTAAGCATTAGACAGAAATCAAGTGACATATTTTAAAGAAAAGCAGCAACCGACAATTTAAGAAACCTGAAACTGAAAACTAGAAAACGATTTGAAAACTAGAAAATTGAAAACTAGAAACTGTTTCCATAAAACAGCTCAGAAATGTGAAGTTAGTTTTGAGAAAAGCCCTCAGCATCATTTGTTTGTTGACGCCACTTGTTTTGATATAATTTTATGTAACACAATGATACACCGTGTCATTTAAAACAGGACATATTTTAGAGTGCAGAGCTTCTTTGTTTTTGTCATTTCCATGTTCTAATAATTTTTGGGGCTGCTGTGACTCCAAGTAGAGCAGAAAATCATGTTTTAATCACTGTGTGCAGATCACTTGTGTGTGGTCAGATGCTGTTAACAGATGCATACTTGAAGATCTGGAGCAGAGCATCACTGGGGGCATTGCGGAGACCCGACAGCATGTTCTGCAGTCTTCTCATACTCTGAGTGGCTGAAGAAACTGGAGTGACCAACACCTCCTTCTCCTTCAAATACTGCCGACCCGTCAGAGGAGTAGAGGGAGCAAGAGAGCGAGTCTACACAACAACAAAAAGAGAAAAGACAACAAACATTTAGCATGTTTTACCAGTGATGGTTTGCTTTATGATTTCTCTAATCTTTATCTGTGTTTGAGGTTTAATACATAAGGTGCATGAGTTCAATCCAATGAGCTGTAAAACTGATTTCATTTCATTCAATCATCATTGTCACTGTACAATATCATACACATGTACTGGTATTATATCAACCCTCCTATATATTAACATCAGCCACTAATTTGTCATAATAAATGTAACAAATGGATGCAGGACTCAATAAGAAAATGCAAGAGTCTTTCAGCACCTTCTCAAAGTGTTGCTGGAGGTTATTCTCCACCTGCATGCGAGCAGACAGCTGACCTGACAGAGGTTCGGCTGTGGATGTGTGCGGCGTGCCGATCTCCTTGTCTGCGTCAGCTCCCAAAAACACTCGCTCGTCAAAATCACCCACAGTCAAAACAAATTCCTCATACTCACGATTTATGGCTTTACTGTGAAACAAACAATCAAACCAAAATATTAAGAATTAAGTATTTAGG